>OZ024740.1:46796789-46946789 GCA_964016885.1 Eledone cirrhosa
GACAACTAGAAACAGCAGTCAAGTCCTTTCAACAGAGTTAGCTCTACAATTAAGGAGCCGTATTTATATATCTATATCCAAAATTAAGATAAATCAAAGTGAATTTAATCTAAATCAAAATTATGGGTGTCATGCCAGAAAGCTAATTTGTAGAGCTAACTCTGTTGAAAGGACTTGACTGCTGTTTCTAGTTGTCGATAACCCTATTCACGCCACTGGGACGAAGCTGGTATGATGTGTGTATTTTTAGTAGATACAGCACGTGTTACTGGCCAGTCGCTGATTTGAACTTAATGCGTAAACACAGATGGCTGGACTTCTTCCTTGTTGAAAATCCAAGTATCGGCCTCCGTGGTTTACCATTCGATTAATTGGTGAAATATATTTCTTTAATGGAATATATACAGGGAAGATTAATCATATTATAAGGTATCTATTTTTGAAGTTCTAGTTAACTTTATTTAGTTACCTACCTAGCTATGTGTGCTTGCGCACTTGTAAAAATTATCCCCTTGTGATTGTTTCATATATTTATTTATATGTTAATATAAATAATGTTTTATATATATATATATATATATATATATATATATATATATATATATATATATATATATATATATATATATATATATATATATATATATATATATATATATATATATATATATATATATATATATATATATATATATATATATATATCCAATTATTATGGATCGATTTTTATTAATTGTTTGCAATTTTATCTTTGCTTTCTATACTGAAGGCCTGGTCGAGTGCTTCCAGAGCTCATTCTTTACTTTTTTCAATTTGTAAAAATGACCGGCGTGTTCCTCATAAATAGGGAATACTAGCCTAGCTCCCTTTCACTGTCACATGACGCTGAAAGTGGCGCTGACTACTGTAACGGTGATTCCACACCGAATACAGTGGGCTAGTGCTTGACCTATTCCGAGGAGGCTCACTTCCCGCCGATGAAGTTACTCTTAGCTGATTAATTAATGTTTAATAACATTACCTAATTTCTGTGCACACCAGCCTAACATGGACTGCCGCCAGCAGATGGGGTAGCAGAAACTAGTGCATTAGTCTGGGGACAGAGGATTAAATTCTCTACCCACACGAAATCGTTTCTCTCACTATTTAACGTACAAATGTACATTCTGCTTTTCTTCTTGGTTTGGTATCTTAATTAAAGCATTGAGTGAGTGACAGAACGGTCGGAGATACACCGGTTCTTCCGATGACTTCGTTTCAATATTATATACTAGCTGAATTACCCGGCGTTTCCCGGGTTACTGTTGTTCTTATTTAGATTAGTAAACAATAAATATGAAGATATGTTTTTTTCTCATAATTATTTCAAAATATCTATATTCTATTAAAAAAATATCAAAACTGTAATGATAATAGAATTTAGAAATGAAAATCTGTCAATCTTGAAGCACCTCAGGGTAAACAATATTCATTGTGTTATTTTTTGTTGCGTCCAAATGAATAAATTGTTGCTCACACACATACACTCACACACATACACTCTCACATACGCTCACACTCACTCACATACACTCACATACATATACTAAGGCAGACGCACACAGACATACATTTACACACACCTGTCTGTCATCACATATGTATCTGTATGTCTAGATGTGTGTGTGTGTTTAATTCTCTGAGGCCTAACGTATGTAACGAACTCGCAAACACATACGCACTCACAGATACATACACACTCATATACAACGTGTCGTCATCGTGGTGGTGGTCGACGTCGTGGTTTACTATAGTTCACTATAGAAAGGTTATTTTAGTTAAAATATATTTTTTTAATCCAAATGAAAATAATAATTATATGTTGATATTCCCGGAGCCAACTTGTAAAATTTGATTTGATTTGGTCCAGTCGTTTGCATAGGAACAGACAGACAGGGTGACAAAGAATCATATATATATATATATATATATATATATATATATATATATATATATATATAGAGAGAGAGAGAGAGAGGAAAATAATATATCGTTAAAGGTAATCCGATAAGAGGTTGTGAAAACTACTTATCATGGATAGTTTAAGCGTACGGCGTTGTGTGACTCAACAAGAGGTTTACGTGGATGGCGAGTTAATGACTTCACTTGTATTCCCATGTAAGTATATCTTGGAGTGATAAAATTGAAAAAGTGAAGAATAACATGGTCAACAGTACAAACAAGGACATTTATTTACAATCTAACAATTGTTTCCATGATAGAGATGTCTAGAAATTGCTAAACACGGAAGGCAGTGGCACTCAATTTAAAATACATGCAACCCCCATCATTTCGTCAGAGACTAATAGAAAATACAAAATATATGCGTAACGGTAACGGTACTTTATTTTATCGACCCCGAAGGATGAAAGGCGAAGTTAACCTTGGCGGGATTTGAACTCAGATCATAAAGGGCCGTAACTCTTTGCTGCAAAGCATGGCGTCCGACCCTCTACCGATAGCGCCAATCCCCAATGATACAGACGACGGCGGTGATGACGATGGCGATTATGATGATGATTATGAGGCTGATGCTGATGGGGATAAATGAAGATGACGATGACGATGTTTATGATGGATGATGATAAGGGCAACAACGACGACGATGATACTGAGAATGATGATGATGGTGATGATGAGGATGTTGATGTTGATGATGATGATGTTGATGATGATGATGATGATGATGAGGATGTTGATGAGGATGTTGATGAGGATGATGATGATGATGAGGATGATGATGATGATGATGATGATGATGATGATGATGATGATGATGATGATGATGATGATGATGATGATGATGATAAGGATGTTGATGATGATGATGATGATGATGTTGATGATGTTGATGAGGATGATGATGATGATGAGGATGTTGATGAGGATGATGATGATGATGAGGATGATGATGATGATGATGATGATGATGATGATGATGATGATGATAAGGATGTTGATGATGATGATGATGATGATGATGATAAGGATGTTGATGATGATGTTGATGATGATGATGATGACAATGACGACAACGATGAAGATGTTGGTTAGAATGATTATGTTGGGGGGGAAAATGATAGTGATGAGGTTAGCACATCGTGTAACATATATTCTCGATTGTAGCAAGTCCAATAATAATTATGTACAGGTTTTGAGGTCTGGTTAGACAACCACCTGCATTTAGGGTCTGTCGGAAATAAAGTTGTATCTGTTAAATAGTAAACAGATGTTTTCACATGAGATTATTGATGTTTTTGATGATTAGTCACTGCTAGGGAAAGAAAGAGAGAAGGAAGGATGGCTGCAAGGACGGAAGCAAGGAAGGAATGAAGTAAGGAAAGAAAGAGAGAAGCAAAGAAGCAATGAAGCAAGGAAAGAAGGAAGGAAGTAAGGAAGGAAGGAAAGAAGGAATGAAGTAAGGAAAGAAGGAATGAAGCAAGGAAGGGAAGAAGGAAGCAAGGAAAAAATGAAGGAATGAAGTAAAGAAGGAACTAAGGAAGGAAGCAAGTCAGGATTAAGCAAGGAAGGAAAGAAGTAAGTAAGGAAGGAAGGATGCAAGGAAGGAATGAAGAAAGGAAGCAAGGAAGAATTAAGCAAGGAAGGAAAGAAGGAAGCAAGGAAGGAAGGAAGAAAGGAATGAAGAATTCAAGGAAGGAATAAATGTTGGAAAGAAGGACGGAAGAATTCAAGGAAGGAAGGAAGGTAGAAAGGAAGGATTCAATGAAGGAATGGATAAAAGAAGAAAGGTAGGTAGGAAGGATTCAGGGAAGGAATAGGGGAATGAAGGAAAGTAGGAAGGAAGGTAGGAAGGATTCAGGGAAGGAATGGGGGAATGAAGGAAAGTAGGAAGAAAGGTAGGAAGGATTCAGGGAAGGAATGGGGGAATGAAGGAAAGTAGGAAGGAAGGTAGGAAGGATTCAGGGAAGGAATGGGGGAATGAAGGAAAGTAGGAAGAAAGGTAGGAAGGATTCAGGGAAGGAATGGGGGAATGAAGGAAAGTAGGAAGGAAGGTAGGAACGATTCAGGGAAGGAATGGGGGAATGACGGAAAGTAGGAAGGAAGGTAGGAAGGATTCAGGGAAGGAATGGGAGAATGAAGGAAAATAGGAAGGAAGGTAGGACGGATTCAGGGAAGGAATGGGGGAATGAAGGAAAGTAGGAAGAAAGGTAGGAAGGATTCAGGGAAGGATGGGGGAATGAAGTAAAGCAGGAAGGATGGTAGGAAAGATTCAGGGAAGAAATGGGGGAATGAAGGAAAGTAGGAAGAAAGGTAGGAAGGATTCAGGGAAGAAATGGGGGAATGAAGGAAAGTAGGAAGGAAGGTAGGAAGGATTTAGGGAAGGAATGGGGGAATGAAGGAAAGTAGGAAGAAGGTAGGAAGGATTCAGAGAAGGAATGGGGGAATGAAGGAAAGTAGGAAGGAAGGTAGGAAGGATTCAGGGAAGAAATGGGGGAATTAAAGAAAGTAGGAAGAAAGGTAGGAAGGATTCAGGGAAGGAATGGGGGAATGAAGGAAAGCAGGAAGGAAGGTAGGAAGGATTTAGGGTAGGAATGGGGGAATGAAGGAAAGTAGGAAGAAAGGTAGGTAGGACTCAGGGAAGGAATTGGGGAATGAAGGAAAGTAGGAAGGAAGGTAGGAAGGCTTCAGGGAAGGAATGGGGGACTGAAGGAAAGTAGGATGGAAGGTAGGTAGGATTAAGGGAAGGAATGGGGAATGAAGGAAAGTAGGAAGGAAGAAGGAAGGTAGGAAGGATTCAGGTAAGGAATGGGGGAATGAAGGAAAGTAGGAAGGATTCAGGGAAGGAATGGGGAATGAAGGAAAGTAGGAAGGAAGGTAGGAAGGATTCAGGGAAGGAATGGGGTAATGAAGGAAAGTAGGAAGGAAGGTAGGAAGGATTCAGGGAAGGAATGGGGGAATGAAGGAAAGTAGGAAGGAAGGTAGGAAGGATTCAGGGAAGGAATGGGGGAATGAAGGAAAGTAGGAAGAAAGGTAGGAAGGATTCAGGGAAGGAATGGGAGAATGAAGGAAAGTAGGAAGGAAGGTAGGAAGGATTCAGGGAAGGAATGGGGGAATGAAGGAAAGCAGGAAGCAAGGTAGGAAGGAATTAGGGAAGGAATGGCGGAATGAAGGAAAGTAGGAAGGAAGGTAGGAAGGATTCAGGGAAGGAATGGGGGAATGAAAGAAAGTAGGAAGAAAGGTAGGAAAGATTCAGGGAAGGAATTGGGGAATGAAGGAAAGTAGGAAGGAAAGTAGGAAGGAAGGATTCAGGGAAGGAATGGGGGAATGAAGGAAAGTAGGAAGGAAGGTAGGAAGGATTCAGGGAAGGAATGGGGGACTGAAGGAAAGTAGGAAGGAAGGTAGGTAGGATTAAGGAAAGGAATGGGGAATGAAGGAAAGTAGGAAGGAAGAAGGAAGGTAGGAAGGATTCAGGTAAGGAATGGGGGAATGAAGGAAAGTAGGAAGGATTCAGGGAAGGATTCAGGGAAGGAATGGGGGGAATGATGTAAAGTAGAAAGGAAGGTAGGAAGGATTCAGTGAAGGAATGGGAGAATGAAGGAAAGTGGGAAGAAAGGTAGGAAGGATTCAGGGAAGGAATGGGGGAATGAAGGAAAGTAGGTAGGAAGGTAGGTAGGATTCAGGGAAGTCATGGGGAAAAGTAGGAAGGAAGGTAGGAAGGATTCAGTGAAGGAATGTGGAATGAAGGAATGTAGGAAGGAGGGTAGGAAGGATTCAGGAAAGGAATGGGGGAATGAAGGAAAGTAGGAAGGAAGGTAGGAAGGATTCAGGGAAGGAATGGGGGAATGAAGGAAAGTAGGAAGAAAGGTAGGAAGGATTCAGGGAAGGAATGGGGGAATGAAGGAAAGTAGGAAGAAAGGTAGGAAGGATTCAGGGAAGGAATGGGGGAATGAAGGAAAGTAGGAAGAAAGGTAGGAAGGATTCAGGGAAGGAATGGGGGAATGAAGTAAAGTAGGAAGAAAGGTAGGAAGGATTCAGGGAAGGAATGGGGGAATGAAGGAAAGTAGGAAGAAAGGTAGGAAGGATTCAGGGAAGGAATGGGGGAATGAAGGAAAGTAGGAAGGAAGCTAGGAAGGATTCAGCGAAGGAATGTGGAATGAAGGAATGTAGGAAGGAGGGTAGGAAGGATTCAGGAAAGGAATGGGGGAATGAAGGAAAGTAGGAAGGAAGGTAGGAAGGATTCAGGGAAGGAATGGGGGAATGAATGAAAGTAGGAAGGAAGGTAGGTAGGATTAAGGGAAGGAATGGGAGAATGATGGCAAGTAGGAAGGAAGGAAGGTAGGAAGGATTCAGGGAAGGAATGTGGGAATAAAGGAAAGTAGGAAGGAAGGTAGGTAGGATTCAGGGAAGGAATGGGGAATGAAGGAAAGTAGGAAGAAAGGTAGGTAGGATTCAGGGAAGGAATGGGGGAATGAAGGAAAGTAGGAAGGAAGGTAGGAAGGATTCAGGGAAGGAATGGGGAATGAAGGAAAGTAGGAAGAAAGGTAGGAAGGATTCAGGGAACGAATGGGGGAATGAAGGAAAGTAGGAAGGAAGGTAGGTAGGATTCAGGGAAGGAATGGGGGAATGAAGGAAAGTAGGAAGAAAGGCAGGTAGGATTCAGGGAAGGAATGGGGGAATGAAGGAAAGTAGGAAGAAAGGTAGGTAGGATTCAGGGAACGAATGGGGGAATGAAGGAAAGTAGGAAGGAAGGTAGGTAGGATTCAAGGAAGGAATGGGGGAATGAAGGAAAGCAGGAAGAAAGGTAGGAAGGATTCAGGGAAGGAATGGGGGAATGAAGGAGAGCAGGAGGGAAGGTAGGAAGGATTCAGGGAAGGAATGGGGGAATGAAGGAAGGTAGGAAGTATTCAGGGAAGGAATGCGGGAATGAAGGAAAACAGGAAGGAAGGTAGGAAGGATTCAGGGAAGGAATGGGGGAATGAAGGAAGGTAGGAAGGATTCAGGGAAGGAATGGCTGAATGAAGGAAAGTAGTAAGGAAGATAGGAAGGATTCAGGAAAGGAATGGGGGAATGAAGCAAAGTAGGAAGGAAGGTAAGAAGGATTCAGGGAAGGAATGGGGGAATGAAGGAAAGTTGGAAGGAAGGTAGGAAGGATTCAGGGAAGGAATGGGGGAATGAAGGAAAGTAGGAAGGAAGGTAAGAAAGATTCAGGGAAGGAATGGGGGAATGAAGGAGAGTGGGAAGAAAAGTAGGAAGGAATGGTAGAATGAAGGAAAGTAGGAAGGAAGGTTGGAAGGATTCAGGGAAGGAATGGGGGAATGAAGGAAAGTAGGAAGGAAGGTAGGAAGGATTCAGGGAAGGAATGGGGGAATGAAAGAAAGTAGGAAGGAAGGTAGGAAGAATTAAGGGAAGGAATGGGGGAATGAAGGAAAGCAGGAAGGAAGGTAGGAAGGATTCAGGGAAGGAAAGCAGGGAGGAAGGTAGGAAGGATTCAGGGAAGGAATGGAGGAATGAAGGAAAGTAGGAAGAAAGGTAGGAATGATTTTGGGAAGGAATGGGGGAATGAAGGAAAGTAGGAAGGAAAGTAGGAAGGAAGGATTCAGTGAAGGAATGGGGGAATGAAAGAAAGTAGGAAGGAAGGTAGGTAGGATTCAGGGAAGGAATTGGGGAATGAAGGAAAGTAGAAAGGAAGGTAGGAAGGATTCAGGGAAGGAATGGGAGACTGAAGGAAAGTAGGAAGGAAGGTAGGTAGGATTAAGGGAAGGAATGGGGAATGAAGGAAAGTAGGAAGGAAGAAAGAAGGTAGGAAGGATTCAGGTAAGGAATGGGGGAATGAAGGAAAGTAGGAAGGATTCAGGGAAGGATTCAGGGAAGGAATGGGGGAATGAAGTAAAGTAGGAAGGAAGGTAGGAAGGATTCAGTGAAGGAATGGGGGAATGAAGGAAAGCAGGAAGAAAGGTAGGAAGGATTCAGGGAAGGAATGGGAGAATGAAGGAAAGTAGGAAGAAAGGTAGGAAGGATTCAGGGAAGGAATGGGGGACTGAAGGAAAGTAGGAAGGAAGGTAGGTAGGATTCAGGGAAGGAATGGGGGAATGAAGGAAAGTAGGGAGAAAAGTAGGAAGGATTCAGGGAAGGAATGGGGAAAGAAGGAAAGTAGGAAGGATTCAGCGAAGGAATGTGGAATGAAGGAATGTAGGAAGGAAGGTAGGAAGGATTCAGGAAAGGAATGGGGGAATGAAGGAAAGTAGGAAGGAAGGTAGAAAGGATTCAGGGAAGGAATGGGGGAATGAAGGAAAGTAGGTAGGAAGGTAGGTAGGATTCAGGGAAATAATGGGGAATGAAGTAAACTAGGAAGGAAGGTAGGAAGGATTCAGTGAAGGAATGGGTGAATGAAGGAAAGCAGGAAGAAAGGTAGGAGGGATTCAGGGAAGGAATGGGGGAATGAAGGAAAGTAGGAAGAAAGGTAGGAAGGATTCAGGGAAGGAATGGGGGAATGAAGTAAAGTAGGAAGAAAGGTAGGAAGGAGTCAGGGAAGGAATGGGGGAATGAAGGAAAGTAAAAAGAAAGGTAGGAAGGTTTCAGGGAAGAAATGGGGGAATGAAGGAAAGTAGGAAGGAAGGTAGGGAGGATTCAGGGAAGGAATGGGGGAATGAAGGAAAGTAGGAAGGAAGGTAGGAACGATTCAGGGAAGGAATGGGGGAATGACGGAAAGTAGGAAGGAAGGTAGGAAATATTCAGGGGAGGAATGGGGGAATGAAGGAAAGTAGGAAGGAAGGTAGGAAGGAGTCAGGGAACGAATGGGGGAATGAAGGAAAGTAGGAAGAAAGGTAGGAAGGATTCAGGGAAGGAATGGGGGAATGAAGGAAAGTAGGAAGAAAGGTAGGTAGGATTCAGGGAAGGAATGGAGGAATGAAGGAAAGCAGGAAGGAAGGTAGGAAGGAGTTAGGGAAGGAATGGGGGAATGAAGGAAAGTAGGGAGAAAGGTATGAAGGATTCAGAGAGGGAATGGGGGAATGAAGGAAAGTAGGAAGAAAGGTAGGTAGGATTCAGAGAAGGAATGGGGGAATGAAGGAAAGTAGTAAGGAAGTTAGGAAGGATTCAGGGAAGGAATGGGGGAATGAAGGAAAGTGGTAAGAAAGGTAGGAAGGATTCAGGGAAGGAATGGGAGAATGAAGGAAAGTAGGAAGGAAGGTAGGAAGGCTTCAGGGAAGGAATGGGGGAATGAAGGAAAGTAGGAAGGAAGGTAAGAAGGATTCAGGGAAGGAATGGGGGAATGAAGGCAAGCAGGAAGGAAGGTAGTAAGGATTCAGGGAAGGAATGGGGGAATGAAGGAAAGCAGGAAGAAAGGTAGGAAGGATTCAGGGAAGGAATGGGGGAATGAAGGAAAGCAGGAAGGAAGGTAGGAAGGATTCAGGGAAGGAAAGCAGGAAGGAAGGTAGGAAGGATTCAGGGAAGGAATGGAGGAATGAAGGAAAGTAGGAAGAAAGGTAGGAATGATTTTGGGAAGGAATGGAGGAATGAAGGTAAGCAGGAAGTAAGGTAGGAAGGATTCAGGGAAGCAATGGGGGGAATGAAGGAAAGTAGGAAGAAAGGTAGGAATGATTTACGGAAGGAATAGGGGAATGAAGGAAAGCAGGAAGGAAGGTAGGAAGGATTCAGGGAAGGAATGGGGGAATGAAGGAAAGTAGGAAGAAAGGTAGGAACGATTCAGGGAAGGAATGGGGGAATGAAGGAAAGCAGGAAGGAAGGTAGGAAGGATTTTTAGGGAAGGAATGGGGGAATAAAGGAAAGTAGGAAGGAAGGTAGGAAGGATTCAGGGAAGGAATGGGGGAATGAAGGAAAGTAAGAAGAGAGGTAGGAAGGATTCAGGGAAGGAATGGGGGAATGAAGGAAAGTAGGAAGGAAGGTAGGTAGGATTAAGGGAAGGAATGGGAGAATGAAGGAAAGTAGGAAGGAAGAAAGGTAGGAAGGATTCAGGGAAGGAATGTGGGAATAAAGGAAAGTAGGAAGGAAGGTAGGTAGGATTCAGGGAAGGAATGGGGGAATGAAGGAAAGTAGGAAGAAAGGTAGGTAGGATTCAGGGAAGGAATGGGGAATGAAGGAAAGTAGGAAGAAAGGTAGGAAGGATTCAGGGAACGAATGGGGGAATGAAGGAAAGTAGGAAGGAAGGTAGGTAGGATTCAGGGAAGGAATGGGGGAATGAAGGAAAGTAGGAAGAAAGGCAGGTAGGATTCAGGGAAGGAATGAGGGAATGAAGGAAAGCAGGAGGGAAGGTAGGAAGGATTCAGGGAAGGAATGGGGGAATGAAGGAAGGTAGGAAGTATTCAGGGAAGGAATGGGGGAATGAAGGAAAACAGGAAGGAAGGTAGGAAGGATTCAGGGAAGGAATGGGGGAATGAAGGAAGGTAGGAAGGATTCAGGGAAGGAATGGCTGAATGAAGGAAAGTAGTATGGAAGGTAGGAAGGATTCAGGAAAGGAATGGGGGAATGAAGGAAAGTAGGAAGGAAGGTAAGAAGGATTCAGGGAAGGAATGGGGGAATGAAGGAAAGTAGGAAGGAAGGTAGGAAGGATTCAGGGAAGGAATGAGGGAATGAAGGAAAGTAGGAAGGAAGGTAAGAAAGATTCAGGGAAGGAATGGGGGAATGAAGGAGAGTGGGAAGAAAGGTAGGAAGGATTCAGGGAAGGAATGGTAGAATGAAGGAAAGTAGGAAGGAAGGTTGGAAGGATTCAGGGAAGGAATGGGGGAATGAAGGAAAGTAGGAAGGAAGGTAAGAAGGAATCAGGGAAGGAATGGGGGAATGAAGGAAAGTAGGAAGGTAGGTAGGAAGGATTCAGGGAAGGAATGGGGGAATGAAGGAAAGTAGGAAGGAAGGTAGGAAGGATTCAGGGAAGGAATGGGGGAATGAAGGAAAACAGGAAGGAAGGTAGGAAGGATTCAGGGAAGGAAAGCAGGGAGGAAGGTAGGAAGGATCCAGGGAAGGAATGGAGGAATGAAGGAAAGTAGGAAGAAAGGTAGGAATGATTTTGGGAAGGAATGGGGGAATGAAGGAAAGTAGGAAGGAAGGATTCAGGGAAGGAATGGGGGAATGAAGGAAAGTAGGAAGGAAGGTAGGTAGGATTCAGGGAAGGAATTGGGGAATGAAGGAAAGTAGGAAGGAAGGTAGGAAGGATTCAGGGAAGGAATGGGGGACTGAAGGAAAGTAGGAAGGAAGGTAGGTAGGATTAAGGGAAGGAATGGGGAATGAAGGAAAGTAGGAAGGAAGAAGGAAGGTAGGAAGGATTCAGGTAAGGAATGGGGGAATGAAGGAAAGTAGGAAGGATTCAGGGAAGGATTCAGGGAAGGATTCAGTGAAGGAATGGGGGAATGAAGGAAAGTAGGAAGGAAGGTAGGAAGGATTCAGGGAAGGAATGGGGGAATGAAGGAAAGTAGGAAAGAAGGTAGGAAGGATTCAGGGAAGGAATGGGGGACTGAAGGAAAGTAGGAAGGAAGGTAGGTAGGATTCAGGGAAGGAATGGGGGAATGAAGGAAAGTAGGGAGAAAAGTAGGAAGGATTCAGGGAAGGAATGGGGGAATGAAGGAAAGTAGGTAGGAAGGTAGGTAGGATTCAGGGAAGTAATGGGGAATGAAGTAAACTAGGAAGGAAGGTAGGAAGGATTCAGTGAAGGAATGGGTGAATGAAGGAAAGCAGGAAGAAAGGTAGGAGGGATTCAGGGAAGGAATGGGGGAATGAAGTAAAGTAGGAAGAAAGGTAGGAAGGATTCAGGGAAGGAATGGGGGAATGAAGTAAAGTAGGAAGGAAGGTAGGAAGGATTCAGGGAAGGAATGGGGGAATGAAGGAAAGTAGGAAGGAAGGTAGGAAGGATTCAGGGAAGGAATGGGGGAATGAAGGAAAGTAGGAAGAAAGGTATAAAGGATTCAGGGAAGGAATGGGGGAATGAAGGAAAGTAGGAAGGAAGGTAGGGAGGATTCAGGGAAGGAATGGGGGAATGAAGGAAAGTAGGAAGGAAGGTAGGAACGATTCAGGGAAGGAATGGGGGAATGACGGAAAGTAGGAAGGAAGGTAGGAAAGATTCAGGGAAGGAATGGGGGAATGAAGGAAAGTAGGAAGGAAGTTAGGAAGGATTCAGGGAAGGAATGGGGGAATGAAGGAAAGTGGTAAGAAAGGTAGGAAGGATTCAGGGAAGGAATGGGAGAATGAAGGAAAGTAGGAAGGAAGGTAGGAAGGATTCAGGGAAGGAATGGGGGAATGAAGGAAAGTAGGAAGGAAGGTAAGAAGGATTCAGGGAAGGAATGGGGGAATGAAGGCAAGCAGGAAGGAAGGTAGAAAGGATTCAGGGAAGGAATGGGGGAATGAAGGAAAGCAGGAAGAAAGGTAGGAAGGTTTCAGGGAAGGAATGGGGGAATGAAGGAAAGCAGGAAGGAAGGTAGGAAGGATTCAGGGAAGGAAAGCAGGGAGGTAGGTAGGAAGGATTCAGGGAAGGAATGGAGGAATGAAGGAAAGTAGGAAGAAAGGTAGGAATGATTTTGGGAAGGAATGGAGGAATGAAGGTAAGCAGGAACTAAGGTAGGAAGGATTCAGGGAAGGAATGGGGGGAATGAAGGAAAGTAGGAAGAAAGGTAGGAATGATTTACGGAAGGAATAGGGGAATGAAGGAAAGCAGGAAGGAAGGTAGGAAGGATTCAGGGAAGGAATGGGGGAATGAAGGAAAGTAGGAAGAAAGGTAGGAACGATTCAGGGAAGGAATGGGGGAATGAAGGAAAGCAGGAAGGAAGCTAGGAAGGATTTTTAGGGAAGGAATGGGGGAATAAAGGAAAGTAGGAAGGAAGGTAGGAAGGATTCAGGGAAGGAATGGGGGAATGAAGGAAAGTAAGAAGAAAGGTAGGAAGGATTCAGGGAAGGAATGGGGGAATGAAGGAAAGTAGGAAGGAAGGTAGGTAGGATTAAGGGAAGGAATGGGAGAATGAAGGAAAGTAGGAAGGAAGAAAGGTAGGAAGGATTCAGGGAAGGAATGTGGGAATAAAGGAAAGTAGGAAGGAAGGTAGGTAGGATTCAGGGAAGGAATGGGGGAATGAAGGAAAGTAGGAAGAAAGGTAGGTAGGATTCAGGGAAGGAATGGGGGAATGAAGGAAAGTAGGAAGGAAGGTAGGAAGGATTCAGGGAAGGAATGGGGAATGAAGGAAAGTAGGAAGAAAGGTAGGAAGGATTCAGGGAACGAATGGGGGAATGAAGGAAAGTAGGAAGGAAGGTAGGTAGGATTCAGGGAAGGAATGGGGGAATGAAGGAAAGTAGGAAGAAAGGCAGGTAGGATTCAGGGAAGGAATGAGGGAATGAAGGAAAGCAGGAGGGAAGGTAGGAAGGATTCAGGGAAGGAATGGGGGAATGAAGGAAGGTAGGAAGTATTCAGGGAAGGAATGGGGGAATGAAGGAAAACAGGAAGGAAGGTAGGAAGGATTCAGGGAAGGAATGGGGGAATGAAGGAAGGTAGGAAGGATTCAGGGAAGGAATGGCTGAATGAAGGAAAGTTCTAAGGAAGGTAGGAAGGATTCAGGAAAGGAATTGGGGAATGAAGGAAAGTAGGAAGGAAGGTAAGAAGGATTCAGGGAAGGAATGGGGGAATGAAGGAAAGTAGGAAGGAAGGTAGGAAGGATTCAGGGAAGGAATGAGGGAATGAAGGAAAGTAGGAAGGAAGGTAAGAAAGATTCAGGGAAGGAATGGGGGAATGAAGGAGAGTGGGAAGAAAGGTAGGAAGGATTCAGGGAAGGAATGGTAGAATGAAGGAAAGTAGGAAGGAAGGTTGGAAGGATTCAGGGAAGGAATGGGGGAATGAAAAAGTAGGAAGGAAGGTAAGAAGGAATCAGGGAAGGAATGTGGAATGAAGGAAAGTAGGAACGTAGGTAGGATGGATTCAGGGAAGGAATGGGGGAATGAAGGAAAGTAGGAAGGAAGGTAGGAAGGATTCAGGGAAGGAATGGGGGAATGAAAGAAAGCAGGAAGGAAGGTAGGAAGGATTCAGGGAAGGAAAGCAGGGAGGAAGGTAGGAAGGATTCAGGGAAGGAATGGAGGAATGAAGGAAAGTAGGAAGAAAGGTAGGAATGATTTTGGGAAGGAATGGGGGAATGAAGGAAAGTAGGAAGGAAGGATTCAGGGAAGGAATGGGGGAATGAAGGAAAGTAGGAAGGAAGAAGGAAGGTAGGAAGGATTCAGGTAAGGAATGGGGGAATGAAGGAAAGTAGGAAGGATTCAGGGAAGGATTCAGGGAAGGAATGGGGGAATGAAGGAAAGTAGGAAGGAAGGTAGGAAGGATTCAGGGAAGGAATGGGGGAATGAAGGAAAGTAGGAAGGAAGGTAGGAAGGATTCAGGGAAGGAATGGGGGAATGAAGGAAAGTAGGAAGGAAGGTAGGACGGATTCAGGGAAGGAATGGGGGAATGAAGAAAAGTAGGGAGGAAGGTAGGAAGGATTCAGGGAAGGAATGGGGAAATGAAGGAAAGTAGGAAGGAAGGTAGGTAGGATTCAGAGAAGGAATGGGGGAATGAAGGAAAGAAGGAAGGAAGGTAGGAAGGATTCAGGGATTGAATGGGGGAATGAAGGAAAGCTGGAAGGAAGGTAGGAAGGATTTAGGGAAGGAATGGGGGAATGAAGGAAAGTAGGAAGAAAGGTAGGAAGGATTTAGGGAAAGAATGGGGGAATGAAGGAAAGCAGGAAGGAAGGTAGGAAGGATTTAGGGAAGGAATGGGGGAATGAAGGAAAGTAGGAAGAAAGGTAGGAAGGATTCAGGGAAGGAATGGGGGAATGAAGGAAAGCAGGAAGGAAGGTAGGAAGGATTCAGGGAAGGAATGGGGAATGAAGGAAAGTAGGAAGAAAGGTAGGAAGGATTTAGGGAAAGAATGGGGGAATGAAGGAAAGCAGGAAGGAAGGTAGGAAGGATTTAGGGAAGGAATGGGGGAATGAAGGAAAGTAGGAATGAAGGTAGGAAGGATTCAGGGAAGGAATGTGGGAATGAAGGAAAGTAGGAAGAAAGGTAGGAAGGATTCAGGGAAGGAATGGGGGAATGAAGGAAAGTAGGTAGGAAGGTAGGTAGGATTCAGGGAAGGAATGGGGAATGAAGGAAAGTAGGAAGGAAGGTAGGTAGGATTCAGGGAAGGAATGGGGGAATAAAGGAAAGTAAGAAGGAAGGTAGGTAGGATTCAGGGAAGGAATTCGGAATGAAGGAAAGTAGGAAGGAAGGTAGGAAGCATTCAGCGAAGGAATGTGGAATCAAGGAATGTAGGAAGGAAGGTAGGAAGTATTCAGGAAAGGAATGGGGGAATGAAGGAAACTAGGAAGGAAGGTAGGAAGAATTCAGGGAACGAATGGGGAAATGAAGGAAAGTAGGAAGAAAGGTAGGAAGAATTCAGGGAAGGAATGGGGGAATGAAGGAAAGTAGGAAGGAAGGTAGGTAAGATTCAGGGAAGGAATGGTGGAGTGAATGAAAGTAGGAAGAAAGGTAGGTAGGATTCAGGGAAGGAATGGGGGAATGAAGGAAATTAGGAAGGAAGGTAGGAAGGATTCAGTGAAGGAATGGGGGAATGAAGGAAAGCAGGAAGAAAGGTAGGAAGGATTCAGGGAAGGAATGGGGGAATGAAGGAAAGTAGGAAGAAAGGTAGGAAGGATTCAGGGAAGGAATGGGGGAATGAAGTAAAGCAGGAAGGAAGGTAGGAAGGATTCAGGGAAGGAATGGGGGAATGAAGGAAAGTAAGAAGAAAGGTAGGAAGGATTCAGGGAAGGAATGGGGGAATGAAGGAAAGTAGGAAGAAAGGTAGGAAGGATTCAGGAAGGAATGGGGGAATGAAGGAAAGTAGGAAGGAAGGTAGGGAGGATTCAGGGAAGGAATGGGGGAATGAAGGAAAGTAGGAAGGAAGGTAGGAACGATTCAGGGAAGGAATGGGGGAATGACGGAAAGTAGGAAGGAAGGTAGGAAAGATTCAGGGAAGGAATGGGGGAATGAAGGAAAGTAGGAAGGAAGGTAGGAAGGATTCAGGGAAGAAATGGGGGAATGAAGGAAAGTAGGAAGAAAGGTAGGAAGGATTCAGGGAAGGAATGGGGGAATGAAGGAAAGTAGGAAGAAAGGTAGGTAGGATTCAGGGAAGGAATGGGGGAATGAAGGAAAGCAGGAAGGAAGGTAGGAAGGATTTAGGGAAGGAATGGGGGAATGAAGGAAAGTAGGAAGAAAGGTAGGAAGGATTCAGAGAAGGAATGGGGAAATGAAGGAAAGTAGGAAGGAAGGTAAGAAAGATTCAGGGAAGGAATGGGGGAATGAAGGAGAGTGGGAAGAAAGGTAGGAAGGATTCAGGGAAGGAATGGTAGAATGAAGGAAAGTAGGAAGGAAGGTTGGAAGGATTCGGGGAAGGAATGGGGGAATGAAGGAAAGTAGGAAGGAAGGTAAGAAGGAATCAGGGAAGGAATGGGGGAATGAAGGAAAGTAGGAAGGTAGGTAGGAAGGATTCAGGGAAGGAATGGGGGAATGAAGGAAAGTAGGAAGGAAGGTAGGAAGGATTCAGGGAAGGAATGGGGGAATGAAGTAAAGCAGGAAGAAAGGTAGGAAGGATTCAGGGAAGGAAAGCAGAGAGGAAGGTAGGAAGGATTCAGGGAAGGAATGGAGGAATGAAGGAAAGCAGGAAGAAAGGTAGGAAGGATTCAGGGAAGGAATGGGGGAATGAAGGAAAGTAGGAAGGAAAGTAGGAAGGAAAGTAGGAAGGAAGGATTCAGGGAAGGAATGGGGGAATGAAGGAAAGTAGGAAGGAAGGTAGGTAGGATTCAGGGAAGGAATTGGGGAATGAAGGAAAGTAGGAAGGAAGGTAGGAAGGATTCAGGGAAGGAATGGGGGAATGAAGGAAAGTAGGAAGAAAGGTAGGTAGGATTCAGGGAAGGAATGGGGGAATGAAGGAAAGCAGGAAGGAAGGTAGGAAGGATTTAGGGAAGGAATGGGGGAATGAAGGAAAGTAGGAAGAAAGGTAGGAAGGATTCAGAGAAGGAATGGGGGAATGAAGGAAAGTAGGAAGGAAGGTAAGAAAGATTCAGGGAAGGAATGGGGGAATGAAGGAGAGTGGGAAGAAAGGTAGGAAGGATTCAGGGAATGAATGGTAGAATGAAGGAAAGTAGGAAGGAAGGTTGGAAGGATTCAGGGAAGGAATGGGAGAATGAAGGAAAGTAGGAAGGAAGGTAAGAAGGAATCAGGGAAGGAATGGGGGAATGAAGGAAAGTAGGAAGGTAGGTAGGAAGGATTCAGGGAAGGAATGGGGGAATGAAGAAAAGTAGGAAGGAAGGTAGGAAGGATTCAGGGAAGGAATGGGGGAATGAAGGAGAGTGGTAAGAAAGGTAGGAAGGATTCAGGGAAGGAATGGGAGAATGAAGGAAAGTAGGAAGGAAGGTAGGAAGGATTCAGGGAAGGAATGGGGGAATGAAGGAAAGTAGGAAGGAAGGTAAGAAGGATTCAGGGAAGGAATGGGGGAATGAAGGCAAGCAGGAAGGAAGGAAGGTAGTAAGGATTCAGGGAAGGAATGGGGGAATGAAGGAAAGCAGGAAGAAAGGTAGGAAGGATTCAGGGAAGGAATGGGGGAATGAAGGAAAGCAGGAAGGAAGGTAGGAAGGATTCAGGGAAGGAAAGCAGGAAGGAAGGTAGGAAGGATTCAGGGAAGGAATGGAGGAATGAAGGAAAGTAGGAAGAAAGGTAGGAATGATTTTGGGAAGGAATGGAGGAATGAAGGTAAGCAGGAAGTAAGGTAGGAAGGATTCAGGGAAGGAATGGGGGGAATGAAGGAAAGTAGGAAGAAAGGTAGGAATGATTTACGGAAGGAATAGGGGAATGAAGGAAAGCAGGAAGGAAGGTAGGAAGGATTCAGGGAAGGAATGGGGGAATGAAGGAAAGTAGGAAGAAAGGTAGGAACGATTCAGGGAAGGAATGGGGGAATGAAGGAAAGCAGGAAGGAAGGTAGGAAGGATTTTTAGGGAAGGAATGGGGGAATAAAGGAAAGTAGGAAGGAAGGTAGGAAGGATTCAGGGAAGGAATGGGGGAATGAAGGAAAGTAAGAAGAGAGGTAGGAAGGATTCAGGGAAGGAATGGGGGAATGAAGGAAAGTAGGAAGGAAGGTAGGTAGGATTAAGGGAAGGAATGGGAGAATGAAGGAAAGTAGGAAGGAAGAAAGGTAGGAAGGATTCAGGGAAGGAATGTGGGAATAAAGGAAAGTAGGAAGGAAGGTAGGTAGGATTCAGGGAAGGAATGGGGGAATGAAGGAAAGTAGGAAGAAAGGTAGGTAGGATTCAGGGAAGGAATGGGGAATGAAGGAAAGTAGGCGAAAGGTAGGAAGGATTCAGGGAACGAATGGGGGAATGAAGGAAAGTAGGAAGAAAGGCAGGTAGGATTCAGGGAAGGAATGAGGGAATGAAGGAAAGCAGGAGGGAAGGTAGGAAGGATTCAGGGAAGGAATGGGGGAATGAAGGAAGGTAGGAAGTATTCAGGGAAGGAATGGGGGAATGAAGGAAAACAGGAAGGAAGGTAGGAAGGATTCAGGGAAGGAATGGGGGAATGAAGGAAGGTAGGAAGGATTCAGGGAAGGAATGGCTGAATGAAGGAAAGTAGTATGGAAGGTAGGAAGGATTCAGGAAAGGAATGGGGGAATGAAGGAAAGTAGGAAGGAAGGTAAGAAGGATTCAGGGAAGGAATGGGGGAATGAAGTAAAGTAGGAAGGAAGGTAGGAAGGATTCAGGGAAGGAATGAGGGAATGAAGGAAAGTAGGAAGGAAGGTAAGAAAGATTCAGGGAAGGAATGGGGGAATCAAGGAGAGTGGGAAGAAAGGTAGGAAGGATTCAGGGAAGGAATGGTAGAATGAAGGAAAGTAGGAAGGAAGGTTGGAAGGATTCAGGGAAGGAATGGGGGAATGAAGGAAAGTAGGAAGGAAGGTAAGAAGGAATCAGGGAAGGAATGGGGGAATGAAGGAAAGTAGGAAGTTAGGTAGGAAGGATTCAGGGAAGGAATGGGGGAATGAAGGAAAGTAGGAAGGAAGGTAGGAAGGATTCAGGGAAGGAATGGGGGAATGAAGGAAAACAGGAAGGAAGGTAGGAAGGATTCAGGGAAGGAAAGCAGGGAGGAAGGTAGGAAGGATTCAGGGAAGGAATGGAGGAATGAAGGAAAGTTGGAAGAAAGGTAGGAATGATTTTGGGAAGGAATGGGGGAATGAAGGAAAGTAGGAAGGAAGGATTCAGGGAAGGAATGGGGGAATGAAGGAAAGTAGGAAGGAAGGTTGGAAGGATTCGGGGAAGGAATGGGGGAATGAAGGAAAGTAGGAAGGAAGGTAAGAAGGAATCAGGGAAGGAATGGGGGAATGAAGGAAAGTAGGAAGGAAGGTAGGAAGGATTCAGGGAAGGAATGGGGGAATGAAGTAAAGCAGGAAGAAAGGTAGGAAGGATTCAGGGAAGGAAAGCAGAGAGGAAGGTAGGAAGGATTCAGGGAAGGAATGGAGGAATGAAGGAAAGCAGGAAGAAAGGTAGGAAGGATTCAGGGAAGGAATGGGGGAATGAAGGAAAGTAGGAAGGAAAGTAGGAAGGAAAGTAGGAAGGAAGGATTCAGGGAAGGAATGGGGGAATGAAGGAAAGTAGGAAGGAAGGTAGGTAGGATTCAGGGAAGGAATTGGGGAATGAAGGAAAGTAGGAAGGAAGGTAGGAAGGATTCAGGGAAGGAATGGGGGAATGAAGGAAAGTAGGAAGAAAGGTAGGTAGGATTCAGGGAAGGAATGGGGGAATGAAGGAAAGCAGGAAGGAAGGTAGGAAGGATTTAGGGAAGGAATGGGGGAATGAAGGAAAGTAGGAAGAAAGGTAGGAAGGATTCAGAGAAGGAATGGGGGAATGAAGGAAAGTAGGAAGGAAGGTAAGAAAGATTCAGGGAAGGAATGGGGGAATGAAGGAGAGTGGGAAGAAAGGTAGGAAGGATTCAGGGAATGAATGGTAGAATGAAGGAAAGTAGGAAGGAAGGTTGGAAGGATTCAGGGAAGGAATGGGAGAATGAAGGAAAGTAGGAAGGAAGGTAAGAAGGAATCAGGGAAGGAATGGGGGAATGAAGGAAAGTAGGAAGGTAGGTAGGAAGGATTCAGGGAAGGAATGGGGGAATGAAGAAAAGTAGGAAGGAAGGTAGGAAGGATTCAGGGAAGGAATGGGGGAATGAAGGAGAGTGGTAAGAAAGGTAGGAAGGATTCAGGGAAGGAATGGCAGAATGAAGGAAAGTAGGAAGGAAGGTAGGAAGGATTCAGGGAAGGAATGGGGGAATGAAGGAAAGTAGGAAGGAAGGTAAGAAGGATTCAGGGAAGGAATGGGGGAATGAAGGCAAGCAGGAAGGAAGGAAGGTAGTAAGGATTCAGGGAAGGAATGGGGGAATGAAGGAAAGCAGGAAGAAAGGTAGGAAGGATTCAGGGAAGGAATGGGGGAATGAAGGAAAGCAGGAAGGAAGGTAGGAAGGATTCAGGGAAGGAAAGCAGGAAGGAAGGTAGGAAGGATTCAGGGAAGGAATGGAGGAATGAAGGAAAGTAGGAAGAAAGGTAGGAATGATTTTGGGAAGGAATGGAGGAATGAAGGTAAGCAGGAAGTAAGGTAGGAAGGATTCAGGGAAGGAATGGGGGGAATGAAGGAAAGTAGGAAGGAAGGTAGGTAGGATTAAGGGAAGGAATGGGAGAATGAAGGAAAGTAGGAAGGAAGAAAGGTAGGAAGGATTCAGGGAAGGAATGTGGGAATAAAGGAAAGTAGGAAGGAAGGTAGGTAGGATTCAGGGAAGGAATGGGGGAATGAAGGAAAGTAGGAAGAAAGGTAGGTAGGATTCAGGGAAGGAATGGGGAATGAAGGAAAGTAGGAAGAAAGGTAGGAAGGATTCAGGGAACGAATGGGGGAATGAAGGAAAGTAGGAAGAAAGGCAGGTAGGATTCAGGGAAGGAATGAGGGAATGAAGGAAAGCAGGAGGGAAGGTAGGAAGGATTCAGGGAAGGAATGGGGGAATGAAGGAAGGTAGGAAGTATTCAGGGAAGGAATGGGGGAATGAAGGAAAACAGGAAGGAAGGTAGGAAGGATTCAGGGAAGGAATGGGGGAATGAAGGAAGGTAGGAAGGATTCAGGGAAGGAATGGCTGAATGAAGGAAAGTAGTATGGAAGGTAGGAAGGATTCAGGAAAGGAATGGGGGAATGAAGGAAAGTAGGAAGGAAGGTAAGAAGGATTCAGGGAAGGAATGGGGGAATGAAGTAAAGTAGGAAGGAAGGTAGGAAGGATTCAGGGAAGGAATGAGGGAATGAAGGAAAGTAGGAAGGAAGGTAAGAAAGATTCAGGGAAGGAATGGGGGAATGAAGGAGAGTGGGAAGAAAGGTAGGAAGGATTCAGGGAAGGAATGGTAGAATGAAGGAAAGTAGGAAGGAAGGTTGGAAGGATTCAGGGAAGGAATGGGGGAATGAAGGAAAGTAGGAAGGAAGGTAAGAAGGAATCAGGGAAGGAATGGGGGAATGAAGGAAAGTAGGAAGTTAGGTAGGAAGGATTCAGGGAAGGAATGGGGGAATGAAGGAAAGTAGGAAGGAAGGTAGGAAGGATTCAGGGAAGGAATGGGGGAATGAAGGAAAACAGGAAGGAAGGTAGGAAGGATTCAGGGAAGGAAAGCAGGGAGGAAGGTAGGAAGGATTCAGGGAAGGAATGGAGGAATGAAGGAAAGTTGGAAGAAAGGTAGGAATGATTTTGGGAAGGAATGGGGGAATGAAGGAAAGTAGGAAGGAAGGATTCAGGGAAGGAATGGGGGAATGAAGGAAAGTAGGAAGGAAGGTTGGAAGGATTCGGGGAAGGAATGGGGGAATGAAGGAAAGTAGGAAGGAAGGTAAGAAGGAATCAGGGAAGGAATGGGGGAATGAAGGAAAGTAGGAAGGAAGGTAGGAAGGATTCAGGGAAGGAATGGGGGAATGAAGTAAAGCAGGAAGAAAGGTAGGAAGGATTCAGGGAAGGAAAGCAGAGAGGAAGGTAGGAAGGATTCAGGGAAGGAATGGAGGAATGAAGGAAAGCAGGAAGAAAGGTAGGAAGGATTCAGGGAAGGAATGGGGGAATGAAGGAAAGTAGGAAGGAAAGTAGGAAGGAAAGTAGGAAGGAAGGATTCAGGGAAGGAATGGGGGAATGAAGGAAAGTAGGAAGGAAGGTAGGTAGGATTCAGGGAAGGAATTGGGGAATGAAGGAAAGTAGGAAGGAAGGTAGGAAGGATTCAGGGAAGGAATGGGGGAATGAAGGAAAGTAGGAAGAAAGGTAGGTAGGATTCAGGGAAGGAATGGGGGAATGAAGGAAAGCAGGAAGGAAGGTAGGAAGGATTTAGGGAAGGAATGGGGGAATGAAGGAAAGTAGGAAGAAAGGTAGGAAGGATTCAGAGAAGGAATGGGGGAATGAAGGAAAGTAGGAAGGAAGGTAAGAAAGATTCAGGGAAGGAATGGGGGAATGAAGGAGAGTGGGAAGAAAGGTAGGAAGGATTCAGGGAATGAATGGTAGAATGAAGGAAAGTAGGAAGGAAGGTTGGAAGGATTCAGGGAAGGAATGGGAGAATGAAGGAAAGTAGGAAGGAAGGTAAGAAGGAATCAGGGAAGGAATGGGGGAATGAAGGAAAGTAGGAAGGTAGGTAGGAAGGATTCAGGGAAGGAATGGGGGAATGAAGAAAAGTAGGAAGGAAGGTAGGAAGGATTCAGGGAAGGAATGGGGGAATGAAGGAGAGTGGTAAGAAAGGTAGGAAGGATTCAGGGAAGGAATGGCAGAATGAAGGAAAGTAGGAAGGAAGGTAGGAAGGATTCAGGGAAGGAATGGGGGAATGAAGGAAAGTAGGAAGGAAGGTAAGAAGGATTCAGGGAAGGAATGGGGGAATGAAGGCAAGCAGGAAGGAAGGAAGGTAGTAAGGATTCAGGGAAGGAATGGGGAAATGAAGGAAAGCAGGAAGAAAGGTAGGAAGGATTCAGGGAAGGAATGGGGGAATGAAGGAAAGCAGGAAGGAAGGTAGGAAGGATTCAGGGAAGGAAAGCAGGAAGGAAGGTAGGAAGGATTCAGGGAAGGAATGGAGGAATGAAGGAAAGTAGGAAGAAAGGTAGGAATGATTTTGGGAAGGAATGGAGGAATGAAGGTAAGCAGGAAGTAAGGTAGGAAGGATTCAGGGAAGGAATGGGGGGAATGAAGGAAAGTAGGAAGAAAGGTAGGAATGATTTACGGAAGGAATAGGGGAATGAAGGAAAGCAGGAAGGAAGGTAGGAAGGATTCAGGGAAGGAATGGGGGAATGAAGGAAAGTAGGAAGAAAGGTAGGAACGATTCAGGGAAGGAATGGGGGAATGAAGGAAAGCAGGAAGGAAGGTAGGAAGGATTTTTAGGGAAGGAATGGGGGAATAAAGGAAAGTAGGAAGGAAGGTAGGAAGGATTCAGGGAAGGAATGGGGGAATGAAGGAAAGTAAGAAGAGAGGTAGGAAGGATTCAGGGAAGGAATGGGGGAATGAAGGAAAGTAGGAAGGAAGGTAGGTAGGATTAAGGGAAGGAATGGGAGAATGAAGGAAAGTAGGAAGGAAGAAAGGTAGGAAGGATTCAGGGAAGGAATGTGGGAATAAAGGAAAGTAGGAAGGAAGGTAAGAAAGATTCAGGGAAGGAATCAGGGAATGAAGGAGAGTGGGAAGAAAGGTAAGAAGGATTCAGGGAAGGAATGGTAGAATGAAGGAAAGTAGGAAGGAAGGTTGGAAGGATTCAGGGAAGGAATGGGGGAATGAAGGAAAGTAGGAAGGAAGGTAAGAAGGAATCAGGGAAGGAATGGGGGAATGAAGGAAAGTAGGAAGTTAGGTAGGAAGGATTCAGGGAAGGAATGGGGGAATGAAGGAAAGTAGGAAGGAAGGTAGGAAGGATTCAGGGAAGGAATGGGGGAATGAAGGAAAACAGGAAGGAAGGTAGGAAGGATTCAGGGAAGGAAAGCAGGGAGGAAGGTAGGAAGGATTCAGGGAAGGAATGGAGGAATGAAGGAAAGTTGGAAGAAAGGTAGGAATGATTTTGGGAAGGAATGGGGGAATGAAGGAAAGTAGGAAGGAAGGATTCAGGGAAGGAATGGGGGAATGAAGGAAAGTAGGAAGGAAGGTTGGAAGGATTCGGGGAAGGAATGGGGGAATGAAGGAAAGTAGGAAGGAAGGTAAGAAGGAATCAGGGAAGGAATGGGGGAATGAAGGAAAGTAGGAAGGAAGGTAGGAAGGATTCAGGGAAGGAATGGGGGAATGAAGTAAAGCAGGAAGAAAGGTAGGAAGGATTCAGGGAAGGAAAGCAGAGAGGAAGGTAGGAAGGATTCAGGGAAGGAATGGAGGAATGAAGGAAAGCAGGAAGAAAGGTAGGAAGGATTCAGGGAAGGAATGGGGGAATGAAGGAAAGTAGGAAGGAAAGTAGGAAGGAAAGTAGGAAGGAAGGATTCAGGGAAGGAATGGGGGAATGAAGGAAAGTAGGAAGGAAGGTAGGTAGGATTCAGGGAAGGAATTGGGGAATGAAGGAAAGTAGGAAGGAAGGTAGGAAGGATTCAGGGAAGGAATGGGGGAATGAAGGAAAGTAGGAAGAAAGGTAGGTAGGATTCAGGGAAGGAATGGGGGAATGAAGGAAAGCAGGAAGGAAGGTAGGAAGGATTTAGGGAAGGAATGGGGGAATGAAGGAAAGTAGGAAGAAAGGTAGGAAGGATTCAGAGAAGGAATGGGGGAATGAAGGAAAGTAGGAAGGAAGGTAAGAAAGATTCAGGGAAGGAATGGGGGAATGAAGGAGAGTGGGAAGAAAGGTAGGAAGGATTCAGGGAATGAATGGTAGAATGAAGGAAAGTAGGAAGGAAGGTTGGAAGGATTCAGGGAAGGAATGGGAGAATGAAGGAAAGTAGGAAGGAAGGTAAGAAGGAATCAGGGAAGGAATGGGGGAATGAAGGAAAGTAGGAAGGTAGGTAGGAAGGATTCAGGGAAGGAATGGGGGAATGAAGAAAAGTAGGAAGGAAGGTAGGAAGGATTCAGGGAAGGAATGGGGGAATGAAGGAGAGTGGTAAGAAAGGTAGGAAGGATTCAGGGAAGGAATGGGAGAATGAAGGAAAGTAGGAAGGAAGGTAGGAAGGATTCAGGGAAGGAATGGGGGAATGAAGGAAAGTAGGAAGGAAGGTAAGAAGGATTCAGGGAAGGAATGGGGGAATGAAGGCAAGCAGGAAGGAAGGAAGGTAGTAAGGATTCAGGGAAGGAATGGGGGAATGAAGGAAAGCAGGAAGAAAGGTAGGAAGGATTCAGGGAAGGAATGGGGGAATGAAGGAAAGCAGGAAGGAAGGTAGGAAGGATTCAGGGAAGGAAAGCAGGAAGGAAGGTAGGAAGGATTCAGGGAAGGAATGGAGGAATGAAGGAAAGTAGGAAGAAAGGTAGGAATGATTTTGGGAAGGAATGGAGGAATGAAGGTAAGCAGGAAGTAAGGTAGGAAGGATTCAGGGAAGGAATGGGGGGAATGAAGGAAAGTAGGAAGAAAGGTAGGAATGATTTACGGAAGGAATAGGGGAATGAAGGAAAGCAGGAAGGAAGGTAGGAAGGATTCAGGGAAGGAATGGGGGAATGAAGGAAAGTAGGAAGAAAGGTAGGAACGATTCAGGGAAGGAATGGGGGAATGAAGGAAAGCAGGAAGGAAGGTAGGAAGGATTTTTAGGGAAGGAATGGGGGAATAAAGGAAAGTAGGAAGGAAGGTAGGAAGGATTCAGGGAAGGAATGGGGGAATGAAGGAAAGTAAGAAGAGAGGTAGGAAGGATTCAGGGAAGGAATGGGGGAATGAAGGAAAGTAGGAAGGAAGGTAGGTAGGATTAAGGGAAGGAATGGGAGAATGAAGGAAAGTAGGAAGGAAGAAAGGTAGGAAGGATTCAGGGAAGGAATGTGGGAATAAAGGAAAGTAGGAAGGAAGGTAGGTAGGATTCAGGGAAGGAATGGGGGAATGAAGGAAAGTAGGAAGAAAGGGAGGTAGGATTCAGGGAAGGAATGGGGAATGAAGGAAAGTAGGAAGAAAGGTAGGAAGGATTCAGGGAACGAATGGGGGAATGAAGGAAAGTAGGAAGAAAGGCAGGTAGGATTCAGGGAAGGAATGAGGGAATGAAGGAAAGCAGGAGGGAAGGTAGGAAGGATTCAGGGAAGGAATGGGGGAATGAAGGAAGGTAGGAAGTATTCAGGGAAGGAATGGGGGAATGAAGGAAAACAGGAAGGAAGGTAGGAAGGATTCAGGGAAGGAATGGGGGAATGAAGGAAGGTAGGAAGGATTCAGGGAAGGAATGGCTGAATGAAGGAAAGTAGTATGGAAGGTAGGAAGGATTCAGGAAAGGAATGGGGGAATGAAGGAAAGTAGGAAGGAAGGTAAGAAGGATTCAGGGAAGGAATGGGGGAATGAAGTAAAGTAGGAAGGAAGGTAGGAAGGATTCAGGGAAGGAATGAGGGAATGAAGGAAAGTAGGAAGGAAGGTAAGAAAGATTCAGGGAAGGAATGGGGGAATGAAGGAGAGTGGGAAGAAAGGTAGGAAGGATTCAGGGAAGGAATGGTAGAATGAAGGAAAGTAGGAAGGAAGGTTGGAAGGATTCAGGGAAGGAATGGGGGAATGAAGGAAAGTAGGAAGGAAGGTAAGAAGGAATCAGGGAAGGAATGGGGGAATGAAGGAAAGTAGGAAGTTAGGTAGGAAGGATTCAGGGAAGGAATGGGGGAATGAAGGAAAGTAGGAAGGAAGGTAGGAAGGATTCAGGGAAGGAATGGGGGAATGAAGGAAAGTAGGAAGGAAAGTAGGAAGGAAAGTAGGAAGGAAGGATTCAGGGAAGGAATGGGGGAATGAAGGAAAGTAGGAAGGAAGGTAGGTAGGATTCAGGGAAGGAATTGGGGAATGAAGGAAAGTAGGAAGGAAGGTAGGAAGGATTCAGGGAAGGAATGGGGGAATGAAGGAAAGTAGGAAGAAAGGTAGGTAGGATTCAGGGAAGGAATGGGGGAATGAAGGAAAGCAGGAAGGAAGGTAGGAAGGAAAGTAGGAAGGAAGGATTCAGGGAAGGAATGGGGGAATGAAGGAAAGTAGGAAGGAAGGTAGGTAGGATTCAGGGAAGGAATTGGGGAATGAAGGAAAGTAGGAAGGAAGGTAGGAAGGATTCAGGGAAGGAATGGGGGAATGAAGGAAAGTAGGAAGAAAGGTAGGTAGGATTCAGGGAAGGAATGGGGGAATGAAGGAAAGCAGGAAGGAAGGTAGGAAGGATTTAGGGAAGGAATGGGGGAATGAAGGAAAGTAGGAAGAAAGGTAGGAAGGATTCAGAGAAGGAATGGGGGAATGAAGGAAAGTAGGAAGGAAGGTAAGAAAGATTCAGGGAAGGAATGGGGGAATGAAGGAGAGTGGGAAGAAAGGTAGGAAGGATTCAGGGAATGAATGGTAGAATGAAGGAAAGTAGGAAGGAAGGTTGGAAGGATTCAGGGAAGGAATGGGAGAATGAAGGAAAGTAGGAAGGAAGGTAAGAAGGAATCAGGGAAGGAATGGGGGAATGAAGGAAAGTAGGAAGGTAGGTAGGAAGGATTCAGGGAAGGAATGGGGGAATGAAGAAAAGTAGGAAGGAAGGTAGGAAGGATTCAGGGAAGGAATGGGGGAATGAAGGAGAGTGGTAAGAAAGGTAGGAAGGATTCAGGGAAGGAATGGGAGAATGAAGGAAAGTAGGAAGGAAGGTAGGAAGGATTCAGGGAAGGAATGGGGGAATGAAGGAAAGTAGGAAGGAAGGTAAGAAGGATTCAGGGAAGGAATGGGGGAATGAAGGCAAGCAGGAAGGAAGGAAGGTAGTAAGGATTCAGGGAAGGAATGGGGGAATGAAGGAAAGCAGGAAGAAAGGTAGGAAGGATTCAGGGAAGGAATGGGGGAATGAAGGAAAGCAGGAAGGAAGGTAGGAAGGATTCAGGGAAGGAAAGCAGGAAGGAAGGTAGGAAGGATTCAGGGAAGGAATGGAGGAATGAAGGAAAGTAGGAAGAAAGGTAGGAATGATTTTGGGAAGGAATGGAGGAATGAAGGTAAGCAGGAAGTAAGGTAGGAAGGATTCAGGGAAGGAATGGGGGGAATGAAGGAAAGTAGGAAGAAAGGTAGGAATGATTTACGGAAGGAATAGGGGAATGAAGGAAAGCAGGAAGGAAGGTAGGAAGGATTCAGGGAAGGAATGGGGGAATGAAGGAAAGTAGGAAGAAAGGTAGGAACGATTCAGGGAAGGAATGGGGGAATGAAGGAAAGCAGGAAGGAAGGTAGGAAGGATTTTTAGGGAAGGAATGGGGGAATAAAGGAAAGTAGGAAGGAAGGTAGGAAGGATTCAGGGAAGGAATGGGGGAATGAAGGAAAGTAAGAAGAGAGGTAGGAAGGATTCAGGGAAGGAATGGGGGAATGAAGGAAAGTAGGAAGGAAGGTAGGTAGGATTAAGGGAAGGAATGGGAGAATGAAGGAAAGTAGGAAGGAAGAAAGGTAGGAAGGATTCAGGGAAGGAATGTGGGAATAAAGGAAAGTAGGAAGGAAGGTAAGAAAGATTCAGGGAAGGAATCAGGGAATGAAGGAGAGTGGGAAGAAAGGTAGGAAGGATTCAGGGAAGGAATGGTAGAATGAAGGAAAGTAGGAAGGAAGGTTGGAAGGATTCAGGGAAGGAATGGGGGAATGAAGGAAAGTAGGAAGGAAGGTAAGAAGGAATCAGGGAAGGAATGGGGGAATGAAGGAAAGTAGGAAGTTAGGTAGGAAGGATTCAGGGAAGGAATGGGGGAATGAAGGAAAGTAGGAAGGAAGGTAGGAAGGATTCAGGGAAGGAATGGGGGAATGAAGGAAAACAGGAAGGAAGGTAGGAAGGATTCAGGGAAGGAAAGCAGGGAGGAAGGTAGGAAGGATTCAGGGAAGGAATGGAGGAATGAAGGAAAGTTGGAAGAAAGGTAGGAATGATTTTGGGAAGGAATGGGGGAATGAAGGAAAGTAGGAAGGAAGGATTCAGGGAAGGAATGGGGGAATGAAGGAAAGTAGGAAGGAAGGTTGGAAGGATTCGGGGAAGGAATGGGGGAATGAAGGAAAGTAGGAAGGAAGGTAAGAAGGAATCAGGGAAGGAATGGGGGAATGAAGGAAAGTAGGAAGGAAGGTAGGAAGGATTCAGGGAAGGAATGGGGGAATGAAGTAAAGCAGGAAGAAAGGTAGGAAGGATTCAGGGAAGGAAAGCAGAGAGGAAGGTAGGAAGGATTCAGGGAAGGAATGGAGGAATGAAGGAAAGCAGGAAGAAAGGTAGGAAGGATTCAGGGAAGGAATGGGGGAATGAAGGAAAGTAGGAAGGAAAGTAGGAAGGAAAGTAGGAAGGAAGGATTCAGGGAAGGAATGGGGGAATGAAGGAAAGTAGGAAGGAAGGTAGGTAGGATTCAGGGAAGGAATTGGGGAATGAAGGAAAGTAGGAAGGAAGGTAGGAAGGATTCAGGGAAGGAATGGGGGAATGAAGGAAAGTAGGAAGAAAGGTAGGTAGGATTCAGGGAAGGAATGGGGGAATGAAGGAAAGCAGGAAGGAAGGTAGGAAGGATTTAGGGAAGGAATGGGGGAATGAAGGAAAGTAGGAAGAAAGGTAGGAAGGATTCAGAGAAGGAATGGGGGAATGAAGGAAAGTAGGAAGGAAGGTAAGAAAGATTCAGGGAAGGAATGGGGGAATGAAGGAGAGTGGGAAGAAAGGTAGGAAGGATTCAGGGAATGAATGGTAGAATGAAGGAAAGTAGGAAGGAAGGTTGGAAGGATTCAGGGAAGGAATGGGAGAATGAAGGAAAGTAGGAAGGAAGGTAAGAAGGAATCAGGGAAGGAATGGGGGAATGAAGGAAAGTAGGAAGGTAGGTAGGAAGGATTCAGGGAAGGAATGGGGGATTAAGAAAAGTAGGAAGGAAGGTAGGAAGGATTCAGGGAAGGAATGGGGGAATGAAGGAGAGTGGTAAGAAAGGTAGGAAGGATTCAGGGAAGGAATGGGAGAATGAAGGAAAGTAGGAAGGAAGGTAGGAAGGATTCAGGGAAGGAATGGGGGAATGAAGGAAAGTAGGAAGGAAGGTAAGAAGGATTCAGGGAAGGAATGGGGGAATGAAGGCAAGCAGGAAGGAAGGAAGGTAGTAAGGATTCAGGGAAGGAATGGGGGAATGAAGGAAAGCAGGAAGAAAGGTAGGAAGGATTCAGGGAAGGAATGGGGGAATGAAGGAAAGCAGGAAGGAAGGTAGGAAGGATTCAGGGAAGGAAAGCAGGAAGGAAGGTAGGAAGGATTCAGGGAAGGAATGGAGGAATGAAGGAAAGTAGGAAGAAAGGTAGGAATGATTTTGGGAAGGAATGGAGGAATGAAGGTAAGCAGGAAGTAAGGTAGGAAGGATTCAGGGAAGGAATGGGGGGAATGAAGGAAAGTAGGAAGAAAGGTAGGAATGATTTACGGAAGGAATAGGGGAATGAAGGAAAGCAGGAAGGAAGGTAGGAAGGATTCAGGGAAGGAATGGGGGAATGAAGGAAAGTAGGAAGAAAGGTAGGAACGATTCAGGGAAGGAATGGGGGAATGAAGGAAAGCAGGAAGGAAGGTAGGAAGGATTTTTAGGGAAGGAATGGGGGAATAAAGGAAAGTAGGAAGGAAGGTAGGAAGGATTCAGGGAAGGAATGGGGGAATGAAGGAAAGTAAGAAGAGAGGTAGGAAGGATTCAGGGAAGGAATGGGGGAATGAAGGAAAGTAGGAAGGAAGGTAGGTAGGATTAAGGGAAGGAATGGGAGAATGAAGGAAAGTAGGAAGGAAGAAAGGTAGGAAGGATTCAGGGAAGGAATGTGGGAATAAAGGAAAGTAGGAAGGAAGGTAGGTAGGATTCAGGGAAGGAATGGGGGAATGAAGGAAAGTAGGAAGAAAGGTAGGTAGGATTCAGGGAAGGAATGGGGAATGAAGGAAAGTAGGAAGAAAGGTAGGAAGGATTCAGGGAACGAATGGGGGAATGAAGGAAAGTAGGAAGAAAGGCAGGTAGGATTCAGGGAAGGAATGAGGGAATGAAGGAAAGCAGGAGGGAAGGTAGGAAGGATTCAGGGAAGGAATGGGGGAATGAAGGAAGGTAGGAAGTATTCAGGGAAGGAATGGGGGAATGAAGGAAAACAGGAAGGAAGGTAGGAAGGATTCAGGGAAGGAATGGGGGAATGAAGGAAGGTAGGAAGGATTCAGGAAAGGAATGGGGGAATGAAGGAAAGTAGGAAGGAAGGTAAGAAGGATTCAGGGAAGGAATGGGGGAATGAAGTAAAGTAGGAAGGAAGGTAGGAAGGATTCAGGGAAGGAATGAGGGAATGAAGGAAAGTAGGAAGGAAGGTAAGAAAGATTCAGGGAAGGAATGGGGGAATGAAGGAGAGTGGGAAGAAAGGTAGGAAGGATTCAGGGAAGGAATGGTAGAATGAAGGAAAGTAGGAAGGAAGGTTGGAAGGATTCAGGGAAGGAATGGGGGAATGAAGGAAAGTAGGAAGGAAGGTAAGAAGGAATCAGGGAAGGAATGGGGGAATGAAGGAAAGTAGGAAGTTAGGTAGGAAGGATTCAGGGAAGGAATGGGGGAATGAAGGAAAGTAGGAAGGAAGGTAGGAAGGATTCAGGGAAGGAATGGGGGAATGAAGGAAAGTAGGAAGGAAAGTAGGAAGGAAAGTAGGAAGGAAGGATTCAGGGAAGGAATGGGGGAATGAAGGAAAGTAGGAAGGAAGGTAGGTAGGATTCAGGGAAGGAATTGGGGAATGAAGGAAAGTAGGAAGGAAGGTAGGAAGGATTCAGGGAAGGAATGGGGGAATGAAGGAAAGTAGGAAGGAAAGTAGGAAGGAAAGTAGGAAGGAAGGATTCAGGGAAGGAATGGGGGAATGAAGGAAAGTAGGAAGGAAGGTAGGTAGGATTCAGGGAAGGAATTGGGGAATGAAGGAAAGTAGGAAGGAAGGTAGGAAGGATTCAGGGAAGGAATGGGGGAATGAAGGAAAGTAGGAAGGAAGGTAGGTAGGATTCAGGGAAGGAATTGGGGAATGAAGGAAAGTAGGAAGGAAGGTAGGAAGGATTCAGGGAAGGAATGGGGGAATGAAGGAAAGTAGGAAGAAAGGTAGGTAGGATTCAGGGAAGGAATGGGGGAATGAAGGAAAGCAGGAAGGAAGGTAGGAAGGATTTAGGGAAGGAATGGGGGAATGAAGGAAAGTAGGAAGAAAGGTAGGAAGGATTCAGAGAAGGAATGGGGGAATGAAGGAAAGTAGGAAGGAAGGTAAGAAAGATTCAGGGAAGGAATGGGGGAATGAAGGAGAGTGGGAAGAAAGGTAGGAAGGATTCAGGGAATGAATGGTAGAATGAAGGAAAGTAGGAAGGAAGGTTGGAAGGATTCAGGGAAGGAATGGGAGAATGAAGGAAAGTAGGAAGGAAGGTAAGAAGGAATCAGGGAAGGAATGGGGGAATGAAGGAAAGTAGGAAGGTAGGTAGGAAGGATTCAGGGAAGGAATGGGGGAATGAAGAAAAGTAGGAAGGAAGGTAGGAAGGATTCAGGGAAGGAATGGGGGAATGAAGGAGAGTGGTAAGAAAGGTAGGAAGGATTCAGGGAAGGAATGGGAGAATGAAGGAAAGTAGGAAGGAAGGTAGGAAGGATTCAGGGAAGGAATGGGGGAATGAAGGAAAGTAGGAAGGAAGGTAAGAAGGATTCAGGGAAGGAATGGGGGAATGAAGGCAAGCAGGAAGGAAGGAAGGTAGTAAGGATTCAGGGAAGGAATGGGGGAATGAAGGAAAGCAGGAAGAAAGGTAGGAAGGATTCAGGGAAGGAATGGGGGAATGAAGGAAAGCAGGAAGGAAGGTAGGAAGGATTCAGGGAAGGAAAGCAGGAAGGAAGGTAGGAAGGATTCAGGGAAGGAATGGAGGAATGAAGGAAAGTAGGAAGAAAGGTAGGAATGATTTTGGGAAGGAATGGAGGAATGAAGGTAAGCAGGAAGTAAGGTAGGAAGGATTCAGGGAAGGAATGGGGGGAATGAAGGAAAGTAGGAAGAAAGGTAGGAATGATTTACGGAAGGAATAGGGGAATGAAGGAAAGCAGGAAGGAAGGTAGGAAGGATTCAGGGAAGGAATGGGGGAATGAAGGAAAGTAGGAAGAAAGGTAGGAACGATTCAGGGAAGGAATGGGGGAATGAAGGAAAGCAGGAAGGAAGGTAGGAAGGATTTTTAGGGAAGGAATGGGGGAATAAAGGAAAGTAGGAAGGAAGGTAGGAAGGATTCAGGGAAGGAATGGGGGAATGAAGGAAAGTAAGAAGAGAGGTAGGAAGGATTCAGGGAAGGAATGGGGGAATGAAGGAAAGTAGGAAGGAAGGTAGGTAGGATTAAGGGAAGGAATGGGAGAATGAAGGAAAGTAGGAAGGAAGAAAGGTAGGAAGGATTCAGGGAAGGAATGTGGGAATAAAGGAAAGTAGGAAGGAAGGTAGGTAGGATTCAGGGAAGGAATGGGGGAATGAAGGAAAGTAGGAAGAAAGGTAGGTAGGATTCAGGGAAGGAATGGGGAATGAAGGAAAGTAGGAAGAAAGGTAGGAAGGATTCAGGGAACGAATGGGGGAATGAAGGAAAGTAGGAAGAAAGGCAGGTAGGATTCAGGGAAGGAATGAGGGAATGAAGGAAAGCAGGAGGGAAGGTAGGAAGGATTCAGGGAAGGAATGGGGGAATGAAGGAAGGTAGGAAGTATTCAGGGAAGGAATGGGGGAATGAAGGAAAACAGGAAGGAAGGTAGGAAGGATTCAGGGAAGGAATGGGGGAATGAAGGAAGGTAGGAAGGATTCAGGGAAGGAATGGCTGAATGAAGGAAAGTAGTATGGAAGGTAGGAAGGATTCAGGAAAGGAATGGGGGAATGAAGGAAAGTAGGAAGGAAGGTAAGAAGGATTCAGGGAAGGAATGGGGGAATGAAGTAAAGTAGGAAGGAAGGTAGGAAGGATTCAGGAAAGGAATGAGGGAATGAAGGAAAGTAGGAAGGAAGGTAAGAAAGATTCAGGGAAGGAATGGGGGAATGAAGGAGAGTGGGAAGAAAGGTAGGAAGGATTCAGGGAAGGAATGGTAGAATGAAGGAAAGTAGGAAGGAAGGTTGGAAGGATTCAGGGAAGGAATGGGGGAATGAAGGAAAGTAGGAAGGAAGGTAAGAAGGAATCAGGGAAGGAATGGGGGAATGAAGGAAAGTAGGAAGTTAGGTAGGAAGGATTCAGGGAAGGAATGGGGGAATGAAGGAAAGTAGGAAGGAAGGTAGGAAGGATTCAGGGAAGGAATGGGGGAATGAAGGAAAACAGGAAGGAAGGTAGGAAGGATTCAGGGAAGGAAAGCAGGGAGGAAGGTAGGAAGGATTCAGGGAAGGAATGGAGGAATGAAGGAAAGTAGGAAGAAAGGTAGGAATGATTTTGGGAAGGAATGGGGGAATGAAGGAAAGTAGGAAGGAAGGATTCAGGGAAGGAATGGGGGAATGAAGGAAAGTAGGAAGGAAGGTAGGTAGGATTCAGGGAAGGAATTGGGGAATGAAGGAAAGTAGGAAGGAAGGTAGGAAGGATTCAGGGAAGGAATGGGGGACTGAAGGAAAGTAGGAAGGAAGGTAGGTAGGATTAAGGGAAGGAATGGGGAATGAAGGAAAGTAGGAAGGAAGAAGGAAGGTAGGAAGGATTCAGGTAAGGAATGGGGGAATGAAGGAAAGTAGGAAGGATTCAGGGAAGGATTCAGGGAAGGAATGGGGGAATGAAGGAAAGTAGGAAGGAAGGTAGGAAGGATTCAGGGAAGGAATGGGGGAATGAAGGAAAGTAGGAAGGAAGGTAGGAAGGATTCAGGGAAGGAATGGGGGAATGAAGGAAAGTAAGAAGAGAGGTAGGAAGGATTCAGGGAAGGAATGGGGGAATGAAGGAAAGTAGGAAGGAAGGTAGGTAGGATTAAGGGAAGGAATGGGAGAATGAAGGAAAGTAGGAAGGAAGAAAGGTAGGAAGGATTCAGGGAAGGAATGTGGGAATAAAGGAAAGTAGGAAGGAAGGTAGGTAGGATTCAGGGAAGGAATGGGGGAATGAAGGAAAGTAGGAAGAAAGGTAGGTAGGATTCAGGGAAGGAATGGGGAATGAAGGAAAGTAGGAAGAAAGGTAGGAAGGATTCAGGGAACGAATGGGGGAATGAAGGAAAGTAGGAAGAAAGGCAGGTAGGATTCAGGGAAGGAATGAGGGAATGAAGGAAAGCAGGAGGGAAGGTAGGAAGGATTCAGGGAAGGAATGGGGGAATGAAGGAAGGTAGGAAGTATTCAGGGAAGGAATGGGGGAATGAAGGAAAACAGGAAGGAAGGTAGGAAGGATTCAGGGAAGGAATGGGGGAATGAAGGAAGGTAGGAAGGATTCAGGGAAGGAATGGCTGAATGAAGGAAAGTAGTATGGAAGGTAGGAAAGATTCAGGAAAGGAATGGGGGAATGAAGGAAAGTAGGAAGGAAGGTAAGAAGGATTCAGGGAAGGAATGGGAGAATGAAGTAAAGTAGGAAGGAAGGTAGGAAGGATTCAGGGAAGGAATGAGGGAATGAAGGAAAGTAGGAAGGAAGGTAAGAAAAATTCAGGGAAGGAATGGGGGAATGAAGGAGAGTGGGAAGAAAGGTAGGAAGGATTCAGGGAAGGAATGGTAGAATGAAGGAAAGTAGGAAGGAAGGTTGGAAGGATTCAGGGAAGGAATGGGGGAATGAAGGAAAGTAGGAAGGAAGGTAAGAAGGAATCAGGGAAGGAATGGGGGAATGAAGGAAAGTAGGAAGGTAGGTAGGAAGGATTCAGGGAAGGAATGGGGGAATGAAGGAAAGTAGGAAGGAAGGTAGGAAGGATTCAGGGAAGGAATGGGGGAATGAAGGAAAACAGGAAGGAAGGTAGGAAGGATTCAGGGAAGGAAAGCAGGGAGGAAGGTAGGAAGGATTCAGGGAAGGAATGGAGGAATGAAGGAAAGTAGGAAGAAAGGTAGGAATGATTTTGGGAAGGAATGGGGGAATGAAGGAAAGTAGGAAGGAAGGATTCAGGGAAGGAATGGGGGAATGAAGGAAAGTAGGAAGGAAGGTAGGTAGGATTCAGGGAAGGAATTGGGGAATGAAGGAAAGTAGGAAGGAAGGTAGGAAGGATTCAGGGAAGGAATGGGGGACTGAAGGAAAGTAGGAAGGAAGGTAGGTAGGATTAAGGGAAGGAATGGGGAATGAAGGAAAGTAGGAAGGAAGAAGGAAGGTAGGAAGGATTCAGGTAAGGAATGGGGGAATGAAGGAAAGTAGGAAGGATTCAGGGAAGGATTCAGGGAAGGAATGGGGGAATGAAGGAAAGTAGGAAGGAAGGTAGGAAGGATTCAGGGAAGGAATGGGGGAATGAAGGAAAGTAGGAAGGAAGGTAGGAAGGATTCAGGGAAGGAATGGGGGAATGAAGGAAAGTAGGAAGGAAGGTAGGACGGATTCAGGGAAGGAATGGGGGAATGAAGAAAAGTAGGGAGGAAGGTAGGAAGGATTCAGGGAAGGAATGGGGGAATGAAGGAAAGTAGGAAGGAAGGTAGGTAGGATTCAGGGAAGGAATGAAGGAATGAAGGAAAGTAGGAAGGAAGGTAGGAAGGATTCAGGGATGGAATGGGGGAATGAAGGAAAACAGGAAGGATGGTAGGAAGGATTTAGGGAAGGAATGGGGGAATGAAGGAAAGTAGGAAGAAAGGTAGGAAGGATTTAGGGAAAGAATGGGGGAATGAAGGAAAGCAGGAAGGAAGGTAGGAAGGATTTAGGGAAGGAATGGGGGAATGAAGGAAAGTAGGAAGAAAGGTAGGAAGGATTCAGGGAAGGAATGGGGGAATGAAGGAAAGCAGGAAGGAAGGTAGGAAGGATTCAGGGAAGGAATGGGGAATGAAGGAAAGTAGGAAGAAAGGTAGGAAGGATTTAGGGAAGAAATGGGGGAATGAAGGAAAGTAGGATGGAAGGTAGGAAGGAAGGTAGGAATGATTTAGGGAAGGAATGGGGGAATGAAGGAAAGTAGCATGGAAGGTAGGAAGGATTCAGGGAAGGAATGTGGGAATGAAGGAAAGTAGGAAGAAAGGTAGGAAGGATTCAGGGAAGGAATGGAGGAATGAAGGAAAGTAGGTAGGAAGGTAGGTAGGATTCAGGGAAGGAATGGGGAATGAAGGAAAGTAGGAAGGAAGGTAGGTAGGATTCAGGGAAGGAATGGGGGAATAAAGGAAAGTAAGAAGGAAGGTAGGTAGGATTCAGGGAAGGAATTCGGAATGAAGGAAAGTAGGAAGGTAGGAAGAATCAGCGAAGGAATGTGGAATCAAGGAATGTAGGAAGGAAGGTAGGAAGTATTCAGGGAAGGAATGTGGGAATGAAGGAAAGTAGGAAGAAAGGCAGGTAGGATTCAGGGAAGGAATGGGGAATGAAGGAAAGTAGGAAGGAAGGTAGGTAGGATTCAAGGAAGGAATGGGGGAATGAAGGAAAGCAGGAAGAAAGGTAGGAAGGATTCAGGGAAGGAATGGGGGAATGAAGGAAAGCAGGAGGGAAGGTAGGAAGGATTCAGGGAAGGAATGGGGGAATGAAGGAAGGTAGGAAGTATTCAGGGAAGGAATGGGGGAATGAAGGAAAACAGGAAGGAAGGTAGGAAGGATTCAGGGAAGGAATGGGGGAATGAAGGAAGGTAGGAAGGATTCAGGGAAGGAATGGCTGAATGAAGGAAAGTAGTAAGGAAGATAGGAAGGATTCAGGAAAGGAATGGGGGAATGAAGGAAAGTAGGAAGGAAGGTAAGAAGGATTCAGGGAAGGAATGGGGGAATGAAGGAAAGTAGGAAGGAAGGTAGGAAGGATTCAGGGAAGGAATGGGGGAATGAAGGAAAGTAGGAAGGAAGGTAAGAAAGATTCAGGGAAGGAATGGGGGAATGAAGGAAAGTAGGAAGGTAGGTAGGAAGGATTCAGGGAAGGAATGGGGGAATGAAAGAAAGTAGGAAGGAAGGTAGGAAGGATTCAGGGAAGGAATGGGGGAATGAAGGAAAGCAGGAAGGAAGGTAGGAAGGATTCAGGGAAGGAAAGCAGGGAGGAAGGTAGGAAGGATTCAGGGAAGGAATGGAGGAATGAAGGAAAGTAGGAAGAAAGGTAGGAATGATTTTGGGAAGGAATGGGGGAATGAAGGAAAGTAGGAAGGAAAGTAGGAAGGAAGGATTCAGGGAAGGAATGGGGGAATGAAAGAAAGTAGGAACGAAGGTAGGTAGGATTCAGGGAAGGAATTGGGGAATGAAGGAAAGTGGGAAGGAAGGTAGGAAGGATTCAGGGAAGGAATGGGAGACTGAAGGAAAGTAGGAAGAAAGGTAGGTAGGATTAAGGGAAGGAATGGGGAATGAAGGAAAGTAGGAAGGAAGAAAGAAGGTAGGAAGGATTCAGGTAAGGAATGGGGGAATGAAGGAAAGTAGGAAGGATTCAGGGAAGGATTCAGGGAAGGAATGGGGGAATGAAGTAAAGTAGGAAGGAAGGTAGGAAGGATTCAGTGAAGGAATGGGGGAATGAAGGAAAGCAGGAAGAAAGGTAGGAAGGATTCAGGGAAGGAATGGGAGAATGAAGGAAAGTAGGAAGAAAGGTAGGAAGGATTCAGGGAAGGAATGGGGGACTGAAGGAAAGTAGGAAGGAAGGTACGTAGGATTCAGGGAAGGAATGGGGGAATGAAGGAAAGTAGGGAGAAAAGTAGGAAGGATTCAGGGAAGGAATGGGAATGAAGGAAAGTAGGAAGGAAGGTAGGAAGGATTCAGCGAAGGAATGTGGAATGAAGGAATGTAGGAAGGAAGGTAGGAAGGATTCAGGAAAGGAATGGGGGAATGAAGGAAAGTAGGAAGGAAGGTAGGAAGGATTCAGGGAAGGAATGGGGGAATGAAGGAAAGTAGGTAGGAAGGTAGGTAGGATTCAGGGAAGTAATGGGGAATGAAGTAAACTAGGAAGGAAGGTAGGAAGGATTCAGTGAAGGAATGGGTGAATGAAGGAAAGCAGGAAGAAAGGTAGGAGGGATTCAGGGAAGGAATGGGGGAATGAAGTAAAGTAGGAAGAAAGGTAGGAAGGATTCAGGGAAGGAATGGGGAAATGAAGTAAAGTAGGAAGGAAGGTAGGAAGGATTCAGGGAAGGAATGGGGGAATGAAGGAAAGTAGGAAGGAAGGTAGGAAGGATTCAGGGAAGGAATGGGGGAATGAAGGAAAGTAGGAAGAAAGGTAGGAAGGATTCAGGGAAGGAATGGGGGAATGAAGGAAAGTAGGAAGAAAGGTATAAAGGATTCAGGGAAGGAATGGGGGAATGAAGTAAAGTAGGAAGGAAGGTAGGGAGGATTCTGGGAAGGAATGGGGGAATGAAGGAAAGTAGGAAGGAAGGTAGGAACGATTCAGGGAAGGAATGGGGGAATGACGGAAAGTAGGAAGGAAGGTAGGAAAGATTCAGGGAAGGAATGGGGGAATGAAGGAAAGTAGGAAGGAAGGTAGGAAGGATTCAGGGAAGGAATGGGGGAATGAAGGAAAGTAGGAAGAAAGGTAGGAAGGATTCAGGGAAGGAATGGGGGAATGAAGGAAAGTAGGAAGAAAGTTAGGAAGGATTCAGGGAAGGAATGGGGGAATGAAGGAAAGTGGTAAGAAAGGTAGGAAGGATTCAGGGAAGGAATGGGAGAATGAAGGAAAGTAGGAAGGAAGGTAGGAAGGATTCAGGGAAGGAATGGGGGAATGAAGTAAGTAGGAAGGAAGGTAAGAAGGATTCAGGGAAGGAATGGGGGAATGAAGGCAAGCAGGAAGGAAGGTAGATAGGATTCAGGGAAGGAATGGGGGAATGAAGGAAAGCAGGAAGAAAGGTAGGAAGGATTCAGGGAAGGAATGGGGGAATGAAGGAAAGCAGGAAGGAAGGTAGGAAGGATTCAGGGAAGGAAAGCAGGGAGGTAGGTAGGAAGGATTCAGGGAAGGAATGGAGGAATGAAGGAAAGTAGGAAGAAAGGTAGGAATGATTTTGGGAAGGAATGGAGGAATGAAGGTAAGCAGGAACTAAGGTAGGAAGGATTCAGGGAAGGAATGGGGGGAATGAAGGAAAGTAGGAAGAAAGGTAGGAATGATTTACGGAAGGAATAGGGGAATGAAGGAAAGCAGGAAGGAAGGTAGGAAGGATTCAGGGAAGGAATGGGGGAATGAAGGAAAGTAGGAAGAAAGGTAGGAACGATTCAGGGAAGGAATGGGGGAATGAAGGAAAGCAGGAAGGAAGGTAGGAAGGATTTTTAGGGAAGGAATGGGGGAATAAAGGAAAGTAGGAAAGAAGGTAGGAAGGATTCAGGGAAGGAATGGGGGAATGAAGGAAAGTAAGAAGAAAGGTAGGAAGGATTCAGGGAAGGAATGGGGGAATGAAGGAAAGTAGGAAGGAAGGTAGGTAGGATTAAGGGAAGGAATGGGAGAATGAAGGAAAGTAGGAAGAAAGGTAGGACGGATTCAGGGAAGGAATGGGGGAATGAAGGAAAGTAAGAAGAAAGGTAGGACGGATTCAGGGAAGGAATGGGGGAATGAAGGAAAGTAGGAAGAAAGACAGGTAGGATTCAGGGAAGGAATGAGGGAATGAAGGAAAGCAGGAGGGAAGGTAGGAAGGATTCAGGGAAGGAATGGGGGAATGAAGGAAGGTAGGAAGTATTCAGGGAAGGAATGGGGGAATGAAGGAAAACAGGAAGGAAGGTAGGAAGGATTCAGGGAAGGAATGGGGGAATGAAGGAAGGTAGGAAGGATTCAGGGAAGGAATGGCTGAATGAAGGAAAGTTCTAAGGAAGGTAGGAAGGATTCAGGAAAGGAATTGGGGAAAGAAGGAAAGTAGGAAGGAAGGTAGGAAGGATTCAGGGAAGGAATGAGGGAATGAAGGAAAGTAGGAAGGAAGGTAAGAAAGATTCAGGGAAGGAATGGGGGAATGAAGGAGAGTGGGAAGAAAGGTAGGAAGGATTCAGGGAAGGAATGGTAGAATGAAGGAAAGTAGGAAAAAAGGTTGGAAGGATTCAGGGAAGGAATGGGGGAATGAAAAAGCAGGAAGGAAGGTAAGAAGGAATCAGGGAAGGAATGTGGAATGAAGGAAAGTAGGAACGTAGGTAGGATGGATTCAGGGAAGGAATGGGGGAATGAAGGAAAGTAGGAAGGAAGGTAGGAAGGATTCAAGGAAGGAATGGGGGAATGAAAGAAAGCAGGAAGGAAGGTAGGAAGGATTCAGGGAAGGAAAGCAGGGAGGAAGGTAGGAAGGATTCAGGGAAGGAATGGAGGAATGAAGGAAAGTAGGAAGAAAGGTAGGAATGATTTTGGGAAGGAATGGGGGAATGAAGGAAAGTAGGAAGGAAGGATTCAGGGAAGGAATGGGGGAATGAAGGAAAGTAGGAAGGAAGAAGGAAGGTAGGAAGCATTCAGGTAAGGAATGGGGGAATGAAGGAAAGTAGGAAGGATTAATGGAAGGATTCAGGGAAGGAATGGGGGAATGAAGGAAAGTAGGAAGGAAGGTAGGAAGGATTCAGGGAAGGAATGGGGGAATGAAGGAAAGTAGGAAGGAAGGTAGGAAGGATTCAGGGAAGGAATGGGGGAATGAAGGAAAGTAGGAAGGAAGGTAGGACGGATTCAGGGAAGGAATGGGGGAATGAAGAAAAGTAGGGAGGAAGGTAGGAAGGATTCAGGGAAGGAATGGGGAAATGAAGGAAAGTAGGAAGGAAGGTAGGTAGGATTCAGAGAAGGAATGGGGGAATGAAGGAAAGAAGGAAGGAAGGTAGGAAGGTTTCAGGGATGGAATGGGGGAATGAAGGAAAGCTGGAAGGAAGGTAGGAAGGATTTAGGGAAGGAATGGGGGAATGAAGGAAAGTAGGAAGGAAGGTAGGAAGGATTCAGGGAAGGAATGTGGGAATGAAGGAAAGTAGGAAGAAAGGTAGGAAGGATTCAGGGAAGGAATGGGGGAATGAAGGAAAGTAGGTAGGAAGGTAGGTAGGATTCAGGGAAGGAATGGGGAATGAAGGAAAGTAGGAAGGAAGGTAGGTAGGATTCAGGGAAGGAATGGGGGAATAAAGGAAAGTAAGAAGGAAGGTAGGTAGGATTCAGGGAAGGAATTCGGAATGAAGGAAAGTAGGAAGGAAGGTAGGAAGCATTCAGCGAAGGAATGTGGAATCAAGGAATGTAGGAAGGAAGGTAGGAAGTATTCAGGAAAGGAATGGGGGAATGAAGGAAACTAGGAAGGAAGGTAGGAAGGATTCAGGGAAGGAATGGGGAAATGAAGGAAAGTAGGAAGAAAGGTAGGAAGGATTCAGGGAAGGAATGGGGGAATGAAGGAAAGTAGGAAGGAAGGTAGGTAAGATTCAGGGAAGGAATGGTGGAGTGAAGGAAAGTAGGAAGAAAGGTAGGTAGGATTCAGGGAAGGAATAGGGGAATGAAGGAAATTAGGAAGGAAGGTAGGAAGGATTCAGTGAAGGAATGGGGGAATGAAGGAAAGCAGGAAGAAAGGTAGGAAGGATTCAGGGAAGGAATGGGGGAATGAAGGAAAGTAGGAAGAAAGGTAGGAAGGATTCAGGTAAGGAATGGGGGAATGAAGTAAAGCAGGAAGGAAGGTAGGAAGGATTCAGGGAAGGAATGGGGGAATGAAGGAAAGTAAGAAGAAAGGTAGGAAAGATTCAGGGAAGGAATGGGGGAATGAAGGAAAGTAGGAAGAAAGGTAGGAAGGATTCAGGAAGGAATGGGGGAATGAAGGAAAGTAGGAAGGAAGGTAGGGAGGATTCAGGGAAGGAATGGGGGAATGAAGGAAAGTAGGAAGGAAGGTAGGAACGATTCAGGGAAGGAATGGGGGAATGACGGAAAGTAGGAAGGAAGGTAGGAAAGATTCAGGGAAGGAATGGGGGAATGAAGGAAAGTAGGAAGGAAGGTAGGAAGGATTCAGGGAAGAAATGGGGGAATGAAGGAAAGTAGGAAGAAAGGTAGGAAGGATTCAGGGAAGGAATGGGGGAATGAAGGAAAGTAGGAAGGAAGGTAAGAAGGAATCAGGGAAGGAATGGGGGAATGAAGGAAAGTAGGAAGGTAGGTAGGAAGGATTCAGGGAAGGAATGGGGGAATGAAGGAAAGCAGGAAGAAAGGTAGGAAGGATTCAGGGAAGGAAAGCAGAGAGGAAGGTAGGAAGGATTCAGGGAAGGAATGGAGGAATGAAGGAAAGTAGGAAGAAAGGTAGGAAGGATTCAGGGAAGGAATGGGGGAATGAAGGAAAGTAGGAAGGAAAGTAGGAAGGAAGGATTCAGGGAAGGAATGGGGGAATGAAGGAAAGTAGGAAGGAAGGTAGGTAGGATTCAGGGAAGGAATTGGGGAATGAAGGAAAGTAGGAAGGAAGGTAGGAAGGATTCAGGGAAGGAATGGGGGAATGAAGGAAAGTAGGAAGAAAGGTAGGTAGGATTCTGGGAAAGAATGGGGGAATGAAGGAAAGCAGGAAGGAAGGTAGGAAGGATTTAGGGAAGGAATGGGGGAATGAAGGAAAGTAGGAAGAAAGGTAGGAAGGATTCAGAGAAGGAATGGGGGAATGAAGGAAAGTAGGAAGGAAGGTAAGAAAGATTCAGGGAAGGAATGGGGGAATGAAGGAGAGTGGGAAGAAAGGTAGGAAGGATTCAGGGAAGGAATGGTAGAATGAAGGAAAGTAGGAAGGAAGGTTGGAAGGATTCAGGGAAGGAATGGGGGAATGAAGGAAAGTAGGAAGGAAGGTAAGAAGGAATCAGGGAAGGAATGGGGGAATGAAGGAAAGTAGGAAGGTAGGTAGGAAGGATTCAGGGAAGGAATGGGGGAATGAAGGAAAGTAGGAAGGAAGGTAGGAAGGATTCAGGGAAGGAATGGGGGAATGAAGGAAAGCAGGAAGAAAGGTAGGAAGGATTCAGGGAAGGAAAGCAGAGAGGAAGGTAGGAAGGATTCAGGGAAGGAATAGAGGAATGAAGGAAAGTAGGAAGAAAGGTAGGAAGGATTCAGGGAAGGAATGGGGGAATGAAGGAAAGTAGGAAGGAAAGTAGGAAGGAAGGATTCAGGGAAGGAATTGGGGAATGAAGGAAAGTAGGAAGGAAGGTAGGTAGGATTCAGGGAAGGAATTGGGGAATGAAGGAAAGTAGGAAGGAAGGTAGGAAGGATTCAGGGAAGGAATGGGGGACTGAAGGAAAGTAGGAAGGAAGGTAGGTAGGATAAAGGGAAGGAAAGGGGAATGAAGGAAAGTAGGATGGAAGAAGGAAGGTAGGAGGGATTCAGGTAAGGAATGGGGGAATGAAGGAAAGTAGGAAGGATTCAGGGAAGGAATGGGGGAATGAAGGAAAGTAGGAAGGAATGTAGGAAGGATTCAGGGAAGGAATGGGGGAATGAAGGAAAGTAGGAAGGAAGGTAGGAAGGATTCAGGGAAGGAATGGGGGAATGAAGGAAAGTAGGAAGGAAGGTAGGACGGATTCAGGGAAGGAATGGGGGAATGAAGAAAAGTAGGGAGGAAGGTAGGAAGGATTCAGGGAAGGAATGGGGGAATGAAGGAAAGTAGGAAGGAAGGTAGGTAGGATTCAGGGAAGGAATGGGGGAATGAAGGAAAGTAGGAAGGAAGGTGGGAAGGATTCAGGGATGGAATGGGGGAATGAAGGAAAGCAGGAAGGAAGGTAGGAAGGATTTAGGGAAGGAATGGGGGAATGAAGGAAAGTAGGAAGAAAGGTAGGAAGGATTTAGGGAAGGAATGGGGGAATGAAGGAAAGCAGGATGGAAGGTAGGAAGGATTTAGGGAAGGAATGGGGGAATGAAGGAAAGTAGGAAGAAAGGTAGGAAGGATTCAGGGAAGGAATTGGGGAATGAAGGAAAGTAGGAAGTAAGGTAGGAAGGATTAAGGGAAGGAATGGGGGACTGAAGGAAAGTAGGAAGGAAGGTAGGTAGGATTAAGGGAAGGAATGGGGAATGAAGGAAAGTAGGAAGGAAGAAGGAAGGTAGGAAGGATTCAGGTAAGGAATGGGGGAATGAAGGAAAGTAGGAAGGAAGGTAGGAAGGATTCAGGGAAGGAATGGGGGAATGAAGTAAAGTAGGAAGGAAGTTAGGAAGGATTCTTGGACGGAATGGGGGAATGAAGGAAAGTAGGAACGTAGGTAGGATGGATTCAGGGAAGGAATGGGGGAATGAAGGAAAGTAGGAAGGAAGGTAGGAAGGATTCAGGGAAGGAATGGGGGAATGAAAGAAAGCAGGAAGGAAGGTAGGAAGGATTCAGGGAAGGAAAGCAGGGAGGAAGGTAGGAAGGATTCAGGGAAGGAATGGAGGAATGAAGGAAAGTAGGAAGAAAGGTAGGAATGATTTTGGGAAGGAATGGGGGAATGAAGGAAAGTAGGAAGGAAGGTTTCAGGGAAGGAATGGGGGAATGAAGGAAAGTAGGAAGGAAGAAGGAAGGTAGAAAGGATTCAGGTAAGGAATGGGGGAATGAAGGAAAGTAGGAAGGATTCAGGGAAGGATTCAGGGAAGGAATGGCGGAATGAAGGAAAGTAGGAAGGAAGGTAGGAAGGATTCAGGGAAGGAATGGGGGAATGAAGGAAAGTAGGAAGGAAGGTAGGAAGGATTCAGGGAAGGAATGGGGGAATGAAGGAAAGTAGGAAGGAAGTTAGGACGGATTCAGGGAAGGAATGGGGGAATGAAGAAAAGTAGGGAGGAAGGTAGGAAGGATTCAGGGAAGGAATGGGGAAATGAAGGAAAGTAGGAAGGAAGGTAGGTAGGATTCAGAGAAGGAATGAGGGAATGAAGGAAAGAAGGAAGGAAGGTAGGAAGGATTCAGGGATGGAATGGGGGAATGAAGGAAAGCTGGAAGGAAGGTAGGAAGGATTTAGGGAAGGAATGGGGAATGAAGGAAAGTAGGAAGAAAGGTAGGAAGGATTTAGGGAAAGAATGGGGGAATGAAGGAAAGCAGGAAGGAAGGTAGGAAGGATTTAGGGAAGGAATGGGGGAATGAAGGAAAGTAGGAAGAAAGGTAGGAAGGATTCAGGGAAGGAATGGGGGAATGAAGGAAAGCAGGAAGGAAGGTAGGAAGGATTCAGGGAAGGAATGGGGAATGAAGGAAAGTAGGAAGAAAGGTAGGAAGGATTTAGGGAAAGAATGGGGGAATGAAGGAAAGCAGGAAGGAAGGTAGGAAGGATTTAGGGAAGGAATGGGGGAATGAAGGAAAGTAGGAAGGATGGTAGGAAGGATTCAGGGGGAAGGAATGTGGGAATGAAGGAAAGTAGGAAGAAAGGTAGGAAGGATTCAGGGAAGGATGGGGGAATGAAGGAAAGTAGGTAGGAAGGTAGGTAGGATTCAGGGAAGGAATGGGGAATGAAGGAAAGTAGGAAGGAAGGTAGGTAGGATTCAGGGAAGGAATGGGGGAATGAAGGAAATTAGGAAGGAAGGTAGGAAGGATTCAGGGAAGGAATTCGGAATGTAGGAAAGTAGGAAGGAAGGTAGGAAGCATTCAGCGAAGGAATGTGGAATCAAGGAATGTAGGAAGGAAGGTAGGAAGTATTCAGGAAAGGAATGGGGGAATGAAGGAAACTAGGAAGGAAGGTAGGAAGGATTCAGGGAAGGAATGGGGAAATGAAGGAAAGTAGGAAGAAAGGTAGGAAGGATTCAGGGAAGGAATGGGGGAATGAAGGAAAGTAGGAAGGAAGGTAGGTAAGATTCAGGGAAGGAATGGTGGAGTGAAGGAAAGTAGGAAGAAAGGTAGGTAGGATTCAGGGAAGGAATGGGGGAATGAAGGAAATTAGGAAGGAAGGTAGGAAGGATTCAGTGAAGGAATGGGGGAATGAAGGAAAGCAGGAAGAAAGGTAGGAAGGATTCAGGGAAGGAATGGGGGAATGAAGGAAAGTAGGAAGAAAGGTAGGAAGGATTCAGGAAAGGAATGGGGGAATGAAGTAAAGCAGGAAGGAAGGTAGGAAGGATTCAGGGAAGGAATGGGGGAATGAAGGAAAGTAAGAAGAAAGGTAGGAAGGATTCAGGGAAGGAATGGGGGAATGAAGGAAAGTAGGAAGAAAGGTAGGAAGGATTCAGGAAGGAATGGGGGAATGAAGGAAAGTAGGAAGGAAGGTAGGGAGGATTCAGGGAAGGAATGGGGGAATGAAGGAAAGTAGGAAGGAAGGTAGGAACGATTCAGGGAAGGAATGGGGGAATGACGGAAAGTAGGAAGGAAGGTAGGAAAGATTCAGGGAAGGAATGGGGGAATGAAGGAAAGTAGGAAGGAAGGTAGGAAGGATTCAGGGAAGAAATGGGGGAATGAAGGAAATTAGGAAGAAAGGTAGGAAGGATTCAGGGAAGGAATGGGGGAATGAAGGAAAGTAGGAAGAAAGGTAGGTAGGATTCAGGGAAGGAATGGGGGAATGAAGGAAAGCAGGAAGGAAGGTAGGAAGGATTTAGGGAAGGAATGGGGGAATGAAGGAAAGTAGGAAGAAAGGTAGGAAGGATTCAGAGAAGGAATGGGGGAATGAAGGAAAGTAGGAAGGAAGGTAAGAAAGATTCAGGGAAGGAATGGGGGAATGAAGGAGAGTGGGAAGAAAGGTAGGAAGGATTCAGGGAAGGAATGGTAGAATGAAGGAAAGTAGGAAGGAAGGTTGGAAGGATTCAGGGAAGGAATGGGGGAATGAAGGAAAGTAGGAAGGAAGGTAAGAAGGAATCAGGGAAGGAATGGGGGAATGAAGGAAAGTAGGAAGGTAGGTAGGAAGGATTCAGGGAAGGAATGGGGGAATGAAGGAAAGTAGGAAGGAAGGTAGGAAGGATTCAGGGAAGGAATGGGGGAATGAAGGAAAGCAGGAAGAAAGGTAGGAAGGATTCAGGGAAGGAAAGCAGAGAGGAAGGTAGGAAGGATTCAGGGAAGGAATGGAGGAATGAAGGAAAGTAGGAAGAAAGGTAGGAAGGATTCAGGGAAGGAATGGGGGAATGAAGGAAAGTAGGAAGGAAAGTAGGAAGGAAGGATTCAGGGAAGGAATGGGGGAATGAAGGAAAGTAGGAAGGAAGGTAGGTAGGATTCAGGGAAGGAATTGGGGAAAGAAGGAAAGTAGGAAGGAAGGTAGGAAGGATTCAGGGAAGGAATGGGGGACTGAAGGAAAGTAGGAAGGAAGGTAGGTAGGATAAAGGGAAGGAAAGGGGAATGAAGGAAAGTAGGATGGAAGAAGGAAGGTAGGAGGGATTCAGGTAAGGAATGGGGGAATGAAGGAAAGTAGGAAGGATTCAGGGAAGGAATGGGGGAATGAAGGAAAGTAGGAAGGAATGTAGGAAGGATTCAGGGAAGGAATGGAGGAATGAAGGAAAGTAGGAAGGAAGGTAGGAAGGATTCAGGGAAGGAATGGGGGAATGAAGGAAAGTAGGAAGGAAGGTAGGACGGATTCAGGGAAGGAATGGGGGAATGAAGAAAAGTAGGGAGGAAGGTAGGAAGGATTCAGGGAAGGAATGGGGGAATGAAGGAAAGTAGGAAGGAAGGTAGGTAGGATTCAGGGAAGGAATGGGGGAATGAAGGAAAGTAGGAAGGAAGGTGGGAAGGATTCAGGGATGGAATGGAGGAATGAAGGAAAGCAGGAAGGAAGGTAGGAAGGATTTAGGGAAGGAATGGGGGAATGAAGGAAAGTAGGAAGAAAGGTAGGAAGGATTTAGGGAAGGAATGGGGGAATGAAGGAAAGCAGGATGGAAGGTAGGAAGGATTTAGGGAAGGAATGGGGGAATGAAGGAAAGTAGGAAGAAAGGTAGGAAGGATTCAGGGAAGGAATTGGGGAATGAAGGAAAGTAGGAAGGAAGGTAGGAAGGATTAAGGGAAGGAATGGGGGACTGAAGGAAAGTAGGAAGGAAGGTAGGTAGGATTAAGGGAAGGAATGGGGAATGAAGGAAAGTAGGAAGGAAGAAGGAAGGTAGGAAGGATTCAGGTAAGGAATGGGGGAATGAAGGAAAGTAGGAAGGAAGGTAGGAAGGATTCAGGGAAGGAATGGGGGAATGAAGTAAAGTAGGAAGGAAGTTAGGAAGGATTCAGGGACGGAATGGGGGAATGAAGGAAAGTAGGAAGGAAGGTAGGACGGATTCAGGGAAGGAATGGGGGAATGAAGAAAAGTAGGAAGGAAGGTAGGTAGGATTCAGGGAAGGAATGGGGGAATGTAGGAAAGTAGGAAGGAAAGTAGGAAGGAAGGATTCAGGGAAGGAATGGGGCAATGAAGGAAAGTAGAAAGGAAGGTAGGTAGGATTCAGGGAAGGAATTGGGGAATGAAGGCAAGTAGGAAGGAAGGTAGGAAGGATTCAGGGAAGGAATGGGGGACTGAAGGAAAGTAGGAAGGAAGGTAGGTAGGATTCAGGGAAGAAATGGGGGAATGAAGGAAAGTAGGTAGGAAGGTAGGTAGGATTCAGAGAAGGAATGGGGAATGAAGGAAAGTAGGAAGAAGGTAGGTAGGATTCAGGGAAGAATGGGGGAATGAAGGAAATTAGGAAGGAAGGTAGGAAGGATTCAGTGAAGGAATGGGGGAATGAAGGAAAGCAGAAAGAAAGGTAGGAAGGATTCAGGGAATGAATGGGGGAATGAAGTACAGCAGGAAGGAAGGTAGGAAGGATTCAGGGAAGGAATGGGGGAATGAAGGAAAGTAAGATGAAAGGTAGGAAGGATTCAGGGAAGGCATGGGGGAATGAAGGAAAGAAGGAAGAAAGGTAGGAAGGATTCAGGGAAGGAATGGGTGAATGAAGGAAAGTAGGAAGGAAGGTAGTTAGGATCCAGGGAAGGAATGGGGGAATGAAGGAAAGTAGGAAGGAAAGTAGGAAGGAAGGATTCAGGGAAGGAATGGGGGAATGAAGGAAAGTAGGAAGGAAGGTAGGTAGGATTCAGGGAAGGAATTGGGGAATGAAGGCAAGTAAGAAGGAAGGTAGGAAGGATTCAAGGAAGGAATGGGGGACTGAAGGAAAGTAGGAAGGAAGGTAGGTAGGATTCAGCGAAGGAATGGGGGAATGAAGGAAAGTAGGAAGAAAAGTAGGAAGGATTCAGGGAAGGAATGGGGGAATGAAGGAAAGTAGGTAGGAAGGTGGGTAGGATTCAGGGAAGGAATGGGGAATGAAGGAAAGTAGGAAGGATTCAGCGAAGGAATGTGGAATGAAGGAATGTAGGAAGGAAGGTAGGAAAGATTCAGGGAAGGAATGGGGAATGAAGGAAAGTAGGTAGGAAGGTAGGTAGGATTCAGGGAAGGAATGGGGAATGAAGTAAAGTAGGAAGAAAGGTAGGAAGGATTCAGGGAAGGAATGGGGGAATGAAGGAAAGCAGGAAGAAAGGTAGGAAGGATTCAGGGAAGAAATGGGGGAATGAAGGAAAGTAGGAAGAAAGGTAGGAAGGATTCAGAGAAGGAATGGGGGAATGAAGGAATGTAGGAAGGAAGGTAGGAAGGATTCAGTGAAGGAATGGGGGAATGAAGGAAAGCAGGAAGAAAGGTAGGAAGGATTCAGGGAAGGAATGGGGGAATGAAGGAAAGTAGGAAGAAAGGTAGGAAGGATTCAGGGAAGGAATGGGGGAATGAAGTAAAGCAGGAAGGAAGGTAGGAAGGATTCAGGGAAGGAATGGGGGAATGAAGGAAAGTAAGAAGAAAGGTAGGAAGGATTCAGGGAAGGAATGGGGGAATGAAGGAAAGTAGGAAGAAAGGTAGGAAGGATTCAGGAAGGAATGGGGGAATGAAGGAAAGTAGGAAGGAAGGTAGGGAGGATTCAGGGAAGGAATGGGGGAATGAAGGAAAGTAGGAAGGAAGGTAGGAATTATTCAGGGAAGGAATGGGGGAATGACGGAAAGTAGGAAGGAAGGTAGGAAAGATTCAGGGAAGGAATGGGGGAATGAAGGAAAGTAGGAAGGAAGGTAGGAAGGATTCAGGGAAGAAATGGGGGAATGAAGGAAAGTAGGAAGAAAGGTAGGAAGGATTCAGGGAAGGAATGGGGGAATGAAGGAAAGTAGGAAGAAAGGTAGGTAGGATTCAGGGAAGGAATGGGGGAATGAAGGAAAGCAGGAAGGAAGGTAGGAAGGATTTAGGGAAGGAATGGGGGAATGAAGGAAAGCAGGAAGAAAGGTAGGAAGGATTCAGAGAAGGAATGGGGGAATGAAGGAAAGTAGGAAGGAAGGTAAGAAAGATTCAGGGAAGGTATGGGGGAATGAAGGAGAGTGGGAAGAAAGGTAGGAAGGATTCAGGGAAGGAATGATAGAATGAAGGAAAGTAGGAAGGAAGGTTGGAAGGATTCAGGGAAGGAATGGGGGAATGAAGGAAAGTAGGAAGGAAGGTAAGAAGGAATCAGGGAAGGAATGGGGGAATGAAGGAAAGCAGGAAGAAAGGTAGGAAGGATTCAGGGAAGGAAAGCAGAGAGGAAGGTAGGAAGGATTCAGGGAAGGAATGGAGGAATGAAGGAAAGTAGGAAGAAAGGTAGGAAGGATTCAGGGAAGGAATGGGGGAATGAAGGAAAGTAGGAAGGAAAGTAGGAAGGAAGGATTCAGGGAAGGAATGGGGGAATGAAGGAAAGTAGGAAGGAAGGTAGGTAGGATTCAGGGAAGGAATTGGGGAATGAAGGAAAGTAGGAAGGAAGGTAGGAAGGATTCAGGGAAGGAATGGGGGACTGAAGGAAAGTAGGAAGGAAGGTAGGATAAAGGGAAGGAAAGGGGAATGAAGGAAAGTAGGATGGAAGAAGGAAGGTAGGAGGGATTCAGGTAAGAAATGGGGGAATGAAGGAAAGTAGGAAGGATTCAGGGAAGGAATGGGGGAATGAAGGAAAGTAGGAAGGAATGTAGGAAGGATTCAGGGAAGGAATGGGGGAATGAAGGAAAGTAGGAAGGAAGGTAGGAAGGATTCAGGGAAGGAATGGGGGAATGAAGGAAAGTAGGAAGGAAGGTAGGACGAATTCAGGGTAGGAATGGGGGAATGAAGAAAAGTAGGGAGGAAGGTAGGAAGGATTCAGGGAAGGAATGGGGGAATGAAGGAAAGTAGGAAGGAAGGTAGGTAGGATTCAGGGAAGGAATGGGGGAATGAAGGAAAGTAGGAAGGAAGGTGGGAAGGATTCAGGGATGGAATGGGGGAATGAAGGAAAGCAGGAAGGAAGGTAGGAAGGATTTAGGGAAAGAATGGGGGAATGAAGGAAAGTAGGAAGAAAGGTAGGAAGGATTTAGGGAAGGAATGGGGGAATGAAGGAAAGCAGGATGGAAGGTAGGAAGGATTTAGGGAAGGAATGGGGGAATGAAGGAAAGTAGGAAGAAAGGTAGGAAGGATTCAGGGAAGGAATTGGGGAATGAAGGAAAGTAGGAAGGAAGGTAGGAAGGATTAAGGGAAGGAATGGGGGACTGAAGGAAAGTAGGAAGGAAGGTAGGTAGGATTAAGGGAAGGAATGGGGAATGAAGGAAAGTAGGAAGGAAGAAGGAAGGTAGGAAGGATTCAGGTAAGGAATGGGGGAATGAAGGAAAGTAGGAAGGAAGGTAGGAAGGATTCAGGGAAGGAATGGGGCAATGAAGTAAAGTAGGAAGGAAGTTAGGAAGGATTCAGGGACGGAATGGGGGAATGAAGGAAAGTAGGAAGGAAGGTAGGACGGATTCAGGGAAGGAATGGGGGAATGTAGGAAAGTAGGAAGGAAAGTAGGAAGGAAGGATTCAGGGAAGGAATGGGGCAATGAAGGAAAGTAGAAAGGAAGGTAGGTAGGATTCAGGGAAGGAATGGGGGAATGTAGGAAAGTAGGAAGGAAAGTAGGAAGGAAGGATTCAGGGAAGGAATGGGGCAATGAAGGAAAGTAGAAAGGAAGGTAGGTAGGATTCAGGGAAGGAATTGGGGAATGAAGGCAAGTAGGAAGGAAGGTAGGAAGGATTCAGGGAAAGAATGGGGGACTGAAGGAAAGTAGGAAGGAAGGTAGGTAGGATTCAGGGAAGGAATGGGGGAATGTAGGAAAGTAGGAAGGAAAGTAGGAAGGAAGGATTCAGGGAAGGAATGGGGCAATGAAGGAAAGTAGAAAGGAAGGTAGGTAGGATTCAGGGAAGGAATTGGGGAATGAAGGCAAGTAGGAAGGAAGGTAGGAAGGATTCAGGGAAGGAATGGGGGACTGAAGGAAAGTAGGAAGGAAGGTAGGTAGGATTCAGGGAAGGAATGGGGGAATGAAGGAAAGTAGGTAGGAAGGTAGGTAGGATTCAGAGAAGGAATGGGGAATAAAGGAAAGTAGGAAGAAAGGTAGGTAGGATTCAGGGAAGAATGGGGGAATGAAGGAAATTAGGAAGGAAGGTAGGAAGGATTCAGTGAAGGAATGGGGGAATGAAGGAAAGCAGGAAGAAAGGTAGGAAGGATTCAGGGAAGGAATGGGGGAATGAAGTACAGCAGGAAGGAAGGTAGGAAGGAAGGTAGGAAGGAATGGGGGAATGAAGTAAAGTAAGAAGAAAGGTAGGAAGGATTCAGGGAAGGCATGGGGGAATGAAGGAAAGTAGGAAGAAAGGTAGGAAGGATTCAGGTAAGGAATGGGGGAATGAAGGAAAGTAGGAAGGATTCAGGGAAGGAATGGGGGAATGAAGGAAAGTAGGAAGGATTCAGGTAAGGAATGGGGGAATGAAGGAAAGTAGGAAGGATTCAGGGAAGGAATGGGGGAATGAAGGAAAGTAGGTAGGAAGGTAGGTAAGATTCAGGGAAGGAATGGGGAATGAAGGAAAGTAGGAAGGAAGGTAGGAAGGATTCAGCGAAGGAATGTGGAATGAAGGAATGTAGGAAGGAAGGTAGGAAGGATTCACGAAAGGAATGGGGGAATGAAGGAAAGTAGGAAGGAAGGTAGGAAGGATTCAGTGAAGGAATGGGGGAATGAAGGAAAGCAGGAAAAAAGGTAGGAGGGATTCAGGGAAGGAATGGGGGAATGAAGGAAAGTAGGAAGAAAGGTAGGAAGGATTCAGGGAAGGAATGGGGGAATGAAGTAATGCAGGAAGGAAGGTAGGAAGGATTCAGGGAAGGAATGGGGGAATGAAGGAAAGTAGGAAGAAAGGTAGGAAGGATTCAGGGAGGGAATGGGGGAATGAAGGAAAGTAGGAAGGAAGGTAGGAAGGATTTAGGGAAGGAATGGGGGAATGTTGGAAAGCATGAAGGAAGCTTTGAAGGATTTAGTGAACGAATGGGGGAATGAAGGAAAGTAGGAAGAAAGAAGGAAGGTAGGAAGGATTCAGATAAGGAATGGGGGAATGAAGGAAAGTAGGAAGGATTCAAGGAAGGATTCAGGGCAGGAATGGGGGAATGAAGGAAAGTAGGAAGGAAGGTAGGAAGGATTCAGGGAAGGAATGGAGGAATGGAGGAAAGTAGGAAGGATTCAGGGAAGGATTCAGGGAAGGAATGCGGGAATGAAGGAAAGTAGGAAGGAAGGTAGGAAGGATTCAGGGAAGGAATGGGGGAATGAAGAATAGTAGGAAGGAAGGTAGGAAGGATTCAGGGAAGGAATGGGGGAATGAAGGAAAGTAGGAAGGAAGGTAGGTAGTATTCAGGGAAGGAATGGGGGAATGAAGGAAAGTAGGAAGGAAGGTAGGAAGGATTCAGGGATGGAATGGGGGAATGAAGGAAATCAGGAAGGAAGGTAGGAAGGATTTAGGGAAGGAATGGGGGAATGAAGTAAAGTAGGAAGAAAGGTAGGAAGGATTTAGGGAAGGAATGGGGGAATGAAGGAAAGCAGGAAGGAAGGTAGGAAGGATTTAGGGAAGGAATGGAGGAATGAAGGAAAGTAGGAAGAAAGGTAGAAAGGATTCAGGGAAGGAATGGGGGAATGAAGGAAAGCAGGAAGGAAGGTAGGAAGGATTCAGGTAAGGAATGGGGAATGAATGTAAGTAGGAAGAAAGGTAGGAAGGATTTAGGGAAAGAATGGGGGAATGAAGGAAAGTAGGAAGGAAGGTAGGAAGGATTCAGGGAAGGAATGGGGGAATGAAGGAAAGTAGGAAGGAAGGTAGGAAGGATTCAGGGAAGGAATGTGGGAATGAAGGAAAGTAGGAAGAAAGGTAGGAAGGATTCAGGGAAGGAATGGGGGAATGAAGGAAAGTAGGTTGGGAGGTAGGTAGGATTCAGGGAAGGAATGGGGAATGAAGGAAAGTAGGAAGGAAGGTAGGTAGGATTAAGGGAAGGAATGGGGGAATGAAGGAAGATAGGAATGATTCAGGGAAGGAATGGCGGAATGAAGGAAAGTCGTAAGGAATGTAGGAAGGATTCAGGGAAGGAATGGGGGAATGAAGGAAAGTAGGAAGAAAGGTAGGAAGGATTCAGGGAAGGAATGGGGGAATGAAGGAAAGTAGGTAGGAAGGTAGGTAGGATTCAGGGAAGGAATGGGGAATGAAGGAAAGTAGGAAGGAAGGTAGGTAGGATTCAGGGAAGGAATGGGGAATGAAGGAAAGTAGGAAGGAAGGTAGGTAGGATTCAGGGAAGGAATGGGGAATGAAGGAAAGTAGGAAGGAAGGTAGGTAGGATTCAGGGAAGGAATGGGGGAATGAAGGAAAGTAGGAAGAAAGGTAGGAAGATTCAGGGAAGGAATGTGGAATTAAGGAATGTAGGGAGAAAGGTAGGTAGGATTCAGGGAAGGAATGGGGGAATGAAGGAAAGTAGGAAGAAAGGTAGAAAGGATTCAGGGAAGGAATGTGGAATGAAGGAAAGTAGGAAGGAAGGTAGGAAGGATTCAAGAAAAGAATGGGGGAATGAAGGAAAGTAGGAAGGAAGGTAGGAAATATTCAGGGAAGGAATGGGGGAATGAAGGAAAGTAGGAAGAAAGGTAGGAAGGATTCAGGGAAGGAATGGGGGAATGAAGGAAAGTAGGTAGGAAGGTAGGTAGGATTCAGGGTAGGAATGGGGAATGAAGGAAAGTAGGAAGGAAGGTAGGTAGGATTCAGGGAAGGAATGGGGGAATAATGGAAAGTAGGAAGGAAGGTAGGAAGGATTCAGCGAAGGATTGTGGAATGAAGGAATGTAGGAAGGAAGGTAGGAAGTATTCAGGAAAGGAATGGGGGAATGAAGGAAAGTAGGAAGGAAGGTAGGAAGGATTCAGGGGAGGAATGGGGGAATGAAGGATAGTAAGAAGAAGGTAGGAAGGATTCAGGGTAGGAATGGGGGAATGAAGGAAAGTAGGAAGAAAGGTAGGAAGGATTCAGAGAAGGAATGGGGGAATGAAGGAAAGTATGAAGGAAGGTAGGAAGGATTCGGCGAAGGAACGGGGAATGAAGGAAAGTAGAAAGAAAGGTAGGAAGGATTCAGGGAAGGAATGGGGGAATGAAGGAAAGTAGGAAGTAAGGTAGGTAGGATTCAGGGAAGGAATGGGGGAATGAAGGAAAGTAGGAAGGAAGGATTCAGGGAAGGAATGGGGGAATGAAGGAAAGTAGGAAGGAAGGTAGGTAGGATTCAGGGAAGGAATGGGGGAATGAAGGAAAGTAGGAAGGAAGGTAGGAAGGATTCAGGGAAGGAATGTGGGAATGAAGGAAAGTAGGAAGAAAGGTAGGAAGGATTCAGGGAAGGAATGGGGGAATGAAGGAAAGTAGGTAGGAAGGTAGGTAGGATTCAAGGAAGGAATGGGGAATGAAGGAAAGTAGGAAGGAAGGTAGGTAGGATTCAGGGAAGGAATGGGGGAATAAAGGAAAGTAAGAAGGAAGGTAGGTAGGATTCAGGGAAGGAATTCGGAATGAAGGAAAGTAGGAAGGAAGGTAGGAAGCATTCAGCGAAGGAATGTGGAATCAAGGAATGTAGGAAGGAAGGTAGGAAGTATTCAGGAAAGGAATGGGGGGAATGAAGGAAACTAGGAAGGAAGGTAGGAAGGATTCAGGGAAGGAATGGGGAAATGAAGGAAAGTAGGAAGAAAGGTAGGAAGGATTCAGGGAAGGAATGGGGGAATGAAGGAAAGTAGGAAGGAAGGTAGGTAAGATTCAGGGAAGGAATGGTGGAGTGAAGGAAAGTAGGAAGAAAGGTAGGTAGGATTCAGGGAAGGAATGGGGGAATGAAGGAAATTAGGAAGGAAGGTAGGAAGGATTCAGTGAAGGAATGGGGGAATGAAGGAAAGCAGGAAGAAAGGTAGGAAGGATTCAGGGAAGGAATGGGGGAATGAAGGAAAGTAGGAAGAAAGGTAGGAAGGATTCAGGGAAGGAATGGGGGAATGAAGTAAAGCAGGAAGGAAGGTAGGAAGGATTCAGGGAAGGAATGGGGGAATGAAGGAAAGTAAGAAGAAAGGTAGGAAAGATTCAGGGAAGGAATGGGGGAATGAAGGAAAGTAGGAAGAAAGGTAGGAAGGATTCAGGAAGGAATGGGGGAATGAAGGAAAGTAGGAAGGAAGGTAGGGAGGATTCAGGGAAGGAATGGGGGAATGAAGGAAAGTAGGAAGGAAGGTAGGAACGATTCAGGGAAGGAATGGGGGAATGACGGAAAGTAGGAAGGAAGGTAGGAAAGATTCAGGGAAGGAATGGGGGAATGAAGGAAAGTAGGAAGGAAGGTAGGAAGGATTCAGGGAAGAAATGGGGGAATGAAGGAAAGTAGGAAGGAAGGTAGGTAGGATTCAGGGAAGGAATGGGGGAATGAAGGAAAGTAGGAAGGAAGGTAGGAAGGATTCAGGGAAGGAATGTGGGAATGAAGGAAAGTAGGAAGAAAGGTAGGAAGGATTCAGGGAAGGAATGGGGGAATGAAGGAAAGTAGGTAGGAAGGTAGGTAGGATTCAGGGAAGGAATGGGGAATTAAGGAAAGTAGGAAGGAAGGTAGGAAGGATTCAGGGAAGGAATGGGGGAATGAAGTAAAGCAGGAAGGAAGGTAGGAAGGATTCAGGGAAGGAATGGGGGAATGAAGGAAAGTAGGAAGGAAGGTAGGACGGATTCAGGGAAGGAATGGGGGAATGAAGAAAAGTAGGGAGGAAGGTAGGAAGGATTCAGGGAAGGAATGGGGGAATGAAGGAAAGTAGGAAGGAAGGTAGGTAGGATTCAGGGAAGGAATGGGGGAATGAAGGAAAGTAGGAAGGTAGGTGGGAAGGATTCAGGGATGGAATGGGGGAATGAAGGAAAGCAGGAAGGAAGGTAGGAAGGATTTAGGGAAGGAATGGGGGAATGAAGGAAAGTAGGAAGAAAGGTAGGAAGGATTTAGGGAAGGAATGGGGGAATGAAGGAAAGCAGGATGGAAGGTAGGAAGGATTTAGGGAAGGAATGGGGGAATGAAGGAAAGTAGGAAGAAAGGTAGGAAGGATTCAGGGAAGGAATTGGGGAATGAAGGAAAGTAGGAAGGAAGGTAGGAAGGATTAAGGGAAGGAATGGGGGACTGAAGGAAAGTAGGAAGGAAGGTAGGTAGGATTAAGGGAAGGAATGGGGAATGAAGGAAAGTAGGAAGGAAGAAGGAAGGTAGGAAGGATTCAGGTAAGGAATGGGGGAATGAAGGAAAGTAGGAAGGAAGGTAGGAAGGATTCAGGGAAGGAATGGGGGAATTAAGTAAAGTAGGAAGGAAGTTAGGAAGGATTCAGGGACGGAATGGGGGAATGAAGGAAAGTAGGAACGTAGGTAGGATGGATTCAGGGAAGGAATGGGGGAATGAAGGAAAGTAGGAAGGAAGGTAGGAAGGATTCAGGGAAGGAATGGGGGAATGAAAGAAAGCAGGAAGGAAGGTAGGAAGGATTCAGGGAAGGAAAGCAGGGAGGAAGGTAGGAAGGATTCAGGGAAGGAATGGAGGAATGAAGGAAAGTAGGAAGAAAGGTAGGAATGATTTTGGGAAGGAATGGGGGAATGAAGGAAAGTAGGAAGGAAGGATTCAGGGAAGGAATGGGGGAATGAAGGAAAGTAGGAAGGAAGAAGGAAGGTAGGAAGGATTCAGGTAAGGAATGGGGGAATGAAGGAAAGTAGGAAGGATTCAGGGAAGGATTCAGGGAAGGAATGGCGGAATGAAGGAAAGTAGGAAGGAAGGTAGGAAGGATTCAGGGAAGGAATGGGGGAATGAAGGAAAGTAGGAAGGAAGGTACGAAGGATTCAGGGAAGGAATGGGGGAATGAAGGAAAGTAGGAAGGAAGGTAGGACGGATTCAGGGAAGGAATGGGGGAATGAAGAAAAGTAGGGAGGAAGGTAGGAAGGATTCAGGGAAGGAATGGGGAAATGAAGGAAAGTAGGAAGGAAGGTAGGTAGGATTCAGAGAAGGAATGGGGGAATGAAGGAAAGAAGGAAGGAAGGTAGGAAGGATTCAGGGATGGAATGGGGGAATGAAGGAAAGCTGGAAGGAAGGTAGGAAGGATTTAGGGAAGGAATGGGGAATGAAGGAAAGTAGGAAGAAAGGTAGGAAGGATTTAGGGAAAGAATGGGGGAATGAAGGAAAGCAGGAAGGAAGGTAGGAAGGATTTAGGGAAGGAATGGGGGAATGAAGGAAAGTAGGAAGAAAGGTAGGAAGGATTCAGGGAAGGAATGGGGGAATGAAGGAAAGCAGGAAGGAAGGTAGGAAGGATTCAGGGAAGGAATGGGGAATGAAGGAAAGTAGGAAGAAAGGTAGGAAGGATTTAGGGAAAGAATGGGGGAATGAAGGAAAGCAGGAAGGAAGGTAGGAAGGATTTAGGGAAGGAATGGGGGAATGAAGGAAAGTAGGAAGGAAGGTAGGAAGGATTCAGGGAAGGAATGTGGGAATGAAGGAAAGTAGGAAGAAAGGTAGGAAGGATTCAGGGAAGGATGGGGGAATGAAGGAAAGTAGGTAGGAAGGTAGGTAGGATTCAGGGAAGGAATGGGGAATGAAGGAAAGTAGGAAGGAAGGTAGGTAGGATTCAGGGAAGGAATGGGGGAATAAAGGAAAGTAAGAAGGAAGGTAGGTAGGATTCAGGGAAGGAATTCGGAATGTAGGAAAGTAGGAAGGAAGGTAGGAAGCATTCAGCGAAGGAATGTGGAATCAAGGAATGTAGGAAGGAAGGTAGGAAGTATTCAGGAAAGGAATGGGGGAATGAAGGAAACTAGGAAGGAAGGTAGGAAGGATTCAGGGAAGGAATGGGGAAATGAAGGAAAGTAGGAAGAAAGGTAGGAAGGATTCAGGGAAGGAATGGGGGAATGAAGGAAAGTAGGAAGGAAGGTAGGTAAGATTCAGGGAAGGAATGGTGGAGTGAAGGAAAGTAGGAAGAAAGGTAGGTAGGATTCAGGGAAGGAATGGGGGAATGAAGGAAATTAGGAAGGAAGGTAGGAAGGATTCAGTGAAGGAATGGGGGAATGAAGGAAAGCAGGAAGAAAGGTAGGAAGGATTCAGGGAAGGAATGGGGGAATGAAGGAAAGTAGGAAGAAAGGTAGGAAGGATTCAGGGAAGGAATGGGGGAATGAAGTAAAGCAGGAAGGAAGGTAGGAAGGATTCAGGGAAGGAATGGGGGAATGAAGGAAAGTAAGAAGAAAGGTAGGAAGGATTCAGGGAAGGAATGGGGGAATGAAGGAAAGTAGGAAGAAAGGTAGGAAGGATTCAGGAAGGAATGGGGGAATGAAGGAAAGTAGGAAGGAAGGTAGCGAGGATTCAGGGAAGGAATGGGGGAATGAAGGAAAGTAGGAAGGAAGGTAGGAACGATTCAGGGAAGGAATGGGGGAATGACGGAAAGTAGGAAGGAAGGTAGGAAAGATTCAGGGAAGGAATGGGGGAATGAAGGAAAGTAGGAAGGAAGGTAGGAAGGATTCAGGGAAGAAATGGGGGAATGAAGGAAAGTAGGAAGAAAGGTAGGAAGGATTCAGGGAAGGAATGGGGGAATGAAGGAAAGTAGGAAGAAAGGTAGGTAGGATTCAGGGAAGGAATGGGGGAATGAAGGAAAGCAGGAAGGAAGGTAGGAAGGATTTAGGGAAGGAATGGGGGAATGAAGGAAAGTAGGAAGAAAGGTAGGAAGGATTCAGAGAAGGAATGGGGGAATGAAGGAAAGTAGGAAGGAAGGTAAGAAAGATTCAGGGAAGGAATGGGGGAATGAAGGAGAGTGGGAAGAAAGGTAGGAAGGATTCAGGGAAGGAATGGTAGAATGAAGGAAAGTAGGAAGGAAGGTTGGAAGGATTCAGGGAAGGAATGGGGGAATGAAGGAAAGTAGGAAGGAAGGTAAGAAGGAATCAGGGAAGGAATGGGGGAATGAAGGAAAGTAGGAAGGTAGGTAGGAAGGATTCAGGGAAGGAATGGGGGAATGAAGGAAAGTAGGAAGGAAGGTAGGAAGGATTCAGGGAAGGAATGGGGGAATGAAGGAAAGCAGGAAGAAAGGTAGGAAGGATTCAGGGAAGGAAAGCAGAGAGGAAGGTAGGAAGGATTCAGGGAAGGAATGGAGGAATGAAGGAAAGTAGGAAGAAAGGTAGGAAGGATTCAGGGAAGGAATGGGGGAATGAAGGAAAGTAGGAAGGAAAGTAGGAAGGAAGGATTCAGGGAAGGAATGGGGGAATGAAGGAAAGTAGGAAGGAAGGTAGGTAGGATTCAGGGAAGGAATTGGGGAATGAAGGAAAGTAGGAAGGAAGGTAGGAAGGATTCAGGGAAGGAATGGGGGAATGAAGGAAAGTAGGAAGAAAGGTAGGTAGGATTCAGGGAAGGAATGGGGGAATGAAGGAAAGCAGGAAGGAAGGTAGGAAGGATTTAGGGAAGGAATGGGGGAATGAAGGAAAGTAGGAAGAAAGGTAGGAAGGATTCAGAGAAGGAATGGGGGAATGAAGGAAAGTAGGAAGGAAGGTAAGAAAGATTCAGGGAAGGAATGGGGGAATGAAGGAGAGTGGGAAGAAAGGTAAGAAGGAATCAGGGAAGGAATGGGGGAATGAAGGAAAGTAGGAAGGTAGGTAGGAAGGATTCAGGGAAGGAATGGGGGAATGAAGGAAAGTAGGAAGGAAGGTAGGAAGGATTCAGGGAAGGAATGGGGAATGAAGGAAAGCAGGAAGAAAGGTAGGAAGGATTCAGGGAAGGAAAGCAGAGAGGAAGGTAGGAAGGATTCAGGGAAGGAATGGAGGAATGAAGGAAAGTAGGAAGGAAAGTAGGAAGGAAGGATTCAGGTATGGAATGGGGGAATGAAGGAAAGCAGGAAGGAAGGTAGGAAGGATTTAGGGAAGGAATGGGGAAATGAAGGAAAGTAGGAAGAAAGGTAGGAAGGATTTAGGGAAGGAATGGGGGAATGAAGGAAAGCAGGTTGGAAGGTAGGAAGGATTTAGGGAAGGAATGGGGGAATGAAGGAAAGTAGGAAGAAAGGTAGGAAGGATTCAGGGAAGGAATTGGGGAATGAAGGAAAGTAGGAAGGAAGGTAGGAAGGATTAAGGGAAGGAATGGGGGACTGAAGGAAAGTAGGAAGGAAGGTAGGTAGGATTAAGGGAAGGAATGGGGAATGAAGGAAAGTAGGAAGGAAGAAGGAAGGTAGGAAGGATTCAGGTAAGGAATGGGGGAATGAAGGAAAGTAGGAAGGAAGGTAGGAAGGATTCAGGGAAGGAATGGGGGAATGAAGTAAAGTAGGAAGGAAGTTAGGAAGGATTCAGGGACGGAATGGGGGAATGAAGGAAAGTAGGAACGTAGGTAGGATGGATTCAGGGAAGGAATGGGGGAATGAAGGAAAGTAGGAAGGAAGGTAGGAAGGATTCAGGGAAGGAATGGGGGAATGAAAGAAAGCAGGAAGGAAGGTAGGAAGGATTCAGGGAAGGAAAGCAGGGAGGAAGGTAGGAAGGATTCAGGAAGGAATGGGGGAATGAAGGAAAGTAGGAAGGAAGGTAGGGAGGATTCAGGGAAGGAATGGGGGAATGAAGGAAAGTAGGAAGGAAGGTAGGAACGATTCAGGGAAGGAATGGGGGAATGACGGAAAGTAGGAAGGAAGGTAGGAAAGATTCAGGGAAGGAATGGGGGAATGAAGGAAAGTAGGAAGGAAGGTAGGAAGGATTCAGGGAAGAAATGGGGGAATGAAGGAAAGTAGGAAGAAAGGTAGGAAGGATTCAGGGAAGGAATGGGGGAATGAAGGAAAGTAGGAAGAAAGGTAGGTAGGATTCAGGGAAGGAATGGGGGAATGAAGGAAAGCAGGAAGGAAGGTAGGAAGGATTTAGGGAAGGAATGGGGGAATGAAGGAAAGTAGGAAGAAAGGTAGGAAGGATTCAGAGAAGGAATGGGGGAATGAAGGAAAGTAGGAAGGAATGTAGGAAGGATTCAGGGAAGGAATGGGGGAATGAAGGAAAGTAGGAAGGAAGGTAGGAAGGATTCAGGGAAGGAATGGGGGAATGAAGGAAAGTAGGAAGGAAGGTAGGACGGATTCAGGGAAGGAATGGGGGAATGAAGAAAAGTAGGGAGGAAGGTAGGAAGGATTCAGGGAAGGAATGGGGGAATGAAGGAAAGTAGGAAGGAAGGTAGGTAGGATTCAGGGAAGGAATGGGGGAATGAAGGAAAGTAGGAAGGTAGGTGGGAAGGATTCAGGGATGGAATGGGGGAATGAAGGAAAGCAGGAAGGAAGGTAGGAAGGATTTAGGGAAGGAATGGGGGAATGAAGGAAAGTAGGAAGAAAGGTAGGAAGGATTTAGGGAAGGAATGGGGGAATGAAGGAAAGCAGGATGGAAGGTAGGAAGGATTTAGGGAAGGAATGGGGGAATGAAGGAAAGTAGGAAGAAAGGTAGGAAGGATTCAGGGAAGGAATTGGGGAATGAAGGAAAGTAGGAAGGAAGGTAGGAAGGATTAAGGGAAGGAATGGGGGACTGAAGGAAAGTAGGAAGGAAGGTAGGTAGGATTAAGGGAAGGAATGGGGAATGAAGGAAAGTAGGAAGGAAGAAGGAAGGTAGGAAGGATTCAGGTAAGGAATGGGGGAATGAAGGAAAGTAGGAAGGAAGGTAGGAAGGATTCAGGGAAGGAATGGGGGAATTAAGTAAAGTAGGAAGGAAGTTAGGAAGGATTCAGGGACGGAATGGGGGAATGAAGGAAAGTAGGAACGTAGGTAGGATGGATTCAGGGAAGGAATGGGGGAATGAAGGAAAGTAGGAAGGAAGGTAGGAAGGATTCAGGGAAGGAATGGGGGAATGAAAGAAAGCAGGAAGGAAGGTAGGAAGGATTCAGGGAAGGAAAGCAGGGAGGAAGGTAGGAAGGATTCAGGGAAGGAATGGAGGAATGAAGGAAAGTAGGAAGAAAGGTAGGAATGATTTTGGGAAGGAATGGGGGAATGAAGGAAAGTAGGAAGGAAGGATTCAGGGAAGGAATGGGGGAATGAAGGAAAGTAGGAAGGAAGAAGGAAGGTAGGAAGGATTCAGGTAAGGAATAGGGGAATGAAGGAAAGTAGGAAGGATTCAGGGAAGGATTCAGGGAAGGAATGGCGGAATGAAGGAAAATATGAAGGAAGGTAGGAAGGATTCAGGGAAGGAATGGGGGAATGAAGGAAAGTAGGAAGGAAGGTACGAAGGATTCAGGGAAGGAATGGGGGAATGAAGGAAAGTAGGAAGGAAGGTAGGACGGATTCAGGGAAGGAATGGGGGAATGAAGAAAAGTAGGGAGGAAGGTAGGAAGGATTCAGGGAAGGAATGGGGAAATGAAGGAAAGTAGGAAGGAAGGTAGGTAGGATTCAGAGAAGGAATGGGGGAATGAAGGAAAGAAGGAAGGAAGGTAGGAAGGATTCAGGGATGGAATGGGGGAATGAAGGAAAGCTGGAAGGAAGGTAGGAAGGATTTAGGGAAGGAATGGGGAATGAAGGAAAGTAGGAAGAAAGGTAGGAAGGATTTAGGGAAAGAATGGGGGAATGAAGGAAAGCAGGAAGGAAGGTAGGAAGGATTTAGGGAAGGAATGGGGGAATGAAGGAAAGTAGGAAGAAAGGTAGGAAGGATTCAGGGAAGGAATGGGGGAATGAAGGAAAGCAGGAAGGAAGGTAGGAAGGATTCAGGGAAGGAATGGGGAATGAAGGAAAGTAGGAAGAAAGGTAGGAAGGATTTAGGGAAAGAATGGGGGAATGAAGGAAAGCAGGAAGGAAGGTAGGAAGGATTTAGGGAAGGAATGGGGGAATGAAGGAAAGTAGGAAGGAAGGTAGGAAGGATTCAGGGAAGGAATGTGGGAATGAAGGAAAGTAGGAAGAAAGGTAGGAAGGATTCAGGGAAGGATGGGGGAATGAAGGAAAGTAGGTAGGAAGGTAGGTAGGATTCAGGGAAGGAATGGGGAATGAAGGAAAGTAGGAAGGAAGGTAGGTAGGATTCAGGGAAGGAATGGGGGAATAAAGGAAAGTAAGAAGGAAGGTAGTTAGGATTCAGGGAAGGAATTCGGAATGTAGGAAAGTAGGAAGGAAGGTAGGAAGCATTCAGCGAAGGAATGTGGAATCAAGGAATGTAGGAAGGAAGGTAGGAAGTATTCAGGAAAGGAATGGGGGAATGAAGGAAACTAGGAAGGAAGGTAGGAAGGATTCAGGGAAGGAATGGGGAAATGAAGGAAAGTAGGAAGAAAGGTAGGAAGGATTCAGGGAAGGAATGGGGGAATGAAGGAAAGTAGGAAGGAAGGTAGGTAAGATTCAGGGAAGGAATGGTGGAGTGAAGGAAAGTAGGAAGAAAGGTAGGTAGGATTCAGGGAAGGAATGGGGGAATGAAGGAAATTAGGAAGGAAGGTAGGAAGGATTCAGTGAAGGAATGGGGGAATGAAGGAAAGCAGGAAGAAAGGTAGGAAGGATTCAGGGAAGGAATGGGGGAATGAAGGAAAGTAGGAAGAAAGGTAGGAAGGATTCAGGGAAGGAATGGGGGAATGAAGTAAAGCAGGAAGGAAGGTAGGAAGGATTCAGGGAAGGAATGGGGGAATGAAGGAAAGTAAGAAGAAAGGTAGGAAGGATTCAGGGAAGGAATGGGGGAATGAAGGAAAGTAGGAAGAAAGGTAGGAAGGATTCAGGAAGGAATGGGGGAATGAAGGAAAGTAGGAAGGAAGGTAGGGAGGATTCAGGGAAGGAATGGGGGAATGAAGGAAAGTAGGAAGGAAGGTAGGAACGATTCAGGGAAGGAATGGGGGAATGACGGAAAGTAGGAAGGAAGGTAGGAAAGATTCAGGGAAGGAATGGGGGAATGAAGGAAAGTAGGAAGGAAGGTAGGAAGGATTCAGGGAAGAAATGGGGGAATGAAGGAAAGTAGGAAGAAAGGTAGGAAGGATTCAGGGAAGGAATGGGGGAATGAAGGAAAGTAGGAAGAAAGGTAGGTAGGATTCAGGGAAGGAATGGGGGAATGAAGGAAAGCAGGAAGGAAGGTAGGAAGGATTTAGGGAAGGAATGGGGGAATGAAGGAAAGTAGGAAGAAAGGTAGGAAGGATTCAGAGAAGGAATGGGGGAATGAAGGAAAGTAGGAAGGAAGGTAAGAAAGATTCAGGGAAGGAATGGGGGAATGAAGGAGAGTGGGAAGAAAGGTAGGAAGGATTCAGGGAAGGAATGGTAGAATGAAGGAAAGTAGGAAGGAAGGTTGGAAGGATTCAGGGAAGGAATGGGGGAATGAAGGAAAGTAGGAAGGAAGGTAAGAAGGAATCAGGGAAGGAATGGGGGAATGAAGGAAAGTAGGAAGGTAGGTAGGAAGGATTCAGGGAAGGAATGGGGGAATGAAGGAAAGTAGGAAGGAAGGTAGGAAGGATTCAGGGAAGGAATGGGGGAATGAAGGAAAGCAGGAAGAAAGGTAGGAAGGATTCAGGGAAGGAAAGCAGAGAGGAAGGTAGGAAGGATTCAGGGAAGGAATGGAGGAATGAAGGAAAGTAGGAAGAAAGGTAGGAAGGATTCAGGGAAGGAATGGGGGAATGAAGGAAAGTAGGAAGGAAAGTAGGAAGGAAGGATTCAGGGAAGGAATGGGGGAATGAAGGAAAGTAGGAAGGAAGGTAGGTAGGATTCAGGGAAGGAATTGGGGAATGAAGGAAAGTAGGAAGGAAGGTAGGAAGGATTCAGGGAAGGAATGGGGGAATGAAGGAAAGTAGGAAGAAAGGTAGGTAGGATTCAGGGAAGGAATGGGGGAATGAAGGAAAGCAGGAAGGAAGGTAGGAAGGATTTAGGGAAGGAATGGGGGAATGAAGGAAAGTAGGAAGAAAGGTAGGAAGGATTCAGAGAAGGAATGGGGGAATGAAGGAAAGTAGGAAGGAAGGTAAGAAAGATTCAGGGAAGGAATGGGGGAATGAAGGAGAGTGGGAAGAAAGGTAAGAAGGAATCAGGGAAGGAATGGGGAATGAAGGAAAGTAGGAAGGTAGGTAGGAAGGATTCAGGGAAGGAATGGGGGAATGAAGGAAAGTAGGAAGGAAGGTAGGAAGGATTCAGGGAAGGAATGGGGAATGAAGGAAAGCAGGAAGAAAGGTAGGAAGGATTCAGGGAAGGAAAGCAGAGAGGAAGGTAGGAAGGATTCAGGGAAGGAATGGAGGAATGAAGGAAAGTAGGAAGGAAAGTAGGAAGGAAGGATTCAGGTATGGAATGGGGGAATGAAGGAAAGCAGGAAGGAAGGTAGGAAGGATTTAGGGAAGGAATGGGGAAATGACGGAAAGTAGGAAGAAAGGTAGGAAGGATTTAGGGAAGGAATGGGGGAATGAAGGAAAGCAGGTTGGAAGGTAGGAAGGATTTAGGGAAGGAATGGGGGAATGAAGGAAAGTAGGAAGAAAGGTAGGAAGGATTCAGGGAAAGAATTGGGGAATGAAGGAAAGTAGGAAGGAAGGTAGGAAGGATTAAGGGAAGGAATGGGGGACTGAAGGAAAGTAGGAAGGAAGGTAGGTAGGATTAAGGGAAGGAATGGGGAATGAAGGAAAGTAGGAAGGAAGAAGGAAGGTAGGAAGGATTCAGGTAAGGAATGGGGGAATGAAGGAAAGTAGGAAGGAAGGTAGGAAGGATTCAGGGAAGGAATGGGGGAATGAAGTAAAGTAGGAAGGAAGTTAGGAAGGATTCAGGGACGGAATGGGGGAATGAAGGAAAGTAGGAACGTAGGTAGGATGGATTCAGGGAAGGAATGGGGGAATGAAGGAAAGTAGGAAGGAAGGTAGGAAGGATTCAGGGAAGGAATGGGGGAATGAAAGAAAGCAGGAAGGAAGGTAGGAAGGATTCAGGGAAGGAAAGCAGGGAGGAAGGTAGGAAGGATTCAGGGAAGGAATGGAGGAATGAAGGAAAGTAGGAAGAAAGGTAGGAATGATTTTGGGAAGGAATGGGGGAATGAAGGAAAGTAGGAAGGAAGGATTCAGGGAAGGAATGGGGGAATGAAGGAAAGTAGGAAGGAAGAAGGAAGGTAGGAAGGATTCAGGTAAGGAATGGGGGAATGAAGGAAAGTAGGAAGGATTCAGGGAAGGATTCAGGGAAGGAATGGGGGAATGAAGGAAAGTAGGAAGGAAGGTAGGAAGGATTCAGGGAAGGAATGGGGGAATGAAGGAAAGTAGGAAGGAAGGTAGGACGGATTCAGGGAAGGAATGGGGGAATGAAGAAAAGTAGGGAGGAAGGTAGGAAGGATTCAGGGAAGGAATGGGGAAATGAAGGAAAGTAGGAAGGAAGGTAGGTAGGATTCAGAGAAGGAATGGGGGAATGAAGGAAAGAAGGAAGGAAGGTAGGAAGGATTCAGGGATGGAATGGGGGAATGAAGGAAAGCTGGAAGGAAGGTAGGAAGGATTTAGGGAAGGAATGGGGAATGAAGGAAAGTAGGAAGAAAGGTAGGAAGGATTTAGGGAAAGAATGGGGGAATGAAGGAAAGCAGGAAGGAAGGTAGGAAGGATTTAGGGAAGGAATGGGGGAATGAAGGAAAGTAGGAAGAAAGGTAGGAAGGATTCAGGGAAGGAATGGGGGAATGAAGGAAAGCAGGAAGGAAGGTAGGAAGGATTCAGGGAAGGAATGGGGAATGAAGGAAAGTAGGAAGAAAGGTAGGAAGGATTTAGGGAAAGAATGGGGGAATGAAGGAAAGCAGGAAGGAAGGTAGGAAGGATTTAGGGAAGGAATGGGGGAATGAAGGAAAGTAGGAAGGAAGGTAGGAAGGATTCAGGGAAGGAATGTGGAAATGAAGGAAAGTAGGAAGAAAGGTAGGAAGGATTCAGGGAAGGATGGGGGAATGAAGGAAAGTAGGTAGGAAGGTAGGTAGGATTCAGGGAAGGAATGGGGAATGAAGGAAAGTAGGAAGGAAGGTAGGTAGGATTCAGGGAAGGAATTCGGAATGTAGGAAAGTAGGAAGGAAGGTAGGAAGCATTCAGCGAAGGAATGTGGAATCAAGGAATGTAGGAAGGAAGGTAGGAAGTATTCAGGGAAGGATGGGGGAATGAAGGAAAGTAGGTAGGAAGGTAGGTAGGATTCAGGAAAGGAATGGGGGAATGAAGGAAACTAGGAAGGAAGGTAGGAAGGATTCAGGGAAGGAATGGGGAAATGAAGGAAAGTAGGAAGAAAGGTAGGAAGGATTCAGGGAAGGAATGGGGGAATGAAGGAAAGTAGGAAGAAAGGTAGGAAGGATTCAGGGAAGGAATGGGGAAATGAAGGAAAGTAGGAAGAAAGGTAGGAAGGATTCAGGGAAGGAATGGGGGAATGAAGGAAAGTAGGAAGGAAGGTAGGTAAGATTCAGGGAAGGAATGGTGGAGTGAAGGAAAGTAGGAAGAAAGGTAGGTAGGATTCAGGGAAGGAATGGGGGAATGAAGGAAATTAGGAAGGAAGGTAGGAAGGATTCAGTGAAGGAATGGGGGAATGAAGGAAAGCAGGAAGAAAGGTAGGAAGGATTCAGAGAAGGAATGGGGGAATGAAGGAAAGTAGGAAGAAAGGTAGGAAGGATTCAGGGAAGGAATGGGGGAATGAAGTAAAGCAGGAAGGAAGGTAGGAAGGATTCAGGGAAGGAATGGGGGAATGAAGGAAAGTAAGAAGAAAGGTAGGAAGGATTCAGGGAAGGAATGGGGGAATGAAGGAAAGTAGGAAGAAAGGTAGGAAGGATTCAGGAAGGAATGGGGGAATGAAGGAAAGTAGGAAGGAAGGTAGGGAGGATTCAGGGAAGGAATGGGGGAATGAAGGAAAGTAGGAAGGAAGGTAGGAACGATTCAGGGAAGGAATGGGGGAATGACGGAAAGTAGGAAGGAAGGTAGGAAAGATTCAGGGAAGGAATGGGGGAATGAAGGAAAGTAGGAAGGAAGGTAGGAAGGATTCAGGGAAGAAATGGGGGAATGAAGGAAAGTAGGAAGAAAGGTAGGAAGGATTCAGGGAAGGAATGGGGGAATGAAGGAAAGTAGGAAGAAAGGTAGGTAGGATTCAGGGAAGGAATGGGGGAATGAAGGAAAGCAGGAAGGAAGGTAGGAAGGATTTAGGGAAGGAATGGGGGAATGAAGGAAAGTAGGAAGAAAGGTAGGAAGGATTCAGAGAAGGAATGGGGGAATGAAGGAAAGTAGGAAGGAAGGTAAGAAAGATTCAGGGAAGGAATGGGGGAATGAAGGAGAGTGGGAAGAAAGGTAGGAAGGATTCAGGGAAGGAATGGTAGAATGAAGGAAAGTAGGAAGGAAGGTTGGAAGGATTCAGGGAAGGAATGGGGGAATGAAGGAAAGTAGGAAGGAAGGTAAGAAGGAATCAGGGAAGGAATGGGGGAATGAAGGAAAGTAGGAAGGTAGGTAGGAAGGATTCAGGGAAGGAATGGGGGAATGAAGGAAAGTAGGAAGGAAGGTAGGAAGGATTCAGGGAAGGAATGGGGGAATGAAGGAAAGCAGGAAGAAAGGTAGGAAGGATTCAGGGAAGGAAAGCAGAGAGGAAGGTAGGAAGGATTCAGGGAAGGAATGGAGGAATGAAGGAAAGTAGGAAGAAAGGTAGGAAGGATTCAGGGAAGGAATGGGGGAATGAAGGAAAGTAGGAAGGAAAGTAGGAAGGAAGGATTCAGGGAAGGAATGGGGGAATGAAGGAAAGTAGGAAGGAAGGTAGGTAGGATTCAGGGAAGGAATTGGGGAATGAAGGAAAGTAGGAAGGAAGGTAGGAAGGATTCAGGGAAGGAATGGGGGAATGAAGGAAAGTAGGAAGAAAGGTAGGTAGGATTCAGGGAAGGAATGGGGGAATGAAGGAAAGTAGGAAGGAAGGTAAGAAAGATTCAGGGAAGGAATGGGGGAATGAAGGAGAGTGGGAAGAAAGGTAAGAAGGAATGAGGGAAGGAATGGGGGAATGAAGGAAAGTAGGAAGGTAGGTAGGAAGGATTCAGGGAAGGAATGGGGGAATGAAGGAAAGTAGGAAGGAAGGTAGGAAGGATTCAGGGAAGGAATGGGGGAATGAAGGAAAGCAGGAAGAAAGGTAGGAAGGATTCAGGGAAGGAAAGCAGAGAGGAAGGTAGGAAGGATTCAGGGAAGGAATGGAGGAATGAAGGAAAGTAGGAAGAAAGGTAGGAAGGATTCAGGGAAGGAATGGGGGAATGAAGGAAAGTAGGAAGGAAAGTAGGAAGGAAGGATTCAGGGAAGGAATGGGGGAATGAAGGAAAGTAGGAAGGAAGGTAGGTAGGATTCAGGGAAGGAATTGGGGAATGAAGGAAAGTAGGAAGGAAGGTAGGAAGGATTCAGGGAAGGAATGGGGGACTGAAGGAAAGTAGGAAGGAAGGTAGGTAGGATAAAGGGAAGGAAAGGGGAATGAAGGAAAGTAGGATGGAAGAAGGAAGGTAGGAGGGATTCAGGTAAGGAATGGGGGAATGAAGGAAAGTAGGAAGGATTCAGGGAAGGAATGGGGGAATGAAGGAAAGTAGGAAGGAATGTAGGAAGGATTCAGGGAAGGAATGGGGGAATGAAGGAAAGTAGGAAGGAAGGTAGGAAGGATTCAGGGAAGGAATGGGGGAATGAAGGAAAGTAGGAAGGAAGGTAGGACGGATTCAGGGAAGGAATGGGGGAATGAAGAAAAGTAGGGAGGAAGGTAGGAAGGATTCAGGGAAGGAATGGGGGACTGAAGGAAAGTAGGAAGGAAGGTAGGTAGGATTCAGGGAAGGAATGGGGGAATGAAGGAAAGTAGGAAGGAAGGTGGGAAGGATTCAGGGATGGAATGGGGGAATGAAGGAAAGCAGGAAGGAAGGTAGGAAGGATTTAGGGAAGGAATGGGGGAATGAAGGAAAGTAGGAAGAAAGGTAGGAAGGATTTAGGGAAGGAATGGGGGAATGAAGGAAAGCAGGATGGAAGGTAGGAAGGATTTAGGGAAGGAATGGGGGAATGAAGGAAAGTAGGAAGAAAGGTAGGAAGGATTCAGGGAAGGAATTGGGGAATGAAGGAAAGTAGGAAGGAAGGTAGGAAGGATTAAGGGAAGGAATGGGGGACTGAAGGAAAGTAGGAAGGAAGGTAGGTAGGATTAAGGGAAGGAATGGGGAATGAAGGAAAGTAGGAAGGAAGAAGGAAGGTAGGAAGGATTCAGGTAAGGAATGGGGGAATGAAGGAAAGTAGGAAGGAAGGTAGGAAGGATTCAGGGAAGGAATGGGGGAATGAAGTAAAGTAGGAAGGAAGTTAGGAAGGATTCAGGGACGGAATGGGGGAATGAAGGAAAGTAGGAAGGAAGGTAGGACGGATTCAGGGAAGGAATGGGGGAATGAAGAAAAGTAGGAAGGAAGGTAGGTAGGATTCAGGGAAGGAATGGGGGAATGTAGGAAAGTAGGAAGGAAAGTAGGTAGGATTCAGAGAAGGAATGGGGAATGAAGGAAAGTAGGAAGAAAGGTAGGTAGGATTCAGGGAAGAATGGGGGAATGAAGGAAATTAGGAAGGAAGGTAGGAAGGATTCAGGGAAGGAATGGGGGAATGAAGGAAAGCAGGAAGAAAGGTAGGAAGGATTCAGGGAATGAATGGGGGAATGAAGTACAGCAGGAAGGAAGGTAGGAAGGATTCAGGGAAGGAATGGGGGAATGAAGGAAAGTAAGAAGAAAGGTAGGAAGGATTCAGGGAAGGCATGGGGGAATGAAGGAAAGTAGGAAGAAAGGTAGGAAGGATTCAGGGAAGGAATGGGTGAATGAAGGAAAGTAGGAAGGAAGGTAGTTAGGATCCAGGGAAGGAATGGGGGAATGAAGGAAAGTAGGAAGGAAAGTAGGAAGGAAAGTAGGAAGGAAGGATTCAGGGAAGGAATGGGGGAATGAAGGAAAGTAGGAAGGAAGGTAGGTAGGATTCAGGGAAGGAATTGGGGAATGAAGGCAAGTAGGAAGGAAGGTAGGAAGGATTCAGGGAAGGAATGGGGGACTGAAGGAAAGTAGGAAGGAAGGTAGGTAGGATTCAGCGAAGGAATGGGGGAATGAAGGAAAGTAGGAAGAAAAGTAGGAAGGATTCAGGGAAGGAATGTGGGAATGAAGGAAAGTAGGAAGAAAGGTAGGAAGGATTCAGGGAAGGAATGGGGGAATGAAGGAAAGTAGGTAGGAAGGTAGGTAGGATTCAAGGAAGGAATGGGGAATGAAGGAAAGTAGGAAGGAAGGTAGGTAGGATTCAGGGAAGGAATGGGGGAATAAAGGAAAGTAAGAAGGAAGGTAGGTAGGATTCAGGGAAGGAATTCGGAATGAAGGAAAGTAGGAAGGAAGGTAGGAAGCATTCAGCGAAGGAATGTGGAATCAAGGAATGTAGGAAGGAAGGTAGGAAGTATTCAGGAAAGGAATGGGGGGAATGAAGGAAACTAGGAAGGAAGGTAGGAAGGATTCAGGGAAGGAATGGGGAAATGAAGGAAAGTAGGAAGAAAGGTAGGAAGGATTCAGGGAAGGAATGGGGGAATGAAGGAAAGTAGGAAGGAAGGTAGGTAAGATTCAGGGAAGGAATGGTGGAGTGAAGGAAAGTAGGAAGAAAGGTAGGTAGGATTCAGGGAAGGAATGGGGGAATGAAGGAAATTAGGAAGGAAGGTAGGAAGGATTCAGTGAAGGAATGGGGGAATGAAGGAAAGCAGGAAGAAAGGTAGGAAGGATTCAGGGAAGGAATGGGGGAATGAAGGAAAGTAGGAAGAAAGGTAGGAAGGATTCAGGGAAGGAATGGGGGAATGAAGTAAAGCAGGAAGGAAGGTAGGAAGGATTCAGGGAAGGAATGGGGGAATGAAGGAAAGTAAGAAGAAAGGTAGGAAAGATTCAGGGAAGGAATGGGGGAATGAAGGAAAGTAGGAAGAAAGGTAGGAAGGATTCAGGAAGGAATGGGGGAATGAAGGAAATTAGGAAGGAAGGTAGGGAGGATTCAGGGAAGGAATGGGGGAATGAAGGAAAGTAGGAAGGAAGGTAGGAACGATTCAGGGAAGGAATGGGGGAATGACGGAAAGTAGGAAGGAAGGTAGGAAAGATTCAGGGAAGGAATGGGGGAATGAAGGAAAGTAGGAAGGAAGGTAGGAAGGATTCAGGGAAGAAATGGGGGAATGAAGGAAAGTAGGAAGGAAGGTAGGTAGGATTCAGGGAAGGAATGGGGGAATGAAGGAAAGTAGGAAGGAAGGTAGGAAGGATTCAGGGAAGGAATGTGGGAATGAAGGAAAGTAGGAAGAAAGGTAGGAAGGATTCAGGGAAGGAATGGGGGAATGAAGGAAAGTAGGTAGGAAGGTAGGTAGGATTCAGGGAAGGAATGGGGAATTAAGGAAAGTAGGAAGGAAGGTAGGAAGGATTCAGGGAAGGAATGGGGGAATGAAGTAAAGCAGGAAGGAAGGTAGGAAGGATTCAGGGAAGGAATGGGGGAATGAAGGAAAGTAGGAAGGAAGGTAGGACGGATTCAGGGAAGGAATGGGGGAATGAAGAAAAGTAGGGAGGAAGGTAGGAAGGATTCAGGGAAGGAATGGGGGAATGAAGGAAAGTAGGAAGGAAGGTAGGTAGGATTCAGGGAAGGAATGGGGGAATGAAGGAAAGTAGGAAGGTAGGTGGGAAGGATTCAGGGATGGAATGGGGGAATGAAGGAAAGCAGGAAGGAAGGTAGGAAGGATTTAGGGAAGGAATGGGGGAATGAAGGAAAGTAGGAAGAAAGGTAGGAAGGATTTAGGGAAGGAATGGGGGAATGAAGGAAAGCAGGATGGAAGGTAGGAAGGATTTAGGGAAGGAATGGGGGAATGAAGGAAAGTAGGAAGAAAGGTAGGAAGGATTCAGGGAAGGAATTGGGGAATGAAGGAAAGTAGGAAGGAAGGTAGGAAGGATTAAGGGAAGGAATGGGGGACTGAAGGAAAGTAGGAAGGAAGGTAGGTAGGATTAAGGGAAGGAATGGGGAATGAAGGAAAGTAGGAAGGAAGAAGGAAGGTAGGAAGGATTCAGGTAAGGAATGGGGGAATGAAGGAAAGTAGGAAGGAAGGTAGGAAGGATTCAGGGAAGGAATGGGGGAATTAAGTAAAGTAGGAAGGAAGTTAGGAAGGATTCAGGGACGGAATGGGGGAATGAAGGAAAGTAGGAACGTAGGTAGGATGGATTCAGGGAAGGAATGGGGGAATGAAGGAAAGTAGGAAGGAAGGTAGGAAGGATTCAGGGAAGGAATGGGGGAATGAAAGAAAGCAGGAAGGAAGGTAGGAAGGATTCAGGGAAGGAAAGCAGGGAGGAAGGTAGGAAGGATTCAGGGAAGGAATGGAGGAATGAAGGAAAGTAGGAAGAAAGGTAGGAATGATTTTGGGAAGGAATGGGGGAATGAAGGAAAGTAGGAAGGAAGGATTCAGGGAAGGAATGGGGGAATGAAGGAAAGTAGGAAGGAAGAAGGAAGGTAGGAAGGATTCAGGTAAGGAATGGGGGAATGAAGGAAAGTAGGAAGGATTCAGGGAAGGATTCAGGGAAGGAATGGCGGAATGAAGGAAAGTAGGAAGGAAGGTAGGAAGGATTCAGGGAAGGAATGGGGGAATGAAGGAAAGTAGGAAGGAAGGTACGAAGGATTCAGGGAAGGAATGGGGGAATGAAGGAAAGTAGGAAGGAAGGTAGGACGGATTCAGGGAAGGAATGGGGGAATGAAGAAAAGTAGGGAGGAAGGTAGGAAGGATTCAGGGAAGGAATGGGGAAATGAAGGAAAGTAGGAAGGAAGGTAGGTAGGATTCAGAGAAGGAATGGGGGAATGAAGGAAAGAAGGAAGGAAGGTAGGAAGGATTCAGGGATGGAATGGGGGAATGAAGGAAAGCTGGAAGGAAGGTAGGAAGGATTTAGGGAAGGAATGGGGAATGAAGGAAAGTAGGAAGAAAGGTAGGAAGGATTTAGGGAAAGAATGGGGGAATGAAGGAAAGCAGGAAGGAAGGTAGGAAGGATTTAGGGAAGGAATGGGGGAATGAAGGAAAGTAGGAAGAAAGGTAGGAAGGATTCAGGGAAGGAATGGGGGAATGAAGGAAAGCAGGAAGGAAGGTAGGAAGGATTCAGGGAAGGAATGGGGAATGAAGGAAAGTAGGAAGAAAGGTAGGAAGGATTTAGGGAAAGAATGGGGGAATGAAGGAAAGCAGGAAGGAAGGTAGGAAGGATTTAGGGAAGGAATGGGGGAATGAAGGAAAGTAGGAAGGAAGGTAGGAAGGATTCAGGGAAGGAATGTGGGAATGAAGGAAAGTAGGAAGAAAGGTAGGAAGGATTCAGGGAAGGATGGGGGAATGAAGGAAAGTAGGTAGGAAGGTAGGTAGGATTCAGGGAAGGAATGGGGAATGAAGGAAAGTAGGAAGGAAGGTAGGTAGGATTCAGGGAAGGAATGGGGGAATAAAGGAAAGTAAGAAGGAAGGTAGGTAGGATTCAGGGAAGGAATTCGGAATGTAGGAAAGTAGGAAGGAAGGTAGGAAGCATTCAGCGAAGGAATGTGGAATCAAGGAATGTAGGAAGGAAGGTAGGAAGTATTCAGGAAAGGAATGGGGGAATGAAGGAAACTAGGAAGGAAGGTAGGAAGGATTCAGGGAAGGAATGGGGAAATGAAGGAAAGTAGGAAGAAAGGTAGGAAGGATTCAGGGAAGGAATGGGGGAATGAAGGAAAGTAGGAAGGAAGGTAGGTAAGATTCAGGGAAGGAATGGTGGAGTGAAGGAAAGTAGGAAGAAAGGTAGGTAGGATTCAGGGAAGGAATGGGGGAATGAAGGAAATTAGGAAGGAAGGTAGGAAGGATTCAGTGAAGGAATGGGGGAATGAAGGAAAGCAGGAAGAAAGGTAGGAAGGATTCAGGGAAGGAATGGGGGAATGAAGGAAAGTAGGAAGAAAGGTAGGAAGGATTCAGGGAAGGAATGGGGGAATGAAGTAAAGCAGGAAGGAAGGTAGGAAGGATTCAGGGAAGGAATGGGGGAATGAAGGAAAGTAAGAAGAAAGGTAGGAAGGATTCAGGGAAGGAATGGGGGAATGAAGGAAAGTAGGAAGAAAGGTAGGAAGGATTCAGGAAGGAATGGGGGAATGAAGGAAAGTAGGAAGGAAGGTAGCGAGGATTCAGGGAAGGAATGGGGGAATGAAGGAAAGTAGGAAGGAAGGTAGGAACGATTCAGGGAAGGAATGGGGGAATGACGGAAAGTAGGAAGGAAGGTAGGAAAGATTCAGGGAAGGAATGGGGGAATGAAGGAAAGTAGGAAGGAAGGTAGGAAGGATTCAGGGAAGAAATGGGGGAATGAAGGAAAGTAGGAAGAAAGGTAGGAAGGATTCAGGGAAGGAATGGGGGAATGAAGGAAAGTAGGAAGAAAGGTAGGTAGGATTCAGGGAAGGAATGGGGGAATGAAGGAAAGCAGGAAGGAAGGTAGGAAGGATTTAGGGAAGGAATGGGGGAATGAAGGAAAGTAGGAAGAAAGGTAGGAAGGATTCAGAGAAGGAATGGGGGAATGAAGGAAAGTAGGAAGGAAGGTAAGAAAGATTCAGGGAAGGAATGGGGGAATGAAGGAGAGTGGGAAGAAAGGTAGGAAGGATTCAGGGAAGGAATGGTAGAATGAAGGAAAGTAGGAAGGAAGGTTGGAAGGATTCAGGGAAGGAATGGGGGAATGAAGGAAAGTAGGAAGGAAGGTAAGAAGGAATCAGGGAAGGAATGGGGGAATGAAGGAAAGTAGGAAGGTAGGTAGGTAGGATTCAGAGAAGGAATGGGGGAATGAAGGAAAGAAGGAAGGAAGGTAGGAAGGATTCAGGGATGGAATGGGGGAATGAAGGAAAGCTGGAAGGAAGGTAGGAAGGATTTAGGGAAGGAATGGGGAATGAAGGAAAGTAGGAAGAAAGGTAGGAAGGATTTAGGGAAAGAATGGGGGAATGAAGGAAAGCAGGAAGGAAGGTAGGAAGGATTTAGGGAAGGAATGGGGGAATGAAGGAAAGTAGGAAGAAAGGTAGGAAGGATTCAGGGAAGGAATGGGGGAATGAAGGAAAGCAGGAAGGAAGGTAGGAAGGATTCAGGGAAGGAATGGGGAATGAAGGAAAGTAGGAAGAAAGGTAGGAAGGATTTAGGGAAAGAATGGGGGAATGAAGGAAAGCAGGAAGGAAGGTAGGAAGGATTTAGGGAAGGAATGGGGGAATGAAGGAAAGTAGGAAGGAAGGTAGGAAGGATTCAGGGAAGGAATGTGGGAATGAAGGAAAGTAGGAAGAAAGGTAGGAAGGATTCAGGGAAGGATGGGGGAATGAAGGAAAGTAGGTAGGAAGGTAGGTAGGATTCAGGGAAGGAATGGGGAATGAAGGAAAGTAGGAAGGAAGGTAGGTAGGATTCAGGGAAGGAATGGGGGAATAAAGGAAAGTAAGAAGGAAGGTAGGTAGGATTCAGGGAAGGAATTCGGAATGTAGGAAAGTAGGAAGGAAGGTAGGAAGCATTCAGCGAAGGAATGTGGAATCAAGGAATGTAGGAAGGAAGGTAGGAAGTATTCAGGAAAGGAATGGGGGAATGAAGGAAACTAGGAAGGAAGGTAGGAAGGATTCAGGGAAGGAATGGGGAAATGAAGGAAAGTAGGAAGAAAGGTAGGAAGGATTCAGGGAAGGAATGGGGGAATGAAGGAAAGTAGGAAGGAAGGTAGGTAAGATTCAGGGAAGGAATGGTGGAGTGAAGGAAAGTAGGAAGAAAGGTAGGTAGGATTCAGGGAAGGAATGGGGGAATGAAGGAAATTAGGAAGGAAGGTAGGAAGGATTCAGTGAAGGAATGGGGGAATGAAGGAAAGCAGGAAGAAAGGTAGGAAGGATTCAGGGAAGGAATGGGGGAATGAAGGAAAGTAGGAAGAAAGGTAGGAAGGATTCAGGGAAGGAATGGGGGAATGAAGTAAAGCAGGAAGGAAGGTAGGAAGGATTCAGGGAAGGAATGGGGGAATGAAGGAAAGTAAGAAGAAAGGTAGGAAGGATTCAGGGAAGGAATGGGGGAATGAAGGAAAGTAGGAAGAAAGGTAGGAAGGATTCAGGAAGGAATGGGGGAATGAAGGAAAGTAGGAAGGAAGGTAGCGAGGATTCAGGGAAGGAATGGGGGAATGAAGGAAAGTAGGAAGGAAGGTAGGAACGATTCAGGGAAGGAATGGGGGAATGACGGAAAGTAGGAAGGAAGGTAGGAAAGATTCAGGGAAGGAATGGGGGAATGAAGGAAAGTAGGAAGGAAGGTAGGAAGGATTCAGGGAAGAAATGGGGGAATGAAGGAAAGTAGGAAGAAAGGTAGGAAGGATTCAGGGAAGGAATGGGGGAATGAAGGAAAGTAGGAAGAAAGGTAGGTAGGATTCAGGGAAGGAATGGGGGAATGAAGGAAAGCAGGAAGGAAGGTAGGAAGGATTTAGGGAAGGAATGGGGGAATGAAGGAAAGTAGGAAGAAAGGTAGGAAGGATTCAGAGAAGGAATGGGGGAATGAAGGAAAGTAGGAAGGAAGGTAAGAAAGATTCAGGGAAGGAATGGGGGAATGAAGGAGAGTGGGAAGAAAGGTAGGAAGGATTCAGGGAAGGAATGGTAGAATGAAGGAAAGTAGGAAGGAAGGTTGGAAGGATTCAGGGAAGGAATGGGGGAATGAAGGAAAGTAGGAAGGAAGGTAAGAAGGAATCAGGGAAGGAATGGGGGAATGAAGGAAAGTAGGAAGGTAGGTAGGAAGGATTCAGGGAAGGAATGGGGGAATGAAGGAAAGTAGGAAGGAAGGTAGGAAGGATTCAGGGAAGGAATGGGGGAATGAAGGAAAGCAGGAAGAAAGGTAGGAAGGATTCAGGGAAGGAAAGCAGAGAGGAAGGTAGGAAGGATTCAGGGAAGGAATGGAGGAATGAAGGAAAGTAGGAAGAAAGGTAGGAAGGATTCAGGGAAGGAATGGGGGAATGAAGGAAAGTAGGAAGGAAAGTAGGAAGGAAGGATTCAGGGAAGGAATGGGGGAATGAAGGAAAGTAGGAAGGAAGGTAGGTAGGATTCAGGGAAGGAATTGGGGAATGAAGGAAAGTAGGAAGGAAGGTAGGAAGGATTCAGGGAAGGAATGGGGGAATGAAGGAAAGTAGGAAGAAAGGTAGGTAGGATTCAGGGAAGGAATGGGGGAATGAAGGAAAGCAGGAAGGAAGGTAGGAAGGATTTAGGGAAGGAATGGGGGAATGAAGGAAAGTAGGAAGAAAGGTAGGAAGGATTCAGAGAAGGAATGGGGGAATGAAGGAAAGTAGGAAGGAAGGTAAGAAAGATTCAGGGAAGGAATGGGGGAATGAACGAGAGTGGGAAGAAAGGTAAGAAGGAATCAGGGAAGGAATGGGGGAATGAAGGAAAGTAGGAAGGTAGGTAGGAAGGATTCAGGGAAGGAATGGGGGAATGAAGGAAAGTAGGAAGGAAGGTAGGAAGGATTCAGGGAAGGAATGGGGAATGAAGGAAAGCAGGAAGAAAGGTAGGAAGGATTCAGGGAAGGAAAGCAGAGAGGAAGGTAGGAAGGATTCAGGGAAGGAATGGAGGAATGAAGGAAAGTAGGAAGGAAAGTAGGAAGGAAGGATTCAGGTATGGAATGGGGGAATGAAGGAAAGCAGGAAGGAAGGTAGGAAGGATTTAGGGAAGGAATGGGGAAATGAAGGAAAGTAGGAAGAAAGGTAGGAAGGATTTAGGGAAGGAATGGGGGAATGAAGGAAAGCAGGTTGGAAGGTAGGAAGGATTTAGGGAAGGAATGGGGGAATGAAGGAAAGTAGGAAGAAAGGTAGGAAGGATTCAGGGAAGGAATTGGGGAATGAAGGAAAGTAGGAAGGAAGGTAGGAAGGATTAAGGGAAGGAATGGGGGACTGAAGGAAAGTAGGAAGGAAGGTAGGTAGGATTAAGGGAAGGAATGGGGAATGAAGGAAAGTAGGAAGGAAGAAGGAAGGTAGGAAGGATTCAGGTAAGGAATGGGGGAATGAAGGAAAGTAGGAAGGAAGGTAGGAAGGATTCAGGGAAGGAATGGGGGAATGAAGTAAAGTAGGAAGGAAGTTAGGAAGGATTCAGGGACGGAATGGGGGAATGAAGGAAAGTAGGAACGTAGGTAGGATGGATTCAGGGAAGGAATGGGGGAATGAAGGAAAGTAGGAAGGAAGGTAGGAAGGATTCAGGGAAGGAATGGGGGAATGAAAGAAAGCAGGAAGGAAGGTAGGAAGGATTCAGGGAAGGAAAGCAGGGAGGAAGGTAGGAAGGATTCAGGAAGGAATGGGGGAATGAAGGAAAGTAGGAAGGAAGGTAGGGAGGATTCAGGGAAGGAATGGGGGAATGAAGGAAAGTAGGAAGGAAGGTAGGAACGATTCAGGGAAGGAATGGGGGAATGACGGAAAGTAGGAAGGAAGGTAGGAAAGATTCAGGGAAGGAATGGGGGAATGAAGGAAAGTAGGAAGGAAGGTAGGAAGGATTCAGGGAAGAAATGGGGGAATGAAGGAAAGTAGGAAGAAAGGTAGGAAGGATTCAGGGAAGGAATGGGGGAATGAAGGAAAGTAGGAAGAAAGGTAGGTAGGATTCAGGGAAGGAATGGGGGAATGAAGGAAAGCAGGAAGGAAGGTAGGAAGGATTTAGGGAAGGAATGGGGGAATGAAGGAAAGTAGGAAGAAAGGTAGGAAGGATTCAGAGAAGGAATGGGGGAATGAAGGAAAGTAGGAAGGAATGTAGGAAGGATTCAGGGAAGGAATGGGGGAATGAAGGAAAGTAGGAAGGAAGGTAGGAAGGATTCAGGGAAGGAATGGGGGAATGAAGGAAAGTAGGAAGGAAGGTAGGACGGATTCAGGGAAGGAATGGGGGAATGAAGAAAAGTAGGGAGGAAGGTAGGAAGGATTCAGGGAAGGAATGGGGGAATGAAGGAAAGTAGGAAGGAAGGTAGGTAGGATTCAGGGAAGGAATGGGGGAATGAAGGAAAGTAGGAAGGTAGGTGGGAAGGATTCAGGGATGGAATGGGGGAATGAAGGAAAGCAGGAAGGAAGGTAGGAAGGATTTAGGGAAGGAATGGGGGAATGAAGGAAAGTAGGAAGAAAGGTAGGAAGGATTTAGGGAAGGAATGGGGGAATGAAGGAAAGCAGGATGGAAGGTAGGAAGGATTTAGGGAAGGAATGGGGAAATGAAGGAAAGTAGGAAGAAAGGTAGGAAGGATTCAGGGAAGGAATTGGGGAATGAAGGAAAGTAGGAAGGAAGGTAGGAAGGATTAAGGGAAGGAATGGGGGACTGAAGGAAAGTAGGAAGGAAGGTAGGTAGGATTAAGGGAAGGAATGGGGAATGAAGGAAAGTAGGAAGGAAGAAGGAAGGTAGGAAGGATTCAGGTAAGGAATGGGGGAATGAAGGAAAGTAGGAAGGAAGGTAGGAAGGATTCAGGGAAGGAATGGGGGAATTAAGTAAAGTAGGAAGGAAGTTAGGAAGGATTCAGGGACGGAATGGGGGAATGAAGGAAAGTAGGAACGTAGGTAGGATGGATTCAGGGAAGGAATGGGGGAATGAAGGAAAGTAGGAAGGAAGGTAGGAAGGATTCAGGGAAGGAATGGGGGAATGAAAGAAAGCAGGAAGGAAGGTAGGAAGGATTCAGGGAAGGAAAGCAGGGAGGAAGGTAGGAAGGATTCAGGGAAGGAATGGAGGAATGAAGGAAAGTAGGAAGAAAGGTAGGAATGATTTTGGGAAGGAATGGGGGAATGAAGGAAAGTAGGAAGGAAGGATTCAGGGAAGGAATGGGGGAATGAAGGAAAGTAGGAAGGAAGAAGGAAGGTAGGAAGGATTCAGGTAAGGAATAGGGGAATGAAGGAAAGTAGGAAGGATTCAGGGAAGGATTCAGGGAAGGAATGGCGGAATGAAGGAAAATAGGAAGGAAGGTAGGAAGGATTCAGGGAAGGAATGGGGGAATGAAGGAAAGTAGGAAGGAAGGTACGAAGGATTCAGGGAAGGAATGGGGGAATGAAGGAAAGTAGGAAGGAAGGTAGGACGGATTCAGGGAAGGAATGGGGGAATGAAGAAAAGTAGGGAGGAAGGTAGGAAGGATTCAGGGAAGGAATGGGGAAATGAAGGAAAGTAGGAAGGAAGGTAGGTAGGATTCAGAGAAGGAATGGGGGAATGAAGGAAAGAAGGAAGGAAGGTAGGAAGGATTCAGGGATGGAATGGGGGAATGAAGGAAAGCTGGAAGGAAGGTAGGAAGGATTTAGGGAAGGAATGGGGAATGAAGGAAAGTAGGAAGAAAGGTAGGAAGGATTTAGGGAAAGAATGGGGGAATGAAGGAAAGCAGGAAGGAAGGTAGGAAGGATTTAGGGAAGGAATGGGGGAATGAAGGAAAGTAGGAAGAAAGGTAGGAAGGATTCAGGGAAGGAATGGGGGAATGAAGGAAAGCAGGAAGGAAGGTAGGAAGGATTCAGGGAAGGAATGGGGAATGAAGGAAAGTAGGAAGAAAGGTAGGAAGGATTTAGGGAAAGAATGGGGGAATGAAGGAAAGCAGGAAGGAAGGTAGGAAGGATTTAGGGAAGGAATGGGGGAATGAAGGAAATTAGGAAGGAAGGTAGGAAGGATTCAGGGAAGGAATGTGGGAATGAAGGAAAGTAGGAAGAAAGGTAGGAAGGATTCAGGGAAGGATGGGGGAATGAAGGAAAGTAGGTAGGAAGGTAGGTAGGATTCAGGGAAGGAATGGGGAATGAAGGAAAGTAGGAAGGAAGGTAGGTAGGATTCAGGGAAGGAATGGGGGAATAAAGGAAAGTAAGAAGGAAGGTAGTTAGGATTCAGGGAAGGAATTCGGAATGTAGGAAAGTAGGAAGGAAGGTAGGAAGCATTCAGCGAAGGAATGTGGAATCAAGGAATGTAGGAAGGAAGGTAGGAAGTATTCAGGAAAGGAATGGGGGAATGAAGGAAACTAGGAAGGAAGGTAGGAAGGATTCAGGGAAGGAATGGGGAAATGAAGGAAAGTAGGAAGAAAGGTAGGAAGGATTCAGGGAAGGAATGGGGGAATGAAGGAAAGTAGGAAGGAAGGTAGGTAAGATTCAGGGAAGGAATGGTGGAGTGAAGGAAAGTAGGAAGAAAGGTAGGTAGGATTCAGGGAAGGAATGGGGGAATGAAGGAAATTAGGAAGGAAGGTAGGAAGGATTCAGTGAAGGAATGGGGGAATGAAGGAAAGCAGGAAGAAAGGTAGGAAGGATTCAGGGAAGGAATGGGGGAATGAAGGAAATTAGGAAGGAAGGTAGGAAGGATTCAGTGAAGGAATGGGGGAATGAAGGAAAGCAGGAAGAAAGGTAGGAAGGATTCAGGGAAGGAATGGGGGAATGAAGGAAAGTAGGAAGAAAGGTAGGAAGGATTCAGGGAAGGAATGGGGGAATGAAGTAAAGCAGGAAGGAAGGTAGGAAGGATTCAGGGAAGGAATGGGGGAATGAAGGAAAGTAGGAAGAAAGGTAGGAAGGATTCAGGAAGGAATGGGGGAATGAAGGAAAGTAGGAAGGAAGGTAGGGAGGATTCAGGGAAGGAATGGGGGAATGAAGGAAAGTAGGAAGGAAGGTAGGAACGATTCAGGGAAGGAATGGGGGAATGACGGAAAGTAGGAAGGAAGGTAGGAAAGATTCAGGGAAGGAATGGGGGAATGAAGGAAAGTAGGAAGGAAGGTAGGAAGGATTCAGGGAAGAAATGGGGGAATGAAGGAAAGTAGGAAGAAAGGTAGGAAGGATTCAGGGAAGGAATGGGGGAATGAAGGAAAGTAGGAAGAAAGGTAGGTAGGATTCAGGGAAGGAATGGGGGAATGAAGGAAAGCAGGAAGGAAGGTAGGAAGGATTTAGGGAAGGAATGGGGGAATGAAGGAAAGTAGGAAGAAAGGTAGGAAGGATTCAGAGAAGGAATGGGGGAATGAAGGAAAGTAGGAAGGAAGGTAAGAAAGATTCAGGGAAGGAATGGGGGAATGAAGGAGAGTGGGAAGAAAGGTAGGAAGGATTCAGGGAAGGAATGGTAGAATGAAGGAAAGTAGGAAGGAAGGTTGGAAGGATTCAGGGAAGGAATGGGGGAATGAAGGAAAGTAGGAAGGAAGGTAAGAAGGAAACAGGGAAGGAATGGGGGAATGAAGGAAAGTAGGAAGGTAGGTAGGAAGGATTCAGGGAAGGAATGGGGGAATGAAGGAAAGTAGGAAGGAAGGTAGGAAGGATTCAGGGAAGGAATGGGGGAATGAAGGAAAGCAGGAAGAAAGGTAGGAAGGATTCAGGGAAGGAAAGCAGAGAGGAAGGTAGGAAGGATTCAGGGAAGGAATGGAGGAATGAAGGAAAGTAGGAAGAAAGGTAGGAAGGATTCAGGGAAGGAATGGGGGAATGAAGGAAAGTAGGAAGGAAAGTAGGAAGGAAGGATTCAGGGAAGGAATGGGGGAATGAAGGAAAGTAGGAAGGAAGGTAGGTAGGATTCAGGGAAGGAATTGGGGAATGAAGGAAAGTAGGAAGGAAGGTAGGAAGGATTCAGGGAAGGAATGGGGGAATGAAGGAAAGTAGGAAGAAAGGTAGGTAGGATTCAGGGAAGGAATGGGGGAATGAAGGAAAGCAGGAAGGAAGGTAGGAAGGATTTAGGGAAGGAATGGGGGAATGAAGGAAAGTAGGAAGAAAGGTAGGAAGGATTCAGAGAAGGAATGGGGGAATGAAGGAAAGTAGGAAGGAAGGTAAGAAAGATTCAGGGAAGGAATGGGGGAATGAAGGAGAGTGGGAAGAAAGGTAAGAAGGAATCAGGGAAGGAATGGGGAATGAAGGAAAGTAGGAAGGTAGGTAGGAAGGATTCAGGGAAGGAATGGGGGAATGAAGGAAAGTAGGAAGGAAGGTAGGAAGGATTCAGGGAAGGAATGGGGAATGAAGGAAAGCAGGAAGAAAGGTAGGAAGGATTCAGGGAAGGAAAGCAGAGAGGAAGGTAGGAAGGATTCAGGGAAGGAATGGAGGAATGAAGGAAAGTAGGAAGGAAAGTAGGAAGGAAGGATTCAGGTATGGAATGGGGGAATGAAGGAAAGCAGGAAGGAAGGTAGGAAGGATTTAGGGAAGGAATGGGGAAATGAAGGAAAGTAGGAAGAAAGGTAGGAAGGATTTAGGGAAGGAATGGGGGAATGAAGGAAAGCAGGTTGGAAGGTAGGAAGGATTTAGGGAAGGAATGGGGGAATGAAGGAAAGTAGGAAGAAAGGTAGGAAGGATTCAGGGAAAGAATTGGGGAATGAAGGAAAGTAGGAAGGAAGGTAGGAAGGATTAAGGGAAGGAATGGGGGACTGAAGGAAAGTAGGAAGGAAGGTAGGTAGGATTAAGGGAAGGAATGGGGAATGAAGGAAAGTAGGAAGGAAGAAGGAAGGTAGGAAGGATTCAGGTAAGGAATGGGGGAATGAAGGAAAGTAGGAAGGAAGGTAGGAAGGATTCAGGGAAGGAATGGGGGAATGAAGTAAAGTAGGAAGGAAGTTAGGAAGGATTCAGGGACGGAATGGGGGAATGAAGGAAAGTAGGAACGTAGGTAGGATGGATTCAGGGAAGGAATGGGGGAATGAAGGAAAGTAGGAAGGAAGGTAGGAAGGATTCAGGGAAGGAATGGGGGAATGAAAGAAAGCAGGAAGGAAGGTAGGAAGGATTCAGGGAAGGAAAGCAGGGAGGAAGGTAGGAAGGATTCAGGGAAGGAATGGAGGAATGAAGGAAAGTAGGAAGAAAGGTAGGAATGATTTTGGGAAGGAATGGGGGAATGAAGGAAAGTAGGAAGGAAGGATTCAGGGAAGGAATGGGGGAATGAAGGAAAGTAGGAAGGAAGAAGGAAGGTAGGAAGGATTCAGGTAAGGAATGGGGGAATGAAGGAAAGTAGGAAGGATTCAGGGAAGGATTCAGGGAAGGAATGGGGGAATGAAGGAAAGTAGGAAGGAAGGTAGGAAGGATTCAGGGAAGGAATGGGGGAATGAAGGAAAGTAGGAAGGAAGGTAGGAAGGATTCAGGGAAGGAATGGGGGAATGAAGGAAAGTAGGAAGGAAGGTAGGACGGATTCAGGGAAGGAATGGGGGAATGAAGAAAAGTAGGGAGGAAGGTAGGAAGGATTCAGGGAAGGAATGGGGAAATGAAGGAAAGTAGGAAGGAAGGTAGGTAGGATTCAGAGAAGGAATGGGGGAATGAAGGAAAGAAGGAAGGAAGGTAGGAAGGATTCAGGGATGGAATGGGGGAATGAAGGAAAGCTGGAAGGAAGGTAGGAAGGATTTAGGGAAGGAATGGGGAATGAAGGAAAGTAGGAAGAAAGGTAGGAAGGATTTAGGGAAAGAATGGGGGAATGAAGGAAAGCAGGAAGGAAGGTAGGAAGGATTTAGGGAAGGAATGGGGGAATGAAGGAAAGTAGGAAGAAAGGTAGGAAGGATTCAGGGAAGGAATGGGGGAATGAAGGAAAGCAGGAAGGAAGGTAGGAAGGATTCAGGGAAGGAATGGGGAATGAAGGAAAGTAGGAAGAAAGGTAGGAAGGATTTAGGGAAAGAATGGGGGAATGAAGGAAAGCAGGAAGGAAGGTAGGAAGGATTTAGGGAAGGAATGGGGGAATGAAGGAAAGTAGGAAGGAAGGTAGGAAGGATTCAGGGAAGGAATGTGGGAATGAAGGAAAGTAGGAAGAAAGGTAGGAAGGATTCAGGGAAGGATGGGGGAATGAAGGAAAGTAGGTAGGAAGGTAGGTAGGATTCAGGGAAGGAATGGGGAATGAAGGAAAGTAGGAAGGAAGGTAGGTAGGATTCAGGGAAGGAATTCGGAATGTAGGAAAGTAGGAAGGAAGGTAGGAAGCATTCAGCGAAGGAATGTGGAATCAAGGAATGTAGGAAGGAAGGTAGGAAGTATTCAGGGAAGGATGGGGGAATGAAGGAAAGTAGGTAGGAAGGTAGGTAGGATTCAGGAAAGGAATGGGGGAATGAAGGAAACTAGGAAGGAAGGTAGGAAGGATTCAGGGAAGGAATGGGGAAATGAAGGAAAGTAGGAAGAAAGGTAGGAAGGATTCAGGGAAGGAATGGGGGAATGAAGGAAAGTAGGAAGAAAGGTAGGAAGGATTCAGGGAAGGAATGGGGAAATGAAGGAAAGTAGGAAGAAAGGTAGGAAGGATTCAGGGAAGGAATGGGGGAATGAAGGAAAGTAGGAAGGAAGGTAGGTAAGATTCAGGGAAGGAATGGTGGAGTGAAGGAAAGTAGGAAGAAAGGTAGGTAGGATTCAGGGAAGGAATGGGGGAATGAAGGAAATTAGGAAGGAAGGTAGGAAGGATTCAGTGAAGGAATGGGGGAATGAAGGAAAGCAGGAAGAAAGGTAGGAAGGATTCAGAGAAGGAATGGGGGAATGAAGGAAAGTAGGAAGAAAGGTAGGAAGGATTCAGGGAAGGAATGGGGGAATGAAGTAAAGCAGGAAGGAAGGTAGGAAGGATTCAGGGAAGGAATGGGGGAATGAAGGAAAGTAAGAAGAAAGGTAGGAAGGATTCAGGGAAGGAATGGGGGAATGAAGGAAAGTAGGAAGAAAGGTAGGAAGGATTCAGGAAGGAATGGGGGAATGAAGGAAAGTAGGAAGGAAGGTAGGGAGGATTCAGGGAAGGAATGGGGGAATGAAGGAAAGTAGGAAGGAAGGTAGGAACGATTCAGGGAAGGAATGGGGGAATGACGGAAAGTAGGAAGGAAGGTAGGAAAGATTCAGGGAAGGAATGGGGGAATGAAGGAAAGTAGGAAGGAAGGTAGGAAGGATTCAGGGAAGAAATGGGGGAATGAAGGAAAGTAGGAAGAAAGGTAGGAAGGATTCAGGGAAGGAATGGGGGAATGAAGGAAAGTAGGAAGAAAGGTAGGTAGGATTCAGGGAAGGAATGGGGGAATGAAGGAAAGCAGGAAGGAAGGTAGGAAGGATTTAGGGAAGGAATGGGGGAATGAAGGAAAGTAGGAAGAAAGGTAGGAAGGATTCAGAGAAGGAATGGGGGAATGAAGGAAAGTAGGAAGGAAGGTAAGAAAGATTCAGGGAAGGAATGGGGGAATGAAGGAGAGTGGGAAGAAAGGTAGGAAGGATTCAGGGAAGGAATGGTAGAATGAAGGAAAGTAGGAAGGAAGGTTGGAAGGATTCAGGGAAGGAATGGGGGAATGAAGGAAAGTAGGAAGGAAGGTAAGAAGGAATCAGGGAAGGAATGGGGGAATGAAGGAAAGTAGGAAGGTAGGTAGGAAGGATTCAGGGAAGGAATGGGGGAATGAAGGAAAGTAGGAAGGAAGGTAGGAAGGATTCAGGGAAGGAATGGGGGAATGAAGGAAAGCAGGAAGAAAGGTAGGAAGGATTCAGGGAAGGAAAGCAGAGAGGAAGGTAGGAAGGATTCAGGGAAGGAATGGAGGAATGAAGGAAAGTAGGAAGAAAGGTAGGAAGGATTCAGGGAAGGAATGGGGGAATGAAGGAAAGTAGGAAGGAAAGTAGGAAGGAAGGATTCAGGGAAGGAATGGGGGAATGAAGGAAAGTAGGAAGGAAGGTAGGTAGGATTCAGGGAAGGAATTGGGGAATGAAGGAAAGTAGGAAGGAAGGTAGGAAGGATTCAGGGAAGGAATGGGGGAATGAAGGAAAGTAGGAAGAAAGGTAGGTAGGATTCAGGGAAGGAATGGGGGAATGAAGGAAAGTAGGAAGGAAGGTAAGAAAGATTCAGGGAAGGAATGGGGGAATGAAGGAGAGTGGGAAGAAAGGTAAGAAGGAATGAGGGAAGGAATGGGGGAATGAAGGAAAGTAGGAAGGTAGGTAGGAAGGATTCAGGGAAGGAATGGGGGAATGAAGGAAAGTAGGAAGGAAGGTAGGAAGGATTCAGGGAAGGAATGGGGGAATGAAGGAAAGCAGGAAGAAAGGTAGGAAGGATTCAGGGAAGGAAAGCAGAGAGGAAGGTAGGAAGGATTCAGGGAAGGAATGGAGGAATGAAGGAAAGTAGGAAGAAAGGTAGGAAGGATTCAGGGAAGGAATGGGGGAATGAAGGAAAGTAGGAAGGAAAGTAGGAAGGAAGGATTCAGGGAAGGAATGGGGGAATGAAGGAAAGTAGGAAGGAAGGTAGGTAGGATTCAGGGAAGGAATTGGGGAATGAAGGAAAGTAGGAAGGAAGGTAGGAAGGATTCAGGGAAGGAATGGGGGACTGAAGGAAAGTAGGAAGGAAGGTAGGTAGGATAAAGGGAAGGAAAGGGGAATGAAGGAAAGTAGGATGGAAGAAGGAAGGTAGGAGGGATTCAGGTAAGGAATGGGGGAATGAAGGAAAGTAGGAAGGATTCAGGGAAGGAATGGGGGAATGAAGGAAAGTAGGAAGGAATGTAGGAAGGATTCAGGGAAGGAATGGGGGAATGAAGGAAAGTAGGAAGGAAGGTAGGAAGGATTCAGGGAAGGAATGGGGGAATGAAGGAAAGTAGGAAGGAAGGTAGGACGGATTCAGGGAAGGAATGGGGGAATGAAGAAAAGTAGGGAGGAAGGTAGGAAGGATTCAGGGAAGGAATGGGGGACTGAAGGAAAGTAGGAAGGAAGGTAGGTAGGATTCAGGGAAGGAATGGGGGAATGAAGGAAAGTAGGAAGGAAGGTGGGAAGGATTCAGGGATGGAATGGGGGAATGAAGGAAAGCAGGAAGGAAGGTAGGAAGGATTTAGGGAAGGAATGGGGGAATGAAGGAAAGTAGGAAGAAAGGTAGGAAGGATTTAGGGAAGGAATGGGGGAATGAAGGAAAGCAGGATGGAAGGTAGGAAGGATTTAGGGAAGGAATGGGGGAATGAAGGAAAGTAGGAAGAAAGGTAGGAAGGATTCAGGGAAGGAATTGGGGAATGAAGGAAAGTAGGAAGGAAGGTAGGAAGGATTAAGGGAAGGAATGGGGGACTGAAGGAAAGTAGGAAGGAAGGTAGGTAGGATTAAGGGAAGGAATGGGGAATGAAGGAAAGTAGGAAGGAAGAAGGAAGGTAGGAAGGATTCAGGTAAGGAATGGGGGAATGAAGGAAAGTAGGAAGGAAGGTAGGAAGGATTCAGGGAAGGAATGGGGGAATGAAGTAAAGTAGGAAGGAAGTTAGGAAGGATTCAGGGACGGAATGGGGGAATGAAGGAAAGTAGGAAGGAAGGTAGGACGGATTCAGGGAAGGAATGGGGGAATGAAGAAAAGTAGGAAGGAAGGTAGGTAGGATTCAGGGAAGGAATGGGGGAATGTAGGAAAGTAGGAAGGAAAGTAGGTAGGATTCAGAGAAGGAATGGGGAATGAAGGAAAGTAGGAAGAAAGGTAGGTAGGATTCAGGGAAGAATGGGGGAATGAAGGAAATTAGGAAGGAAGGTAGGAAGGATTCAGGGAAGGAATGGGGGAATGAAGGAAAGCAGGAAGAAAGGTAGGAAGGATTCAGGGAATGAATGGGGGAATGAAGTACAGCAGGAAGGAAGGTAGGAAGGATTCAGGGAAGGAATGGGGGAATGAAGGAAAGTAAGAAGAAAGGTAGGAAGGATTCAGGGAAGGCATGGGGGAATGAAGGAAAGTAGGAAGAAAGGTAGGAAGGATTCAGGGAAGGAATGGGTGAATGAAGGAAAGTAGGAAGGAAGGTAGTTAGGATCCAGGGAAGGAATGGGGGAATGAAGGAAAGTAGGAAGGAAAGTAGGAAGGAAAGTAGGAAGGAAGGATTCAGGGAAGGAATGGGGGAATGAAGGAAAGTAGGAAGGAAGGTAGGTAGGATTCAGGGAAGGAATTGGGGAATGAAGGCAAGTAGGAAGGAAGGTAGGAAGGATTCAGGGAAGGAATGGGGGACTGAAGGAAAGTAGGAAGGAAGGTAGGTAGGATTCAGCGAAGGAATGGGGGAATGAAGGAAAGTAGGAAGAAAAGTAGGAAGGATTCAGGGAAGGAATGGGGGAATGAAGGAAAGTAGGTAGGAAGGTGGGTAGGATTCAGGGAAGGAATGGGGAATGAAGGAAATTAGGAAGGATTCAGCGAAGGAATGTGGAATGAAGGAATGTAGGAAGGAAGGTAGGAAAGATTCAGGGAAGGAATGGGGAATGAAGGAAAGTAGGTAGGAAGGTAGGTAGGATTCAGGGAAGGAATGGGGAATGAAGTAAAGTAGGAAGAAAGGTAGGAAGGATTCAGGGAAGGAATGGGGGAATGAAGGAAAGCAGGAAGAAAGGTAGGAAGGATTCAGGGAAGGAATGGGGGAATGAAGGAAAGTAGGAAGAAAGGTAGGAAGGATTCAGAGAAGGAATGGGGGAATGAAGGAAAGTAGGAAGGAAGGTAGGAAGGATTCAGTGAAGGAATGGGGGAATGAAGGAAAGCAGGAAGAAAGGTAGAAAGGATTCAGGGAAGGAATGGGGGAATGAAGGAAAGTAGGAAGAAAGGTAGGAAGGATTCAGGGAAGGAATGGGGGAATGAAGTAAAGCAGGAAGGAAGGTAGGAAGGATTCAGGGAAGGAATGGGGGAATGAAGGAAAGTAAGAAGAAAGGTAGGAAGGATTCAGGGAAGGAATGGGGGAATGAAGGAAAGTAGGAAGAAAGGTAGGAAGGATTCAGGAAGGAATGGGGGAATGAAGGAAAGTAGGAAGGAAGGTAGGGAGGATTCAGGGAAGGAATGGGGGAATGAAGGAAAGTAGGAAGGAAGGTAAGAATTATTCAGGGAAGGAATGGGGGAATGACGGAAAGTAGGAAGGAAGGTAGGAAAGATTCAGGGAAGGAATGGGGGAATGAAGGAAAGTAGGAAGGAAGGTAGGAAGGATTCAGGGAAGAAATGGGGGAATGAAGGAAAGTAGGAAGAAAGGTAGGAAGGATTCAGGGAAGGAATGGGGGAATGAAGGAAAGTAGGAAGAAAGGTAGGTAGGATTCAGGGAAGGAATGGGGGAATGAAGGAAAGCAGGAAGGAAGGTAGGAAGGATTTAGGGAAGGAATGGGGGAATGAAGGAAAGTAGGAAGAAAGGTAGGAAGGATTCAGAGAAGGAATGGGGGAATGAAGGAAAGTAGGAAGGAAGGTAAGAATGATTCAGGGAAGGAATGGGGGAATGAAGGAGAGTGGGAAGAAAGGTAGGAAGGATTCAGGGAAGGAATGGTAGAATGAAGGAAAGTAGGAAGGAAGGTTGGAAGGATTCAGGGAAGGAATGGGGGAATGAAGGAAAGTAGGAAGGAAGGTAAGAAGGAATCAGGGAAGGAATGTGGGAATGAAGGAAAGCAGGAAGAAAGGTAGGAAGGATTCAGGGAAGGAAAGCAGAGAGGAAGGTAGGAAGGATTCAGGGAAGGAATGGAGGAATGAAGGAAAGTAGGAAGAAAGGTAGGAAGGATTCAGGGAAGGAATGGGGGAATGAAGGAAAGTAGGAAGGAAAGTAGGAAGGAAGGATTCAGGGAAGGAATGGGGGAATGAAGGAAAGTAGGAAGGAAGGTAGGTAGGATTCAGGGCAGGAATTGGGGAATGAAGGAAAGTAGGAAGGAAGGTAGGAAGGATTCAGGGAAGGAATGGGGGACTGAAGGAAAGTAGGAAGGAAGGTAGGATAAAGGGAAGGAAAGGGGAATGAAGGAAAGTAGGATGGAAGAAGGAAGGTAGGAGGGATTCAGGTAAGGAATGGGCGAATGAAGGAAAGTAGGAAGGATTCAGGGAAGGAATGGGGGAATGAAGGAAAGTAGGAAGGAATGTAGGAAGGATTCAGGGAAGGAATGGGGGAATGAAGGAAAGTAGGAAGGAAGGTAGGAAGGATTCAGGGAAGGAATGGGGGAATGAAGGAAAGTAGGAAGGAAGGTAGGACGGATTCAGGGTAGGAATGGGGGAATGAAGAAAAGTAGGGAGGAAGGTAGGAAGGATTCAGGGAAGGAATGGGGGAATGAAGGAAAGTAGGAAGGAAGGTAGGTAGGATTCAGGGAAGGAATGGGGGAATGAAGGAAAGTAGGAAGGAAGGTGGGAAGGATTCAGGGATGGAATGGGGGAATGAAGGAAAGCAGGAAGGAAGGTAGGAAGGATTTAGGGAAGGAATGGGGGAATGAAGGAAAGTAGGAAGAAAGGTAGGAAGGATTTAGGGAAGGAATGGGGGAATGAAGGAAAGCAGGATGGAAGGTAGGAAGGATTTAGGGAAGGAATGGGGGAATGAAGGAAAGTAGGAAGAAAGGTAGGAAGGATTCAGGGAAGGAATTGGGGAATGAAGGAAAGTAGCAAGGAAGGTAGGAAGGATTAAGGGAAGGAATGGGGGACTGAAGGAAAGTAGGAAGGAAGGTAGGTAGGATTAAGGGAAGGAATGGGGAATGAAGGAAAGTAGGAAGGAAGAAGGAAGGTAGGAAGGATTCAGGTAAGGAATGGGGGAATGAAGGAAAGTAGGAAGGAAGGTAGGAAGGATTCAGGGAAGGAATGGGGCAATGAAGTAAAGTAGGAAGGAAGTTAGGAAGGATTCAGGGACGGAATGGGGGAATGAAGGAAAGTAGGAAGGAAGGTAGGACGGATTCAGGGAAGGAATGGGGGAATGAAGAAAAGTAGGAAGGAAGGTAGGTAGGATTCAGGGAAGGAATGGGGCAATGAAGTAAAGTAGGAAGGAAGTTAGGAAGGATTCAGGGACGGAATGGGGGAATGAAGGAAAGTAGGAAGGAAGGTAGGACGGATTCAGGGAAGGAATGGGGGAATGTAGGAAAGTAGGAAGGAAAGTAGGAAGGAAGGATTCAGGGAAGGAATGGGGCAATGAAGGAAAGTAGAAAGGAAGGTAGGTAGGATTCAGGGAAGGAATTGGGGAATGAAGGCAAGTAGGAAGGAAGGTAGGAAGGATTCAGGGAAGGAATGGGGGACTGAAGGAAAGTAGGAAGGAAGGTAGGTAGGATTCAGGGAAGGAATGGAGGAATGAAGGAAAGTAGGTAGGAAGGTAGGTAGGATTCAGGGAAGGAATGGGGGAATGAAGTACAGCAGGAAGGAAGGTAGGAAGGATTCAGGGAAGGAATGGGGGAATGAAGGAAAGTAAGAAGAAAGGTAGGTAGGATTCAGGGAAGGAATGGGGGAATGAAGGAAAGTAGGAAGGAAGGTAGGTAGGATTCAGAGAAGGAATGGGGAATAAAGGAAAGTAGGAAGAAAGGTAGGTAGGATTCAGGGAAGAATGGGGGAATGAAGGAAATTAGGAAGGAAGGTAGGAAGGATTCAGTGAAGGAATGGGGGAATGAAGGAAAGCAGGAAGAAAGGTAGGAAGGATTCAGGGAAGGAATGGGGGAATGAAGTACAGCAGGAAGGAAGGTAGGAAGGATTCAGGGAAGGAATGGGGGAATGAAGGAAAGTAAGAAGAAAGGTAGGTAGGATTCAGGGAAGGAATGGGGGAATGCAGGAAAGCAGGAAGAAAGGTAGAAAGGATTCAGGGAAGGAATGGGGGAATGAAGGAAAGTAGGAAGGAAGGTAGTTAGGATCCAGGGAAGGAATGGGGGAATGAAGGAAGGTAGGTAGGATTCAGAGAAGGAATGGGGAATAAAGGAAAGTAGGAAGAAAGGTAGGTAGGATTCAGGGAAGGAATGGGGGAATGAAGTACAGCAGGAAGGAAGGTAGGAAGGATTCAGGGAAGGAATGGGGGAATGAAGGAAAGTAAGAAGAAAGGTAGGAAGGATTCAGGGAAGGCATGGGGGAATGAAGGAAAGTAGGAAGAAAGGTAGGAAGGATTCAGGGAAGGAATGGGGGAATGAAGGAAAGTAGGAAGGAAGGTAGTTAGGATCCAGGGAAGGAATGGGGGAATGAAGGAAAGTAGGAAGGAAAGTAGGAAGGAAGGATTCAGGGAAGGAATGGGGGAATGAAGGAAAGTAGGAAGGAAGGTAGGAAGGATTCAGGGAAGGAATGGGGGACTGAAGGAAAGTAGGAAGGAAGGTAGGTAGGATTCAGGGAAGGAATGGGGGAATGAAGGAAAGTAGGAAGAAAAGTAGGAAGGATTCAGGGAAGGAATGGGGGAATGAAGGAAAGTAGGTAGGAAGGTGGGTAGGATTCAGGGAAGGAATGGGGAATGAAGGAAAGTAGGAAGGATTCAGCGAAGGAATGTGGAATGAAGGAATGTAGGAAGGAAGGTAGGAAAGATTCAGGGAAGGAATGGGGAATGAAGGAAAGTAGGTAGGAAGGTAGGTAGGATTCAGGGAAGGAATGGGGAATGAAGTAAAGTAGGAAGAAAGGTAGGAAGGATTCAGGGAAGGAATGGGGGAATGAAGGAAAGCAGGAAGAAAGGTAGGAAGGATTCAGGGAAGGAATGGGGGAATGAAGGAAAGTAGGAAGAAAGGTAGGAAGGATTCAGAGAAGGAATGGGGGAATGAAGGAAAGTAGGAAGGAAGACAGGAAGGATTCAGGGAAGGAATGGGTGAATGAAGGAAAGTAGGAAGAAAGGTAGGAAGGATTCAGGGAAGGAATAGGGGAATGAAGGAAAGTAGGAAGGAAGGTAGGTAGGATTCAGGGAAGGAATGGGGGATTGAAGGAAAGTAGGAAGGAAAGTAGGAAGGAAGGATTCAGGGAAGGAATGGGGGAATGAAGGAAAGTAGGAAGGAAGGCAGGAAGGATTCAGGGAAGGAATGGGGGAATGAAGGAAAGTAGGAAGGAAGGTAGGTAGGATTCAGGGAAGGAATTGGGGAATGAAGGAAAGTAGGAACGAAGGTAGGAAGGATTCAGGGAAGGAATGGGGGACTGAAGGGAAGTAGGAAGGAAGGTAGGTAGGATTAAGAGAAGGAATGGGGATTGATGGAAAGTAGGAAGGAAGAAGGAAGGTAGGAAGGATTCAGGTAAGGAATGGGGAATGAAGGAAAGTAGGAAGGATTCAGGGAAGGAATGGGGGAATGAAGGAAAGTAGGAAGAAAGGTAGGAAGGATTCAGGGAAGGAATGGGGGAATGAAGTAATGCAGGAAGGAAAGTAGGAAGGATTCAGGGAAGGAATGGGGGAATGAAGGAAAGTAGGAAGAAAGGTAGGAAGGATTCAGGGAGGGAATGGGGGAATGAAGGAAAGTAGGAAGGAAGGTAGGAAGGATTTAGGGAAGGAATGGGGGAATGTTGGAAAGCATGAAGGAAGCTTTGAAGGATTTAGTGAACGAATGGGGGAATGAAGGAAAGTAGGAAGAAAGAAGGAAGGTAGGAAGGATTCAGGTAAGGAATGGGGAATGAAGGAAAGTAGGAAGGATTCAGGGAAGGAATGGGGGAATGAAGGAAAGTAGGAAGGAAGGTAGGTAGGATTAAGGGAAGGAATGGGGGAATAATGGAAAGTAGGAAGGAAGGTAGGAAGGATTCAGGGAAGGAATGTGGGAATGAAGGAAAGTAGGAAGGAAGGTAGGAAGGATTCAGCGAAGGAATGTGGAATGAAGGAATGTAGGAAGGAAGGTAGGAAGTATTCAGGAAAGGAATGGGGGAATGAAGGAAAGTAGGAAGGAAGGTAGAATGGATTCAGGGAAGGAATGGGGGAATGAAGGAAAGTAGGAAGGAAGGTAGGTAGGATTCAGGGAAGGAATGGTGGAATGAAGGAAAGTAGGAAGAAAGGTAGGTAGGATTCAGGGAAGGAATGGGGGAATGAAGGAAATTAGGAAGGAAGGTAGGAAGGATTCAGTGAAGGAATGGGGGAATGAAGGAAAGCAGGAAGAAAGGTAGGAAGGATTCAGGGAAGGAATGGGGGAATGAAGGATAGTAGGAAGAAAGGTAGGAAGGATTCAAGGAAGGAATGGGGGTATGAAGGAAAGTAGGAAGGAAGGTAGGGAGGATTCAGGGAAGGAATGGGGGAATGAAGGAAAGTAGGAAGAAAGGTAGGAAGGATTCAGAGAAGGAATGGGGGAATGAAGGAAAGTAGGAAGGAAGGTAGGAAGGATTCAGGGAAGGAATGGGGAATGAAGGAAAGTAGGAAGAAAGGTAGAAGGATTCAGGGAAGGAATGGGGGAATGAAGGAAAGTAGGAAGTAAGGTAGGTAGAATTCAGGGAAGGAATGGGGGAATGAAGGAAAGTAGGAAGGAAAGTAGGAAGGAAAGTAGGAAGGAAGGATTCAGGGAAGGAATGGGGGGAACGAAGGAAAGTAGGAAGGAAGGTAGGTAGGATTCAGGGAATGAATTGGGGAATGAAGGAAAGTAGGAAGGAAGGTAGGTAGGATTCAGGGAAGAAATGGGGAATGAAGGAAAGTAGGAAGGAAGGTAGGAAGGATTCAGCGAAGGAATGTGGAATGAAGGAATGTAGGAAGGAAGGTAGGAAGGATTCAGGAAAGGAATGGGGGAATGAAGCAAAGTAGGAAAGAAGGTAGGAAGGATTCAGGGAAGGAATGGGGAATGAAGGAAAGTAGGAAGAAAGGTAGGAAGGATTCAGGGAAGGAATGGGGGAATGAAGGAAAGTAGGAAGGAAGGTGGGTAGGATTCAGGGAAGGAATGGGGGAATTAAGGAAGGTAGGAAGAAAGGTAGGTAGGATTCAGGGAAGGAATGGGGGAATGAAGGAAAGTAGGAAGAAGGTAGGAAGGATTCAGGGAAGGAATGGGGGAATGAAGGAAATTAGGAAGGAAGATAGGAAGGATTCAGTGAAGGAATGGGGGAATGAAGGAAAGCAGGAAGAAAGGTAGGAATGATTCAGGGAAGGAATGGGGGAATGAAGGAAGGTAGGAATGATTCAGGGAAGGAATGGCGGAATGAAGGAAAGTCGTAAGGAATGTAGGAAGGATTCAGGGAAGGAATGGGGGAATGAAGGAAAGTAGGAAGAAAGGTAGGAAGGATTCAGGGAAGGAATGGGGGAATGAAGGAAAGTAGGTAGGAAGGTAGGTAGGATTCAGGGAAGGAATGGGGAATGAAGGAAAGTAGGAAGGAAGGTAGGTAGGATTCAGGGAAGGAATGGGGGAATGAAGGAAAGTAGGAAGGAAGGTAGGTAGGATTCAGGGAAGGAATGGGGAATGAAGGAAAGTAGGAAGGAAGGTAGGTAGGATTCAGGGAAGGAATGGGGGAATGAAGGAAAGTAGGAAGAAAGGTAGGAAGATTCAGGGAAGGAATGTGGAATTAAGGAATGTAGGGAGAAAGGTAGGTAGGATTCAGGGAAGGAATGGGGGAATGAAGGAAAGTAGGAAGAAAGGTAGAAAGGATTCAGGGAAGGAATGTGGAATGAAGGAAAGTAGGAAGGAAGGTAGGAAGGATTCAAGAAAAGAATGGGGGAATGAAGGAAAGTAGGAAGGAAGGTAGGAAATATTCAGGGAAGGAATGGGGGAATGAAGGAAAGTAGGAAGAAAGGTAGGAAGGATTCAGGGAAGGAATGGGGGAATGAAGGAAAGTAGGTAGGAAGGTAGGTAGGATTCAGGGTAGGAATGGGGAATGAAGGAAAGTAGGAAGGAAGGTAGGTAGGATTCAGGGAAGGAATGGGGGAATAATGGAAAGTAGGAAGGAAGGTAGGAAGGATTCAGCGAAGGAATGTGGAATGAAGGAATGTAGGAATGAAGGTAGGAAGTATTCAGGAAAGGAATGGGGGAATGAAGGAAAGTAGGAAGGAAGGTAGGAAGGATTCAGGGGAGGAATGGGGGAATGAAGGAAAGTAAGAAGAAGGTAGGAAGGATTCAGTGTAGGAATGGGGGAATGAAGGAAAGTAGGAAGAAAGGTAGGAAGGATTCAGAGAAGGAATGGGGGAATGAAGGAAAGTATGAAGGAAGGTAGGAAGGATTCGGCGAAGGAACGGGGAATGAAGGAAAGTAGAAAGAAAGGTAGGAAGGATTCAGGGAAGGAATGGGGGAATGAAGGAAAGTAGGAAGTAAGGTAGGTAGGATTCAGGGAAGGAATGGGGGAATGAAGGAAAGTAGGAAGGAAGGATTCAGGGAAGGAATGGGGGAATGAAGGAAAGTAGGAAGGAAGGTAGGTAGGATTCAGGGAAGGAATGGGGGAATGAAGGAAAGTAGGAAGGAAGGTAGGAAGGATTCAGGGAAGGAATGGGGGACTGAAGGAAAGTAGGAAGGAAGGTAGGTAGGATTCAGGGAAGGAATGGGGGAATGAAGGAAAGTAGGAAGAAAAGTAGGAAGGATTCAGGGAAGGAATGGGGGAATGAAGGAAAGTAGGTACGAAGGTAGGTAGGATTCAGGGAAGGAATGGGGAATGAAGGAAAGTAGGAAGGAAGGTAGGTAGGATTCAGGGAAGGAATGGGGAATGAAGGAAAGTAGGAAGGAAGGTAGCAAGGATTCAGCGAAGGGATGTGGAATGAAGGAATGTAGGAAGGAAGGTAGGAAGGATTCAGGAAAGGAATGGGGGAATGAAGGAAAGCAGGAAAGAAGGTAGGAAGGATTCAGGGAAGGAATGGGGAATGAAGGAAAGTAGGAAGAAAGGTAGGAAGGATTCAGGGAAGGAATGGGGGAATGAAGGAAAGTAGGAAAGAAGGTAGGTAGGATTCAGGGAAGGAATGGGGGAGTTAAGGAAGGTAGGAAGAAAGGTAGGTAGGATTCAGGGAAGGAATGGGGGAATGAAGGAAAGTAGGAAGAAAGGTAGCTAGGATTCAGGGAAGGAATGGGGGAATGAAGGAAATTAGGAAGGAAGGTAGGAAGGATTCAGTGAAGGAATGGGGGAATGAAGGAAAGCAGGAAGAAAGGTAGGAATGATTCAGGGAAGGAATGGGGGAATGAAGGAAGGTAGGAAGGATTCAGGGAAGGAATGGCGGAATGAAGGAAAGCAGTAAGGAAGGTAGGAAGGATTTAGGGAAGGAATGGGGGAATGAAGGAAAGTAGGAAGAAAGGTAGGAAGGATTCAGGGAAGGAATGGGGGAATGAAGGAAAGTAGGTAGGAAGGTAGGTAGGATTTAGGGAAGGAATGGGGGAATGAAGGAAAGCAGGAAGAAAGGTAGGAAGGATTCAGTGAAGGAATGGGGTAATGAAGGAAAGCAGGAAGGAAGGTAGGAAGGATTTAGAGAAGGAATGGGGGAATGAAGGAAAGTAGGAAGAAAGGTAGGAAGTATTCAGGGAAGGAATGGGGGAATGAAGGAAAGCAGGAAGGAAGGTAGGAAGGATTTAGGGAAGGAATGGGGGAATGAAGGAAAGCAAGAAGGAAGGTAGGAAGGATTCAGGGAAGGAATGGGGGAATGAAGTAAAGTAGGAAGAAAGGTAGGAAGGATTCAGGGAAGGAATGGGGGAATGAAGGAAAGTAGGAATGAAGGTAGGTAGGATTCAGGGAAGGAATGGGGGAATGAAGGAAGGTAGGAAGAAAGGTAGATATGATTCAGAGAAGGAATGGGGTAATGAAGCAAAGTAGGAAGGAAGGTAGGAAGGATTCAGTGAAGGAATGGGGGAATGAAGGAAAGCAGGAAGAAAGGTAGGAAGGATTCAGGGAAGGAATGGGGGAATGAAGGAAAGTAGGAAGAAAGGTAGGAAGGATTCAGAGAAGGAATGGGGGAATGAAGGAAAGTAGGAAGGAAGGCAGGAAGGATTCAGGGAAGGAATGGGTGAATGAAGGAAAGTAGGAAGAAAGGTAGGAAGGATTCAGGGAAGGAATGGGGGAATGAAGGAAAGTAGGAAGGAAGGTAGGTAGGATTCAGGGAAGGAATGGGGGAATGAAGGAAAGTAGGAAGGAAAGTAGGAAGGAAGGATTCAGGGAAGGAATGGGGGAATGAAGGAAAGTAGGAAGGAAGGCAGGAAGGATTCAGTGAAGGAATGAGGGAATGAAGGAAAGTAGGAAGGAAGGTAGGTAGGATTCAGTGAAGGAATTGGGGAATGAAGGAAAGTAGGAACGAAGGTAGGAAGGATTCAGGTAAGGAATGGGGGAATGAAGGAAAGTAGGAAGGATTCAGGGAAGGAATGGGGAATGAACGAAAGTAGGAAGGAAGATAGGTAGGATTCTGGGAAGGAATGGGGGAATGAAGGAAAGTAGGAAGAAAGGTAGGAAGGATTCAGGAAAGGAATGGGGGAATGAAGGAAAGTAGGAAGGAAGGTAGGAAATATTCAGGGAAGGAATGGGGGAATGAAGGAAAGTAGGAAGAAAGATAGGAAGGATTCAGGGAAGGAATGGGGGAATGAAGGAAAGTAGGAAGGAAGGTAGGTAGGATTGAGGGAAAAAATGGGGGAAGAAGGAAAGTAAGGAGAAAGGTAGGTAGGATTCAGGGAAGGAATTGGGGAATGAAGGAAAGTAGGAAGGAAGGTAGGTAGGATTCAAGGGAGGAATGGGGGAATGAAGGAAAGTAGGAAGGAAGGTACGAAGGATTCAGGGAAGGAATGGGGGAATGAAGGAAAGCAGGAGAGGAGGTAGGAAGGATTTAGGGAAGGAATGGGGGAATGAAGGAAAGCAGGAAGAAAGGTAGGAAGGATTCAGTGAAGGAATGGGGTAATGAAGGAAAGCAGGAAGGAAGGTAGGAAGGATTTAGAGAAGGAATGGGGGAATGAAGGAAAGTAGGAAGAAAGGTAGGAAGTATTCAGGGAAGGAATGGGGGAATGAAGGAAAGCAGTAAGGAAGGTAGGAAGGATTTAGGGAAGGAATGGGGGAATGAAGGAAAGCAAGAAGGAAGGTAGGAAGGATTCAGGGAAGGAATGGGGGAATGAAGTAAAGTAGGAAGAAAGGTAGGAAGGATTCAGGGAAGGAATGGGGGAATGAAGGAAAGTAGGAATGAAGGTAGGTAGGATTCAGGGAAGGAATGGGGGAATGAAGGAAAGTAGGAAGGAAAGTAGGAAGGAAGGATTCAGGGAAGGAATGGGGGAATGAAGGAAAGTAGGAAGGAAGGCAGGAAGGATTCAGGGAAGGAATGGGGGAATGAAGGAAAGTAGGAAGGAAGGTAGGTAGGATTCAGGGAAGGAATTGTGGAATGAAGGAAAGTAGGAACGAAGGTAGGAAGGATTCAGGGAAGGAATGGGGGACTGAAGGAAAGTAGGAAGGAAGGTAGGTAGGATTAAGAGAAGGAATGGGGATTGAAGGAAAGTAGGAAGGAAGAAGGAAGGTAGGAAGGATTCAGGTAAGGAATGGGGAATGAAGGAAAGTAGGAAGGATTCAGGGAAGGAATGGGGGAATGAAGGAAAGTAGGTAGGAAGGTAGGTAGGATTCAGGGAAGGAATGGGGAATGAAGGAAAGTAGGAAGGAAGGTAGGAAGGATTCAGCGAAGGAATGTGGAATGAAGGAATGTAGGAAGGAAGGTAGGAAGGATTCAGGAAAGGAATGGGGGAATGAAGGAAAGTAGGAAGAAAGGTAGCTAGGATTCAGGGAAGGAATGGGGGAATGAAGGAAATTAGGAAGGAAGGTAGGAAGGATTCAGTGAAGGAATGGGGGAATGAAGGAAAGCAGGAAAAAAGGTAGGAGGGATTCAGGGAAGGAATGGGGGAATGAAGGAAAGTAGGAAGAAAGGTAGGAAGGATTCAGGGAAGGAATGGAGGAATGAAGTAATGCAGGAAGGAAGGTAGGAAGGACTCAGGGAAGGAATGGGGGAATGAAGGAAAGTAGGAAGAAAGGTAGGAAGGATTCAGGGAGGGAATGGGGGAATGAAGGAAAGTAGGAAGGAAGGTAGGAAGGATTTAGGGAAGGAATGGGGGAATGTTGGAAAGCATGAAGGAAGCTTTGAAGGATTTAGTGAACGAATGGGGGAATGAAGGAAAGTAGGAAGAAAGAAGGAAGGTAGGAAGGATTCAGGTAAGGAATGGGGGAATGAAGGAAAGTAGGAAGGATTCAAGGAAGGATTCAGGGAAGGAATGGGGGAATGAAGGAAAGTAGGAAGGAAGGTAGGAAGGATTCAGGGAAGGAATGGGGGAATGGAGGAAAGTAGGAAGGATTCAGGGAAGGATTCAGGGAAGGAATGCGGGAATGAAGGAAAGTAGGAAGGAAGGTAGGAAGGATTCAGGGAAGGAATGGGGGAATGAAGAATAGTAGGAAGGAAGGTAGGAAGGATTCAGGGAAGGAATGGGGGAATGAAGGAAAGTAGGAAGGAAGGTAGGTAGTATTCAGGGAAGGAATGGGGGAATGAAGGAAAGTAGGAAGGAAGGTAGGAAGGATTCAGGGATGGAATGGGGGAATGAAGGAAAGTAGGAAGAAAGGTAGGAAGGATTTAGGGAAGGAATGGGGGAATGAAGGAAAGTAGGAAGGAAGGTAGGAAGGATTCAGGGAAGGAATGTGGGAATGAAGGAAAGTAGGAAGAAAGGTAGGAAGGATTTAGGGAAGGAATGGGGGAATGAAGGAAAGCAGGAAGGAAGGTAGGAAGGATTTAGGGAAGGAATGGGGAATGAAGGAAAGTAGGAAGGAAGGTAGAATGGATTCAGGGAAGGAATGGGGGAATGAAGGAAAGTAGGAAGGAAGGTAGGTAGGATTCAGGGAAGGAATGGTGGAATGAAGGAAAGTAGGAAGAAAGGTAGGTAGGATTCAGGGAAGGAATGGGGGAATGAAGGAAATTAGGAAGGAAGGTAGGAAGGATTCAGTGAAGGAATGGGGGAATGAAGGAAAGCAGGAAGAAAGGTAGGAAGGATTCAGGGAAGGAATGGGGGAATGAAGGATAGTAGGAAGAAAGGTAGGAAGGATTCAAGGAAGGAATGGGGGTATGAAGGAAAGTAGGAAGGAAGGTAGGGAGAATTCAGGGAAGGAATGGAGAATGAAGGAAAGTAGGAAGAAAGGTAGGAAGGATTCAGAGAAGGAATGGGGGAATGAAGGAAAGTAGGAAGGAAGGTAGGAAGGATTCAGGGAAGGAATGGGGAATGAAGGAAAGTAGGAAGAAAGGTAGAAGGATTCAGGGAAGGAATGGGGGAATGAAGGAAAGTAGGAAGGAAAGTAGGAAGGAAAGTAGGAAGGAAGGATTCAGGGAAGGAATGGGGAATGAAGGAAAGTAGGAAGAAAGGTAGAAGGATTCAGGGAAGGAATGGGGGAATGAAGGAAAGTAGGAAGTAAGGTAGGTAGAATTCAGGGAAGGAATGGGGGAATGAAGGAAAGCAGGAAGGAAGGTAGGAAGGATTTAGGGAAGGAATGGGGAATGAAGGAAAGTAGGAAGGAAGGTAGGAAGGATTCAGGGAAGGAATGGGGGAATGAAGGAAAGTAGGAAGGAAGGTAGGTAGTATTCAGGGAAGGAATGGGGGAATGAAGGAAAGTAGGAAGGAAGGTAGGAAGGATTCAGGGATGGAATGGGGGAATGAAGGAAAGTAGGAAGAAAGGTAGGAAGGATTTAGGGAAGGAATGGGGGAATGAAGGAAAGTAGGAAGGAAGGTAGGAAGGATTCAGGGAAGGAATGTGGGAATGAAGGAAAGTAGGAAGAAAGGTAGGAAGGATTTAGGGAAGGAATGGGGGAATGAAGGAAAGCAGGAAGGAAGGTAGAATGGATTCAGGGAAGGAATGGGGGAATGAAGGAAAGTAGGAAGGAAGGTAGGTAGGATTCAGGGAAGGAATGGTGGAATGAAGGAAAGTAGGAAGAAAGGTAGGTAGGATTCAGGGAAGGAATGGGGAATGAAGGAAAGTAGGAAGGAAGGTAGGTAGGATTCAGGGAAGGAATGGGGGAATGAAGGAAAGTAGGAAGGAAGGTAGGAAGGATTCAGGGAAGGAATGGGGGACTGAAGGAAAGTAGGAAGGAAGGTAGGTAGGATTCAGGGAAGGAATGGGGGAATGAAGGAAAGTAGGAAGAAAAGTAGGAAGGATTCAGGGAAGGAATGGGGGAATGAAGGAAAGTAGGTACGAAGGTAGGTAGGATTCAGGGAAGGAATGGGGAATGAAGGAAAGTAGGAAGGAAGGTAGGTAGGATTCAGGGAAGGAATGGGGGAATAAAGGAAAGTAGGAAGGAAGGTAGGTAGGATTCAGGGAAGGAATGGGGAATGAAGGAAAGTAGGAAGGAAGGTAGCAAGGATTCAGCGAAGGGATGTGGAATGAAGGAATGTAGGAAGGAAGGTAGGAAGGATTCAGGAAAGGAATGGGGGAATGAAGGAAAGCAGGAAAGAAGGTAGGAAGGATTCAGGGAAGGAATGGGGAATGAAGGAAAGTAGGAAGAAAGGTAGGAAGGATTCAGGGAAGGAATGGGGGAATGAAGGAAAGTAGGAAAGAAGGTAGGTAGGATTCAGGGAAGGAATGGGGGAGTTAAGGAAGGTAGGAAGAAAGGTAGGTAGGATTCAGGGAAGGAATGGGGGAATGAAGGAAAGTAGGAAGAAAGGTAGCTAGGATTCAGGGAAGGAATGGGGGAATGAAGGAAATTAGGAAGGAAGGTAGGAAGCATTCAGTGAAGGAATGGGGGAATGAAGGAAAGCAGGAAGAAAGGTAGGAATGATTCAGGGAAGGAATGGGGGAATGAAGGAAGGTAGGAAGGATTCAGGGAAGGAATGGCGGAATGAAGGAAAGCAGTAAGGAAGGTAGGAAGGATTTAGGGAAGGAATGGGGGAATGAAGGAAAGTAGGAAGAAAGGTAGGAAGGATTCAGGGAAGGAATGGGGGAATGAAGGAAAGTATGTAGGAAGGTAGGTAGGATTTAGGGAAGGAATGGGGGAATGAAGGAAAGCAGGAAGAAAGGTAGGAAGGATTCAGTGAAGGAATGGGGTAATGAAGGAAAGCAGGAAGGAAGGTAGGAAGGATTTAGAGAAGGAATGGGGGAATGAAGGAAAGTAGGAAGAAAGGTAGGAAGTATTCAGGGAAGGAATGGGGGAATGAAGGAAAGCAGGAAGGAAGGTAGGAAGGATTTAGGGAAGGAATGGGGGAATGAAGGAAAGCAAGAAGGAAGGTAGGAAGGATTCAGGGAAGGAATGGGGGAATGAAGTAAAGTAGGAAGAAAGGTAGGAAGGATTCAGGGAAGGAATGGGGGAATGAAGGAAAGTAGGAATGAAGGTAGGTAGGATTCAGGGAAGGAATGGGGGAATGAAGGAAGGTAGGAAGAAAGGTAGATATGATTCAGAGAAGGAATGGGGATTGAAGGAAAGTAGGAAGGAAGAAGGAAGGTAGGAAGGATTCAGGTAAGGAATGGGGAATGAAGGAAAGTAGGAAGGATTCAGGGAAGGAATGGGGGAATGAAGGAAAGTAGGTAGGAAGGTAGGTAGGATTCAGGGAAGGAATGGGGAATGAAGGAAAGTAGGAAGGAAGGTAGGAAGGATTCAGCGAAGGAATGTGGAATGAAGGAATGTAGGAAGGAAGGTAGGAAGGATTCAGGAAAGGAATGGGGGAATGAAGGAAAGTAGGAAGAAAGGTAGCTAGGATTCAGGGAAGGAATGGGGGAATGAAGGAAATTAGGAATGAAGGTAGGAAGGATTCAGTGAAGGAATGGGGGAATGAAGGAAAGCAGGAAAAAAGGTAGGAGGGATTCAGGGAAGGAATGGGGGAATGAAGGAAAGTAGGAAGAAAGGTAGGAAGGATTCAGGGAAGGAATGGGGGAATGAAGTAATGCAGGAAGGAAGGTAGGAAGGATTCAGGGAAGGAATGGGGGAATGAAGGAAAGTAGGAAGAAAGGTAGGAAGGATTCAGGGAGGGAATGGGGGAATGAAGGAAAGTAGGAAGGAAGGTAGGAAGGATTTAGGGAAGGAATGGGGGAATGTTGGAAAGCATGAAGGAAGCTTTGAAGGATTTAGTGAACGAATGGGGGAATGAAGGAAAGTAGGAAGAAAGAAGGAAGGTAGGAAGGATTCAGGTAAGGAATGGGGGAATGAAGGAAAGTAGGAAGGATTCAAGGAAGGATTCAGGGAAGGAATGGGGGAATGAAGGAAAGTAGGAAGGAAGGTAGGAAGGATTCAGGGAAGGAATGGGGGAATGGAGGAAAGTAGGAAGGATTCAGGGAAGGATTCAGGGAAGGAATGCGGGAATGAAGGAAAGTAGGAAGGAAGGTAGGAAGGATTCAGGGAAGGAATGGGGGAATGAAGAATAGTAGGAAGGAAGGTAGGAAGGATTCAGGGAAGGAATGGGGGAATGAAGGAAAGTAGGAAGGAAGGTAGGTAGTATTCAGGGAAGGAATGGGGGAATGAAGGAAAGTAGGAAGGAAGGTAGGAAGGATTCAGGGATGGAATGGGGGAATGAAGGAAAGTAGGAAGAAAGGTAGGAAGGATTTAGGGAAGAAATGGGGGAATGAAGGAAAGTAGGAAGGAAGGTAGGAAGGATTCAGGGAAGGAATGTGGGAATGAAGGAAAGTAGGAAGAAAGGTAGGAAGGATTTAGGGAAGGAATGGGGGAATGAAGGAAAGCAGGAAGGAAGGTAGGAAGGATTTAGGGAAGGAATGGGGAATGAAGGAAAGTAGGAAGGAAGGTAGAATGGATTCAGGGAAGGAATGGGGGAATGAAGGAAAGTAGGAAGGAAGGTAGGTAGGATTCAGGGAAGGAATGGTGGAATGAAGGAAAGTAGGAAGAAAGGTAGGTAGGATTCAGGGAAGGAATGGGGGAATGAAGGAAATTAGGAAGGAAGGTAGGAAGGATTCAGTGAAGGAATGGGGGAATGAAGGAAAGCAGGAAGAAAGGTAGGAAGGATTCAGGGAAGGAATGGGGGAATGAAGGATAGTAGGAAGAAAGGTAGGAAGGATTCAAGGAAGGAATGGGGGTATGAAGGAAAGTAGGAAGGAAGGTAGGGAGAATTCAGGGAAGGAATGGGGGAATGAAGGAAAGTAGGAAGAAAGGTAGGAAGGATTCAGAGAAGGAATGGGGGAATGAAGGAAAGTAGGAAGAAAGGTAGAAGGATTCAGGGAAGGAATGGGGGAATGAAGGAAAGTAGGAAGTAAGGTAGGTAGAATTCAGGGAAGGAATGGGGGAATGAAGGAAAGTAGGAAGGAAAGTAGGAAGGAAAGTAGGAAGGAAGGATTCAGGGAAGGAATGGGGAATGAAGGAAAGTAGGAAGAAAGGTAGAAGGATTCAGGGAAGGAATGGGGGAATGAAGGAAAGTAGGAAGTAAGGTAGGTAGAATTCAGGGAAGGAATGGGGGAATGAAGGAAAGCAGGAAGGAAGGTAGGAAGGATTTAGGGAAGGAATGGGGAATGAAGGAAAGTAGGAAGGAAGGTAGGAAGGATTCAGGGAAGGAATGGGGGAATGAAGGAAAGTAGGAAGGAAGGTAGGTAGTATTCAGGGAAGGAATGGGGGAATGAAGGAAAGTAGGAAGGAAGGTAGGAAGGATTCAGGGACGGAATGGGGGAATGAAGGAAAGTAGGAAGAAAGGTAGGAAGGATTTAGGGAAGGAATGGGGGAATGAAGGAAAGTAGGAAGGAAGGTAGGAAGGATTTAGGGAAGGAATGGGGGAATGAAGGAAAGCAGGAAGGAAGGTAGAATGGATTCAGGGAAGGAATGGGGGAATGAAGGAAAGTAGGAAGGAAGGTATGTAGGATTCAGGGAAGGAATGGTGGAATGAAGGAAAGTAGGAAGAAAGGTAGGTAGGATTCAGGGAAGGAATGGGGGAATGAAGGAAATTAGGAAGGAAGGTAGGAAGGATCCAGTGAAGGAATGGGGGAATGAAGGAAAGCAGGAAAGAAGGTAGGAAGGATTCAGGGAAGGAATGGGGAATGAAGGAAAGTAGGAAGAAAGGTAGGAAGGATTCAGGGAAGGAATGGGGGAATGAAGGAAAGTAGGAAAGAAGGTAGGTAGGATTCAGGGAAGGAATGGGGGAGTTAAGGAAAGTAGGAAGAAAGGTAGGAAGGATTCAGGGAAGGAATGGGGGAATGAAGGAAAGCAGGAAAGAAGGTAGGAAGGATTCAGGGAAGGAATGGGGAATGAAGGAAAGTAGGAAGAAAGGTAGGTAGGAGTCAGGGAAGGAATGGGGGAATGAAGGAAAGTAGGAAGAAAGGTAGCTAGGATTCAGGGAAGGAATGGGGGAATGAAGGAAATTAGGAAGGAAGGTAGGAAGGATTCAGTGAAGGAATGGGGGAATGAAGGAAAGCAGGAAGAAAGGTAGGAATGATTCAGGGAAGGAATGGGGGAATGAAGGAAGGTAGGAAGGATTCAGGGAAGGAATGGCGGAATGAAGGAAAGCAGTAAGGAAGGTAGGAAGGATTTAGGGAAGGAATGGGGGAATGAAGGAAAGTAGGAAGAAAGGTAGGAAGGATTCAGGGAAGGAATGGGGGAATGAAGGAAAGTAGGTAGGAAGGTAGGTAGGATTTAGGGAAGGAATGGGGGAATGAAGGAAAGCAGGAAGAAAGGTAGGAAGGATTCAGTGAAGGAATGGGGTAATGAAGGAAAGCAGGAAGGAAGGTAGGAAGGATTTAGAGAAGGAATGGGGGAATGAAGGAAAGTAGGAAGAAAGGTAGGAAGTATTCAGGGAAGGAATGGGGGAATGAAGGAAAGCAGGAAGGAAGGTAGGAAGGATTTAGGGAAGGAATGGGGGAATGAAGGAAAGCAAGAAGGAAGGTAGGAAGGATTCAGGGAAGGAATGGGGGAATGAAGTAAAGTAGGAAGAAAGGTAGGAAGGATTCAGGGAAGGAATGGGGGAATGAAGGAAAGTAGGAATGAAGGTAGGTAGGATTCAGGGAAGGAATGGGGGAATGAAGGAAGGTAGGAAGAAAGGTAGATATGATTCAGAGAAGGAATGGGGTAATGAAGCAAAGTAGGAAGGAAGGTAGGAAGGATTCAGTGAAGGAATGGGGGAATGAAGGAAAGCAGGAAGAAAGGTAGGAAGGATTCAGGGAAGGAATGGGGGAATGAAGGAAAGTAGGAAGAAAGGTAGGAAGGATTCAGAGAAGGAATGGGGGAATGAAGGAAAGTAGGAAGGAAGGCAGGAAGGATTCAGGGAAGGAATGGGGGAATGTAGGAAAGTAGGAAGGAAGCTAGGAAGGATTCAGGGAAGGAATGGGGGAATGAAGGAAAGTAGGAAGGAAAGTAGGAAGGAAGGATTCAGGGAAGGAATGGGGGAATGAAGGAAAGTAGGAAGGAAGGCAGGAAGGATTCAGGGAAGGAATGAGGGAATGAAGGAAAGTAGGAAGGAAGGTAGGTAGGATTCAGTGAAGGAATTGGGGAATGAAGGAAAGTAGGAACGAAGGTAGGAAGGATTCAGGGAAGGAATGGGGGACTGAAGGGAAGTAGGAAGGAAGGTAGGTAGGATTAAGAGAAGGAATGGGGATTGAAGGAAAGTAGGAAGGAAGAAGGAAGGTAGGAAGGATTCAGGTAAGGAATTGGGGAATGAAGGAAAGTAGGAAGGATTCAGGGAAGGAATGGGGAATGAACGAAAGTAGGAAGGAAGATAGGTAGGATTCTGGGAAGGAATGGGGGAATGAAGGAAAGTAGGAAGAAAGGTAGGAAGGATTCAGGAAAGGAATGGGGGAATGAAGGAAAGTAGGAAGGAAGGTAGGAAATATTCAGGGAAGGAATGGGGGAATGAAGGAAAGTAGGAAGAAAGATAGGAAGGATTCAGGGAAGGAATGGGGGAATGAAGGAAAGTAGGAAGGAAGGTAGGTAGGATTGAGGGAAAAAATGGGGGAAGAAGGAAAGTAAGGAGAAAGGTAGGTAGGATTCAGGGAAGGAATGGGGGAATGAAGGAAAGTAGGAAGGAAGGTAGGTAGGATTCAAGGGAGGAATGGGGGAATGAAGGAAAGTAGGAAGGAAGGTACGAAGGATTCAGGGAAGGAATGGGGGAATGAAGGAAAGCAGGAGAGGAGGTAGGAAGGATTTAGGGAAGGAATGGGGGAATGAAGGAAAGCAGGAAGAAAGGTAGGAAGGATTCAGTGAAGGAATGGGGTAATGAAGGAAAGCAGGAAGGAAGGTAGGAAGGATTTAGAGAAGGAATGGGGGAATGAAGGAAAGTAGGAAGAAAGGTAGGAAGTATTCAGGGAAGGAATGGGGGAATGAAGGAAAGCAGTAAGGAAGGTAGGAAGGATTTAGGGAAGGAATGGGGGAATGAAGGAAAGCAAGAAGGAAGGTAGGAAGGATTCAGGGAAGGAATGGGGGAATGGAGTAAAGTAGGAAGAAAGGTAGGAAGGATTCAGGGAAGGAATGGGGGAATGAAGGAAAGTAGGAATGAAGGTAGGTAGGATTCAGGGAAGGAATGGGGGAATGAAGGAAAGTAGGAAGGAAAGTAGGAAGGAAGGATTCAGGGAAGGAATGGGGGAATGAAGGAAAGTAGGAAGGAAGGCAGGAAGGATTCAGGGAAGGAATGGGGGAATGAAGGAAAGTAGGAAGGAAGGTAGGTAGGATTCAGGGAAGGAATTGTGGAATGAAGGAAAGTAGGAACGAAGGTAGGAAGGATTCAGGGAAGGAATGGGGGACTGAAGGGAAGTAGGAAGGAAGGTAGGTAGGATTAAGAGAAGGAATGGGGATTGAAGGAAAGTAGGAAGGAAGAAGGAAGGTAGGAAGGATTCAGGTAAGGAATGGGGAATGAAGGAAAGTAGGAAGGATTCAGGGAAGGAATGGGGGAATGAAGGAAAGTAGGTAGGAAGGTCGGTAGGATTCAGGGAAGGAATGGGGAATGAAGGAAAGTAGGAAGGAAGGTAGGAAGGATTCAGCGAAGGAATGTGGAATGAAGGAATGTAGGAAGGAAGGTAGGAAGGATTCAGGAAAGGAATGGGGGAATGAAGGAAAGTAGGAAGAAAGGTAGCTAGGATTCAGGGAAGGAATGGGGGAATGAAGGAAATTAGGAAGGAAGGTAGGAAGGATTCAGTGAAGGAATGGGGGAATGAAGGAAAGCAGGAAAAAAGGTAGGAAGGATTCAGGGAAGGAATGGGGGAATGAAGGAAAGTAGGAAGAAAGGTAGGAAGGATTCAGGGAAGGAATGGGGGAATGAAGTAATGCAGGAAGGAAGGTAGGAAGGATTCAGGGAAGGAATGGGGGAATGAAGGAAAGTAGGAAGAAAGGTAGGAAGGATTCAGGGAGGGAATGGGGGAATGAAGGAAAGTAGGAAGGAAGGTAGGAAGGATTTAGGGAAGGAATGGGGGAATGTTGGAAAGCATGAAGGAAGCTTTGAAGGATTTAGTGAACGAATGGGGGAATGAAGGAAAGTAGGAAGAAAGAAGGAAGGTAGGAAGGATTCAGGTAAGGAATGGGGGAATGAAGGAAAGTAGGAAGGATTCAAGGAAGGATTCAGGGAAGGAATGGGGGAATGAAGGAAAGTAGGAAGGAAGGTAGGAAGGATTCAGGGAAGGAATGGGGGAATGGAGGAAAGTAGGAAGGATTCAGGGAAGGATTCAGGGAAGGAATGCGGGAATGAAGGAAAGTAGGAAGGAAGGTAGGAAGGATTCAGGGAAGGAATGGGGGAATGAAGAATAGTAGGAAGGAAGGTAGGAAGGATTCAGGGAAGGAATGGGGGAATGAAGGAAAGTAGGAAGGAAGGTAGGTAGTATTCAGGGAAGGAATGGGGGAATGAAGGAAAGTAGGAAGGAAGGTAGGAAGGATTCAGGGATGGAATGGGGGAATGAAGGAAAGTAGGAAGAAAGGTAGGAAGGATTTAGGGAAGGAATGGGGGAATGAAGGAACGTAGGAAGGAAGGTAGGAAGGATTGAGGGAAGGAATGTGGGAATGAAGGAAAGTAGGAAGAAAGGTAGGAAGGATTTAGGGAAGGAATGGGGGAATGAAGGAAAGCAGGAAGGAAGGTAGGAAGGATTTAGGGAAGGAATGGGGAATGAAGGAAAGTAGGAAGGAAGGTAGAATGGATTCAGGGAAGGAATGGGGGAATGAAGGAAAGTAGGAAGGAAGGTAGGTAGGATTCAGGGAAGGAATGGTGGAATGAAGGAAAGTAGGAAGAAAGGTAGGTAGGATTCAGGGAAGGAATGGGGGAATGAAGGAAATTAGGAAGGAAGGTAGGAAGGATTCAGTGAAGGAATGGGGGAATGAAGGAAAGCAGGAAGAAAGGTAGGAAGGATTCAGGGAAGGAATGGGGGAATGAAGGATAGTAGGAAGAAAGGTAGGAAGGATTCAAGGAAGGAATGGGGGTATGAAGGAAAGTAGGAAGGAAGGTAGGGAGAATTCAGGGAAGGAATGGGGGAATGAAGGAAAGTAGGAAGAAAGGTAGGAAGGATTCAGAGAAGGAATGGGGGAATGAAGGAAAGTAGGAAGGAAGGTAGGAAGGATTCAGGGAAGGAATGGGGAATGAAGGAAAGTAGGAAGAAAGGTAGAAGGATTCAGGGAAGGAATGGGGGAATGAAGGAAAGTAGGAAGTAAGGTAGGTAGAATTCAGGGAAGGAATGGGGGAATGAAGGAAAGCAGGAAGGAAGGTAGGAAGGATTTAGGGAAGGAATGGGGAATGAAGGAAAGTAGGAAGGAAGGTAGGAAGGATTCAGGGAAGGAATGGGGGAATGAAGGAAAGTAGGAAGGAAGGTAGGTAGTATTCAGGGAAGGAATGGGGGAATGAAGGAAAGTAGGAAGGAAGGTAGGAAGGATTCAGGGATGGAATGGGGGAATGAAGGAAAGTAGGAAGAAAGGTAGGAAGGATTTAGGGAAGGAATGGGGGAATGAAGGAAAGTAGGAAGGAAGATAGGAAGGATTCAGGGAAGGAATGTGGGAATGAAGGAAAGTAGGAAGAAAGGTAGGAAGGATTTAGGGAAGGAATGGGGGAATGAAGGAAAGCAGGAAGGAAGGTAGAATGGATTCAGGGAAGGAATGGGGGAATGAAGGAAAGTAGGAAGGAAGGTAGGTAGGATTCAGGGAAGGAATGGTGGAATGAAGGAAAGTAGGAAGAAAGGTAGGTAGGATTCAGGGAAGGAATGGGGGAATGAAGGAAATTAGGAAGGAAGGTAGGAAGGATTCAGTGAAGGAATGGGGGAATGAAGGAAAGCAGGAAGAAAGGTAGGAAGGATTCAGGGAAGGAATGGGGGAATGAAGGATAGTAGGAAGAAAGGTAGGAAGGATTCAAGGAAGGAATGGGGGTATGAAGGAAAGTAGGAAGGAAGGTAGGGAGGATTCAGGGAAGGAATGGGGGAATGAAGGAAAGTAGGAAGAAAGGTAGGAAGGATTCAGAGAAGGAATGGGGGAATGAAGGAAAGTAGGAAGGAAGGTAGGAAGGATTCAGGGAAGGAATGGGGAATGAAGGAAAGTAGGAAGAAAGGTAGAAGGATTCAGGGAAGGAATGGGGGAATGAAGGAAAGTAGGAAGTAAGGTAGGTAGAATTCAGGGAAGGAATGGGGGAATGAAGGAAAGTAGGAAGGAAAGTAGGAAGGAAAGTAGGAAGGAAGGATTCAGGGAAGGAATGGGGAATGAAGGAAAGTAGGAAGAAAGGTAGAAGGATTCAGGGAAGGAATGGGGGAATGAAGGAAAGTAGGAAGTAAGGTAGGTAGAATTCAGGGAAGGAATGGGGGAATGAAGGAAAGCAGGAAGGAAGGTAGGAAGGATTTAGGGAAGGAATGGGGAATGAAGGAAAGTAGGAAGGAAGGTAGAATGGATTCAGGGAAGGAATGGGGGAACGAAGGAAAGTAGGAAGGAAGGTAGGTAGGATTCAGGGAATGAATTGGGGAATGAAGGAAAGTAGGAAGGAAGGTAGGTAGGATTCAGGGAAGAAATGGGGAATGAAGGAAAGTAGGAAGGAAGGTAGGGAGGATTCAGCGAAGGAATGTGGAATGAAGGAATGTAGGAAGGAAGGTAGGAAGGATTCAGGAAAGGAATAGGGCGAATGAAGGAAAGTAGGAAGAAAGGTAGCTTGGATTCAGGGAAGGAATGGGGAATGAAGGAAAGTAGGAAGGAAGGTAGGTAGGATTCAGGGAAGGAATGGGGGAATAAAGGAAAGTAGGAAGGAAGGTAGGTAGGATTCAGGGAAGGAATGGGGAATGAAGGAAAGTAGGAAGGAAGGTAGGAAGGATTCAGCGAAGGAATGTGGAATGAAGGAATGTAGGAAGGAAGGTAGGAAGGATTCAGGAAAGGAATGGGGGAATGAAGGAAAGTAGGAAAGAAGGTAGGAAGGATTCAGGGAAGGAATGGGGAATGAAGGAAAGTAGGAAGAAAGGTAGGAAGGATTCAGGGAAGGAATGGGGGATTGAAGGAAAGTAGGAAGGAAGGTAGGTAGGATTCAGGGAAGGAATGGGGGAATTAAGGAAGGTAGGAAGAAAGGTAGGTAGGATTCAGGGAAGGAATGGGGGAATGAAGGAAAGTAGGAAGAAAGGTAGGAAGGATTCAGGGAAGGAATGGGGGAATGAAGGAAATTAGGAAGGAAGGTAGGAAGGATTCAGTGAAGGAATGGGGGAATGAAGGAAAGCAGGAAGAAAGGTAGGAATGATTCAGGGAAGGAATGGGGGAATGAAGGAAGGTAGGAATGATTCAGGGAAGGAATGGGTGAATGAAGGAAAGTCGTAAGGAATGTAGGAAGGATTCAGGGAAGGAATGGGTGAATGAAGGAAAGTAGGAAGAAAGGTAGGAAGGATTCAGGGAAGGAATGGGGGAATGAAGGAAAGTAGGTAGGAAGGTAGGTAGGATTCAGGGAAGGAATGGGGAATGAAGGAAAGTAGGAAGGAAGGTAGGTAGGATTCAGGGAAGGAATGGGGGAATGCAGGAAAGTAGGAAGGAAGGTAGGTAGGATTCAGGGAAGGAATGGGGAATGAAGGAAAGTAGGAAGGAAGGTAGGTAGGATTCAGGGAAGGAATGGGGGAATGAAGGAAAGTAGGAAGAAAGGTAGGAAGATTCAGGGAAGGAATGTGGAATTAAGGAATGTAGGGAGAAAGGTAGGTAGGATTCAGGGAAGGAATGTGGGTATGAAGGAAAGTAGGAAGAAAGGTAGAAAGGATTCAGGGAAGGAATGTGGAATGAAGGAAAGTAGGAAGGAAGGTAGGAAGGATTCAAGAAAAGAATGGGGGAATGAAGGAAAGTAGGAAGGAAGGTAGGAAATATTCAGGGAAGGAATGGGGGAATGAAGGAAAGTAGGAAGAAAGGTAGGAAGGATTCAGGGAAGGAATGGGGGAATGAAGGAAAGTAGGTAGGAAGGTAGGTAGGATTCAGGGTAGGAATGGGGAATGAAGGAAAGTAGGAAGGAAGGTAGGTAGGATTCAGGGAAGGAATGGGGGAATGAAGGAAATTAGGAAGAAAGGTAGGAAGGATTCAGTGAAGGAATGGGGGAATGAAGGAAAGCAGGAAGAAAGGTAGGAAGGATTCAGGGGACGAATGGGGGAATGAAGGAAAGTAAGAAGAAGGTAGGAAGGATTCAGGGAAGGAATGGGGGAATGAAGGAAAGTAGGAAGAAAGGTAGGAAGGATTCAGAGAAGGAATGGGGGAATGAAGGAAAGTATGAAGGAAGGTAGGAAGGATTCAGCGAAGGAATGGGGGAATGAAGGAAAGTAGGAAGGAAGGTAGGAAGGATTCAGAGAAGGAATGGGGGAATGAAGGAAAGTAGGAAGGAAGGTAGGAAGGATTCAGCGAAGGAATGGGGGAATGAAGGAAAGTATGAAGGAAGGTAGGAAGGATTCAGCGAAGGAATGGGGGAATGAAGGAAAGTAGGAAGGAAGGTAGGAAGGATTCAGCGAAGGAATGGGGGAATGAAGGAAAGTATGAAGGAAGGTAGGAAGGATTCAGCGAAGGAATGGGGGAATGAAGGAAAGTAGGAAGGAAGGTAGGAAGGATTCAGCGAAGGAATGGGGGAATGAAGGAAAGTAGGAAGGAAGGTAGGAAGGATTCAGCGAAGGAATGGGGGAATGAAGGAAAGTATGAAGGAAGGTAGGAAGGATTCAGCGAAGGAATGGGGGAATGAAGGAAAGTAGGAAGGAAGGTAGGAAGGATTCAGCGAAGGAATGAGGAAATGAAGGAAAGTATGAAGGAAGGTAGGAAGGATTCAGCGAAGGAATGGGGGAATGAAGGAAAGTATGAAGGAAGGTAGGAAGGATTCAGCGAAGGAATGGGGGAATGAAGGAAAGTATGAAGGAAGGTAGGAAGGATTCAGCGAAGGAATGGGGGAATGAAGGAAAGTAGGAAGGAAGGTAGGAAGGATTCAGCGAAGGAATGGGGGAATGAAGGAAAGTAGGAAGAAAGGTAGGAAGGATTCAGAGAAGGAATGGGGGAATGAAGGAAAGTAGGAAGGAAGGTAGGAAGGATTCAGCGAAGGAACGGGGAATGAAGGAAAGTAGAAAGAAAGGTAGGAAGGATTCAGGGAAGGAATGGGGGAATGAAGGAAAGTAGGAAGTAAGGTAGGTAGGATTCAGGGAAGGAATGGGGGAATGAAGGAAAGTAGGAAGGAAGGATTCAGGGAAGGAATGGGGGAATGAAGGAAAGTAGGAAGGAAGGTAGGTAGGATTCAGGGAAGGAATGGGGGAATGAAGGAAAGTAGGAAGGAAGGTAGGAAGGATTCAGGGAAGGAATGGGGGACTGAAGGAAAGTAGGAAGGAAGGTAGGTAGGATTCAGGGAAGGAATGGGGGAATGAAGGAAAGTAGGAAGAAAAGTAGGAAGGATTCAGGGAAGGAATGGGGGAATGAAGGAAAGTAGGTACGAAGGTAGGTAGGATTCAGGGAAGGAATGGGGAATGAAGGAAAGTAGGAAGGAAGGTAGGTAGGATTCAGGGAAGGAATGGGGGAATAAAGGAAAGTGGGAAGGAAGGTAGGTAGGATTCAGGGAAGGAATGGGGAATGAAGGAAAGTAGGAAGGAAGGTAGGAAGGATTCAGCGAAGGAATGTGGAATGAAGGAATGTAGGAAGGAAGGTAGGAAGGATTCAGGAAAGGAATGGGGGAATGAAGGAAAGTAGGAAAGAAGGTAGGAAGGATTCAGGGAAGGAATGGGGAATGGAGGAAAGTAGGAAGAAAGGTAGGAAGGATTCAGGAAAGGAATGGGGGAATGAAGGAAAGTAGGAAAGAAGGTAGGAAGGATTCAGGGAAGGAATGGGGAATGAAGGAAAGTAGGAAGAAAGGTAGGAAGGATTCAGGGAAGGAATGGGGGAATGAAGGAAAGTAGAAAGGAAGGTAGGTAGGATTCAGGGAAGGAATGGGGGAGTTAAGGAAGGTAGGAAGAAAGGTAGGTAGGATTCAGGGAAGGAATGGGGGAATGAAGGAAAGTAGGAAGAAAGGTAGCTAGGATTCAGGGAAGGAATGGGAGAATGAAGGAAATTAGGAAGGAAGGTAGGAAGGATTCAGTGAAGGAATGGGGGAATGAAGGAAAGCAGGAAGAAAGGTAGGAATGATTCAGGGAAGGAATGGGGGAATGAAGGAAGGTAGGAAGGATTCAGGGAAGGAATGGCGGAATGAAGGAAAGTAGTAAGGAAGGTAGGAAGGATTTAGGGAAGGAATAGGGGAATGAAGGAAAGTAGGAAGAAAGGTAGGAAGGATTCAGGGAAGGAATGGGGGAATGAAGGAAAGTAGGAAGGATTCAGGGAAGGAATGGGGGAATGAAGGAAAGTAGGTAGGAAGGTAGGTAAGATTCAGGGAAGGAATGGGGAATGAAGGAAAGTAGGAAGGAAGGTAGGAAGGATTCAGCGAAGGAATGTGGAATGAAGGAATGTAGGAAGGAAGGTAGGAAGGATTCAGGAAAGGAATGGGGGAATGAAGGAAAGTAGGAAGGAAGGTAGGAAGGATTCAGTGAAGGAATGGGGGAATGAAGGAAAGCAGGAAAAAAGGTAGGAGGGATTCAGGGAAGGAATGGGGGAATGAAGGAAAGTAGGAAGAAAGGTAGGAAGGATTCAGGGAAGGAATGGGGGAATGAAGTAATGCAGGAAGGAAGGTAGGAAGGATTCAGGGAAGGAATGGGGGAATGAAGGAAAGTAGGAAGAAAGGTAGGAAGGATTCAGGGAGGGAATGGGGGAATGAAGGAAAGTAGGAAGGAAGGTAGGAAGGATTTAGGGAAGGAATGGGGGAATGTTGGAAAGCATGAAGGAAGCTTTGAAGGATTTAGTGAACGAATGGGGGAATGAAGGAAAGTAGGAAGAAAGAAGGAAGGTAGGAAGGATTCAGGTAAGGAATGGGGGAATGAAGGAAAGTAGGAAGGATTCAAGGAAGGATTCAGGGAAGGAATGGGGGAATGAAGGAAAGTAGGAAGGAAGGTAGGAAGGATTCAGGGAAGGAATGGAGGAATGGAGGAAAGTAGGAAGGATTCTGGGATGGCGCTAGCTGTCAGTCCATTCTCTGCCTGTTTGTTAAATGTTACTGTGTGTGTGTGTGCGTGTGTTGTTGTCTCGCTTGAGTGTGTGTGTGTTGTTGCCTTGTTCATCTGTATTGGCAGTGTAGTATGTTCGTATGGTGGAATGCTACTGTGTGTGTGTGCGTGTGTGTGTGTAGTTGTCTCGTTTGCGTGTGTGTGTGCGTGTGTTGTGTGTTGTTGCATCGCTTGTTAACTTAAACCAGCCATTTCTTTTCGCTTCTCTCTGATCGGTTGTTTATTTGCGGTTGCAGTCGTTTGATAAAAAGCGCTTCCTTGATACGTAACGTGCCGACGTTTCTTTCAGTCGCTAGAATTGTGACAATGGGCCTTCCGTCTTTGTTTCCGCATTTGTCTATGTGTTTCTGGAAAGACGAGGCCCTGGTTTTAGTGTGTTCCTTGATCCGGATGAGCAAAGGTCGAATTGTGCTACCTATGTAGTATTGGTTGCACCTGTCACATTCTATCTTATACACGACGTATGTGCGTAGGCAAGAGTTAGCATGGCGTATCGGGCAGTCTCTGAGGGAGCATACGTCAGTAGATTTTTCGGGTTTCCTGGAGAGGAATCTTCGCAGGAAGGGGCCCGAGTGGGCCAGGTGGATGTCGAGGCCCTCCCTCCGTATAGCCTTGCGGATAGCGTTGGTGGTTTTCTGCGCGGGAGTGATTCCCGTGACCTTGGAGTAGAGGTTGTCATCGTCAAGGTGTTGGAGGGCCAGGGTGTTGTAGGCCTCTCTGCTGATGACGCGGACACTCTCAGAGCGGACACATCGACTGCCAATAGCACCTGGAGACTTGCTCCTAAAAATCACTAAAGCAATCGACCAGTGCTACCACTCCAGAGTCCAATACGAGAAAAAACGGCTCAAGCGAAAATATGAGTGGATCTTGTCGAAACGCCACAACGAGAACATCGACACTAACGAACACCTTGACGATGACAACCTCTACTCCAAGATCACGGGAATCACTCCCGCGCAGATAGAAGAACACATCAACTCCGCCTGGACCAACATCTGCGACCGGCGGAAGCTCCCGAAGAAGCTGAGATACAACCTCCTCACGAGGAACAGCAGACTACCCGCCTTCTACCACCTCGTGAAAACACACAAACAGGGACCCGACCTGAAAATCAGGCCCATCGTATCGAGCGTGGAGGGACCACTCTACAAAATTTCATGGCTCCTAGCCAGAATACTCAAACCCATCTTAGACACCTTGCCGGGACACGTTAACAGCTCCGAGGAGGTGTTGAAGCGCCTGCATCAAATGGATCCCGACACCAGAAGGAATAACAGATATGCCTTCAGCCTTGATGTAGTCGCTCTCTACACCTCGGTCCCGGCACTCCCGGCCGTCAATATACTAATGGAACGCGTCCAATCCACCGACCTACACTGCTTCGGGCTCACCACCACTGACATCCACCAACTCCTATCCATCGTCATCGACAACACCTACTTCGGATTCCTTGAGCAAATATACCAACAAACCTCGGGATTGCCCATGGGATCAAGTCTATCAGGTGTGCTAGCGATCTCCTACATGGACAACCTCGAACGCAAGGCACTCAACGCCTGCCACCCCAACGCCGTAGCCTTTTTCTCAAGATACGTGGACGATATCCTCATCCTCACATCTTCCCAAGACACGGCGAACAGAATCTATGAGACGTTCAACAACACGGACGAGAGCATTGACTTCAGTGTTGAACACCCCAACGAAGACGGGTCACTTGCCTTCCTCGACTTCCGAATCAACATCACGGAACAAGGAGGGATCCACTGCAACTTCTACAGAAAGGCAGCCTACAGGGACCTATTCGTTCACTACAAGTTCGCCCTCCCTAACAGTGCCAAAAGAGGATACATCACGAACGAGATCGCGCGAATCAAAAACAGATGCAGCGATCCCGCGAGTGGTGTCACTCATACCAAGCGATTCCTCGAGGTGCTGGAGACGAACGGGTACCCTACCTCGATCACAGACAGAATAGGAGACACCAGACGCAAGAGACAGAGAAGCACCCAAGGCAAGTGCTTCCTTAAAATTCCACACCTGGGCTAGAAAACCACCAACGCTATCCACAAGGCTATACGGAGGGAGGGCCTCGACATCCACCTGGCCCACTCGGGCCCCTCCCTGCGAAGATGCCTCTCCAGGAAACCCGAAAAATCTACTGACGCATGCTCCCTCAGAGACTGCCCGATACGCCATGCTAACTCTTGCCTACGCACATACGTCGTGTATAAGATAGAATGTGACAGGTGCAACCAATACTACATAGGTAGCACAATTCGACCTTTGCACATCCGGATCAAGGAACACACTAAAACCAGGGCCTCGTCTTTCCAGAAACACATAGACAAATGCGGAAACAAAGACGGAAGGCCCATTGTCACAATTCTAGCGACTGAAAGAAACGTCGGCACGTTACGTATCAAGGAAGCGCTTTTTATCAAACGACTGCAACCGCAAATAAACAACCGATCAGAGAGAAGCGAAATGAAATGGCTGGTTTAAGTTAACAAGCGATGCAACAACACACAACACACGCAAACGAGACAACTACACACACACACGCACACACACACAGTAGCATTCCACCATACGAACATACTACACTGCTAATACAGATGAACAAGGCAACAACACACACACACTCAAGCGAGACAACAACACACGCACACACACACACACAGTAACATTTAACAAACAGGCAGAGAATGGACTGACAGCTAGCGCCATCCCACCCCCTCATTCGGCCGCTGACCTCTGTACGACCGACCCCATTTCACGCGCACGCGCTCTCTGCCGAATACCTCAGATATTCAAATCAACAAACAGCGAAAGACGCGTTCCGAGTTGTCCGACAGATAACCTTTTCCCCCACCCCGGAAAAAACCCCAGTTGATGGATGTGAATCCGAAATATATAGGGACTATTAAATCCCTCCCAAGGTAACTCTCTCTTGTGTTGTTATTTTTATTTTTATCCTTTATACTCTTCCCTTCATTCTACACATCTCACACATCTTATACACACCACGCATCTCAACGTACACCCACTTACATCTCTCTCTCCACCACCGGACCTTGTTACCCGGAGATTTACCCATTTGCATTGTCGAGGCTTCCAAACGACTGAAAGATATTTACTTATTGTTCCACAATGCTTCAAGCAAACTTCAATACTCTCTTATCCATACATATATATATATATATTAATACAACTACACACACACACACACATATACACGTATGTATATATATATATATATATATTCATATAGAGAGAGAGAGAGAGAAAGAGAGATAGGGAGGAAGGGAGACGCTCTGGTTCTAAATACTTAAACTGAACAGCTAAACAGATGGACTGGTAAGTTGAAAGGGGAACTTATTTCCCATCCATAACATCTCACAAGCTTACAAATGTGTAGTGTTGCTGTTTCCGACATCAATCCTCAACATAATAATTCCGTTTAGTAATAAAAATGATTTATTAATGGTTCCTAATTTAGGCACAAAGCCAACAATTTTTGGAGAGGGGAAAGTCGATTAAATCGACCCAGTACGTTACTGGTACTTTATTTTATCGACCCCGTAAGGATGAAAAGCAAAGCTAACCTCGGCGGGAAAAATGATTTAATGTAACTATATATGGACCAGCGTATACTTTTAAAAACTTTCACGAGCGTGAACATACACATTGATGAATTTGTAATATACACCCAATCGACATATTTTCCATAAATTTTAATAGTTTGTATCTAATCCCCGTCCCGCGTTTAAGTTATCGTTGTCCCAAGGGAGCAGTATCTGTAACATATCGTTATTGCTGCTGTGTAAGTACAAAAGTCAGTCAATCATAACTGTATCTCCAGCAAACTTTGATAGCAGTCATAGATAGCTGTGTAATCCCTGTTTTAAAAGAAAAAATATGTGCAATGGGGTCAAGACACATCTGTGTTACTCATGAGTTTCTTCGTGGAGATGGGGACGTATAATAATTAATTTGGACAATTTGGGAACATTCTGACAAGGAAACTTTGGTCAACTTTCAAGTGGAATTATCTAGTCCAAACACACAGCTATTACTTTATCAACAGAACTCAAAATGTAGAATGACGAAACTAAACACAACACAGTATAGTATTTAGTTCAGTGCTCCATCAATGTTGTCATTGCCCCACCTTCGGTGAGATGATGATGATGATGATGATGATATTGAAATCTAAGCTGAAATCAACGAAAAGCATTCTGACATAACTCTTACAATTATTGTGAGGTGCACAGACTTTGTGAAGAGCAATTGAAACTGCATCGTGGATAGACAGGTTTTCTCTGTAAGCTCTACCCTGTATAACTACTTCCTTATAAATCCGATTTGTTGTTGATTAATGAGTATTAAACATTAGATGCGCTTGGAAAGAAAACAACGTTAAGATAAATTTAAATAATTATCTTCTCAGCTCATATGCTGCCTGCTCAACCTGCTTCCCTGATATGTAAATAAGTAGAAATATATTGTTTGTGTTAGAAGATATTTAATGTGAACTGTAGCCCACATGCCCCGAAGAAGAGAGGCGGATAACAAGAAAAAAGTGTAAATGTGAGTTACAACTGATCTAGTGTATTCTCTTCTAGCTTATTCCTTATAGTGGTACAACGTCTTTTTGTAAATAGTTAACCTGTATACCTGTTTGCGAGTATTTTGTTTGCTTGGAGTGTTATCTCTCATATTTTCATGGGAATATTGTGGAGTAAAACTGACTTAACTTGCACCAGGCATATACTCAGTAACTTAACTCTTGCTAGCTCATCCATTTAGTTAAAATATGTCCATGGTAAGTTATAATTTACAGCTTTAAATAACAGAGAAATATATAATTGACGAATATGCGACTGGCTTTCTGTATTAAGTTAAAATCTTCACAATGGTATGATTTGGAGAAAGATATTTGCTGTTGTATGTCAATTTGCATAACTACTACAATCACTGTTAGGCCAAATAAGCGTAATGGTTGTTACTTGTCAATGAGAAACGACAGAAAGAAATATGTCTATGGCTTGCCAAAAGAGAAAGTTTATGAATGATCTGATACGGTATCGCCCTCTATTTGATATCTTCACACAACACCTCATATAACGCACACATCCATTCAAGTTACTCGAAAATAAAAAATAAAAAAATAAAAGGAAAGTGAAATTCCATAGGTAATTTGAATACAGCTATACTTAGTCTGAACTATAAAACAATATTATTACTTCTAGTAATAATTGTATTGTTACTGATCTTGTTGTTGTTGCTGGTGTTGAACGCGTTAATACTCCCCCGTTTCTTTAAAGCACGAATGATGAAGTAGCAGTCAATATTATGTGATTGAAATTGAGAAGATACAGGTGTTCAGTGAATATAAAGTAGGAAGGTAGAATGGTAGTTTAGACTACCACTCTACCTTCCTACAGCAGGTAGGGTGTAATTTAGACTCAAGTATCTAAGATTCCAATCACAAAATATTTGTAATAACTACGATAACCTTAACCCAAAATATCAATGTTAGTCTCAAGCAATGTTAGTTTGTATGAGCCGAGGCCTCTTTGTTCTTCTAGAATGCCTGGTCCATAGAATAAGTCCTGGGTTTAACTTTAATTCAGCGTGCCTGAGGGAGTGTCTGCTACGATTTCTGATCGTTGGTTCCCACTCTGGCGAGGATCAGCCTCGAAATCAACTCGTCCAATTCGGAGGTGGTGAACATCCATTACGACGCAGACGGTTTCGCTGCGCAGCCTCCGCCTCGGATGTGAGATCAATACTCCACCGGGTACAGCTGACTCAGAAAGAAGACGCTGTTATCTTCAGTTTGCCGATTCTCCTGCCTACCTTTCGCTCCACCCTCACGTCCAAGCTTCGCCAGCTCGAAACTCTCACGAGCAGACAGAACCTGATCGACGCATAACTTGCCTTCTTGTTCAGGAGCTGTTTCACCATGCTGAAGCTTCTATACACAATACACAGTGCCTCCTGATGCAATCATCCATTTCTACTCACGGATCTCGAGAGATACGCAATGTCTGGTTACGCAATATGAGATACGCAAAGTCTGGTTTGATGGCAACAAGCCATCTTACTCGTTAGATACGGAGGCCTCGGTCAGCGGTCTCCAGTCTCACTTGCTTTGCCGACATTTCTTTCATCGGTGACTTCTTGCTATGTCCTCATCAACAAGGTTCTCCAGAACACAATGGAATCTACTGTCATCGGGGAATGCGATGCGGCCTACGCGGTTTGAAACCAACTCACCCTCCGTTTTCCAGACGTCCATCCCCTCTCCCCTCTGTCAACATCCAGTACCCTCAAAGAAAATGGGACGCCGTCCAGTGAACTATGGTTTCTGACAAACGATTACACCGGCTTGACTAGCACTGTTTGGTATGTTTTTATTCGGCCTCTTAACCCCACAATGGCGCCCGGCTTAACGCCGAACCCTCGCTCTCAACTGGCACTTTGCGTATCGTTGTTTCCCGATGTCTCGACTCCCGGATCTGTGAATCACACAGATACAGCAGAAGATCCACTGTGGACTCTTTCGGCCTCCAATCACTATCGTACTGTTACAGTGCCGGCTGCCTCCCACACCATGCTGCTCTTAATAAGATCATAGAGCATGACTTGGACGCCCCAGGCTTCCCTTCACAGCTTGAGCCGGTAGGATTGGACCAAGTGGATGGCAAAAGACCAGACGATATAACAATCTTCTTGTTTCTCGGTGGTAAGACCTTCAGCTGGATACTACATGCAGTGACACCTTCTCCAGCGGCAATCTAATTTATTCAGTGACTAACCTAGGCTTCGCTACGCGTGAGGCCGAAGAGGGCAAACTGTCAGAATTATCGGTCACTCTCTGGTAGATTTGTGGCCGAAGCTATATCAGTGGAGATTTCCGGCTTTCTTGATCCCCGGACTATCTTCTTATTCACTACTATAGGAGCGGAGTTGACCACTCGAACCGCAAGAGCTGGAATGGTTATTCCAACGCTAGAATGGCTGTTCCACCCTCCGGGCAACGTTTTCTCCATTCTGTCCGCTTGGACCACGAGGAAATCTGCACATGGGTTCTCACATACAAGAGAACGTTCACCCACACCGCCATTAACGACGCTACAATCACGTTGAAAAAATAATTTATAAACCATTAACAATTTCCGAGGAGTGACTATCTAAACATTAAGGATAAAATGTATTCGAAATATTGGTTCCCATTTGATAAAAATAAAAGGTATGATTTAACAAAATACGCAATGAAATGAAACCTAAAGCAACGCACGATTACAAATTTCCCAATTTATGAATATGTACTAGTCTGTATGTTAGTTTTTATCACTGGTTCAAATCATCCACTCATCAATCATAAGTGATTAACCGAGAAGGTAGCTTTTGGATATTTTCCCATGTCATTAATTTAAATTATCTAATCAATGAATTATTTTCATGGCAAAACTATACACTTTCTAAACCATTCTATGTTTAGGTATCTTGTGTTGACTATGTTTCACTAAGGAGGTCCAATTAGACCGAAATCTGTCCGGATTTGCCACTATCTATATACAATTAAAACACTGTGATTGCTTGTTTGCTTGTCTGTAATGTAATACAGCCAAAAGGGCGCATAATGGGAAAATACTTTGAAAGGAAGTTGACCCTGAAATGTGAATACAAATACAAATGGAATAAAACAAGTTTCACGTAAATCGGAGCACGGGTTCCCGAGATATGGGAGTTTTCCGGATACCTTCATAAACACAGAGAGAGAGAGATAGAGATAGAGAGAGAGAGAGAGAGAGAGAGGAGACAGAGAAGGAGAATGGAAGAGGGAAAGAGAGAGAGAAAGCGGGTGTTGTGTATATATATATATATATATGTGTGTGTATGTGTGTGTGTCTATGACTAGTCTATATAGATCACTGACACCCACATATATATATATACCCACACACATACATATATATATGTATGTGTGTGGGTATACACACACATTTATATATATATATACATACACACACGTATATATATGGGCCTTTCAGTTTCATTTCATATTATATACATGTCTATATTTTAATTATTCAAAAATTATTTTTAAGTGAACATAATTTAAAAAAAAATATTTTGAAATGAACGTGACCCAACCGGTCACGGGTGGTCTGGTAGCTATTAAAGATCAGATTTACCCACTGCAGAATTTAATTTAATTTTGGATGCATTGAAATTTTATAAGTTCTCTCCCTTGCTTCTTTTGAGAAAATGTTTTCATAAATGCTAATCAATGTTCGCATTACAATTATAATTTCTATTGACTAAAAAATATTTTCAACTTTACTTTGAGTATGGCAGCTCTTGCTTAGCAATACTTTTTTCATGTAGAAGGCACCCTTGGAATATTTTCCAATATTATTAGAAGCAGTATGTCCCATCTTATTATTTTCGGGGATAGTCAACATCTGTAACATATTAAAACTATCATGTTTATATTCCGTGTCGTAAAAAAAGGTAGGCTATATGCGAGTGAAGAACATAGGAAATTTTTAACATATGTATCCACTCACAGTTTATAACTTCCCGTGACAATGAGTAATGAATGACCAACATACCTAACCGCCTTTCTCGTATTGTTGAGTTGGCGTTTATTTCTAGAACTGACCAATGTAAAGAGCCATTTTGGGTTTCTGTTTTTAAAAGTTGAAATTTGTCCTAAAAAATTTTCGGTGCATTTATTCCAATAAATAATATTCAAACAAAAAAGACGAAGAAAAAATCGCATCTTTTTGAAGCCAATTTTCCATGAAAAAGAGTAGAGAAAGTAGCTAAAAATATATATTTATACAAAGCATCTATTTTTGAGTCACAGTAAATTGTTTTTTGAATAGCTATTTTGTTTTTTTTGCTGATGGGAGTGTATTATTTGGCAGGATCGCTTCTTCAAACGTTATCTCTGCTGTCATAATGAAGGGTGTAAACATTTATTGCTATTTAAAAGTTAAAGCTTTTGGACAGATGTTTTAATCTCTGATGTCAGTGTGTTCCAAAGAGATTCTAATATTTGTTTAAAACGTTTTATCACTTGGAAACTTTTTCTGTCGTTAAAGATAAATTTATTTTCTTGTTACCACGGTGTCAAAAGTATACAAATAACATCATGGTTGATAATATTCTGTTGAAACATAAGTAATAGGAATTTAGAGAGAACTGCAACTATTGTTCTACTCTATTCGTTACTCATATTGTCTTTTATATAGTTAGAAACAGTTAAAAAAAATTTGGTGAATATAAACACTCGGAATAAACATTTGATTATTCCAGTGTAGAATGTGTTAGTGTCAGTAGCAAAGGATGAGAAGTGATATTAGTTGATAGATAAACTAGTTGGACAATAAAATATCAAATGTGTGATACTTGCCCTAGGACAGAAATAAATGAATGGAAGTTAGTTCTTCTGCATGTATGGAGGTAAAAAGAAATGATTGGTGGGATTAGTAAATTTACTAAAAGGCTTCGCTATCGTTTATGGTGAAGACTTTGATTTCATTAAATTTATATGAATAAAACCCATTTCCTTATAAAATAGGTGAGTAGATTAATTGTGATTCTTAGAGACTTGATACAGTAGTCCGTGGTAGATTGACAGTCTTCTAATGTTTACCAATACTTAGATAATTAGTCAGTAATTGATTTGGTTAAATCATAAACATATTTTCATATTTTGTAATATGAAGAAATGATTTGAAGATTCATATGTCATGGAAGAGCGTGGAGAACTTCGGGACATTTATCCACACAGTTGTTATGAAAAAGAACAGTGCTGATACTATCTTACAAACTGATACAGAATGGATGAACACAGGTGATCTAAACGAATGACTTAGTTATTAAGTTTGACTTGTAAGGAGCTCCGAGAGAATAAAGCTCTTTAGAGAATTAAACTGATGAGTATTGTTTGAATAATTAGGAAATTGTGTTCAATGTATAAGACTCGATTATGGCAAATATTCTGTTAGGTATTTAGTAGCCTGCTGTCACTGGTATTTGAAAATTTCCAAAGTGTTGTAGAATTTAGATGTTAAATAGCAACAAGAATGAATTATTTTTATAATCTTGAAATGTTGATTTGACTGGAAAACTCTCAAAATAGAAACTTTTTATTGTTTCAGCAGAAGAAATAACTTCAAAGATATAAAACAAAATAGCTGCACAAAAATTTCAGACTGTGCCTCAGGCTCACTAAAAAATTTGAATTTTGTTTATCTCATGATGTTTAAATCTTTCTTTATATACTCTCTTTAAAATTCAAAGAAGGATTTCACTGAAAAAACAAAACCAAACCCTTTTCATTCGATACATTCCGATTAAATACGAATTCCAAATTTTCCAGGTTCCATTTTAATCATATATAGTTTATTTACTCGTAAAACATTTTGATTTGAAACAGTTTTCATTGGTTATAGATAATTATCTTCCTCTCCTTTATCCTTAATTGCTTCGACATATCCAGAAATTTAAATTCATTCTCAAAGTGATATTTGTGAGTGAGTTAGATTATCATTTATATATTTCAGGGCGGTGGATTGGCAGAATCGTTAGATCAATGAACAAAATGCTTTGCAGCATTTACTTCAGCTCTTTATGTTCTATGTTCAAATCCTGCTTAGTTTTTCCTCCTTTCATAAATGAAAGTGCCAGTTTAGTACTGGGGTTCGTTTAATTGACTTTCCCCTCACTCAAAATTACTGGTGCCTAAAGTAGAAATTATTTATATATCCTGTCCGCATAGATGGTTGTGGGGATATTTTGGCAAATGGAGAAGAATTTACAGTTTTTATTGCTTTTATTAAAACATTCACCACTACCACACAAAAAAATCCTAATCAATGTACACTAGTAGCATTCGTCATTATTTGAAAATCATTGCACCAATGTAATTGTGTTCCAGCTGACTTTCAAAAATACCAAAACCATAAATTCCTATATTCACATCTGTCGATTGTACCACATATACAGTTTGAAAACACCGCTGGAACTAGTAACAGACATTTTTTGCATGAACATAATTGTTTCTTTATATGCTAAACTAATAAATATATATATAAGCTACTTCACCCTCGCTTACTTGATGCTGGGTTTCGTTGTTAATTTGAGAAAAAATCCTTTCACTAAAGTGCACCAGCAAGGTTTTAGGTGGAGTTCAACAAGGTTCCAGGTTTGTGTATCTTGGCAGCATATTCAATCAGCTGTGATATTTTGATAAATAAGCATTAGTAAAGAGGTTGCCTCATACTGCGCAGTGAGGTAGAAGTGTTAGTTAAACTAAGCATCAATGTGAGATTTAAAATACACATTTACAATGTATTTACAGACTTTTCTAGATATCGTACTGAATCAGTTCATGTCTGTGGGATGTTATAAACAGCGGTGATTCTGAAAACTACTCAATGTTAATAGCATCAAGGTAGATATGTGTGTAATTATGCACCATTCATATTTTAAGTTAATATGATCTGGCTTGATACGATTCTTCAGTACGCTTTTAAATAGAAATATACCGTGAGAGACTGAATTTTGTAAATCATGTCATGTTTCAGAATAAGCTTCTATTTTGCTGTTTGAACAGATGGTGGCATGAATTTAATGTTTCACACCAGCTTGATATATCTAACATCTACTATCACAACTTGGTAATTTTACAGCATCCTTATATCACGTGTTTTATTTTGACAATTGTCTATGTTTATTGAAAAATTAACTATATATTCAAAACAAATCATTATTTTGAGGAAAGCTAAAAGCTCTTAGCCACCCGATTGTGATTCTTTTTCAATTTCTATATTTCTATAATGCCCTCCAAAAAGCCATAAATGTTGTACAAAATATTTTCTCTTTACGTCTTATGCCGACGAAATAAATCAATATAAGACATTTATAAATGCCATAACAGCCCATTAATTTTTATTTCAATATAATGAACCTTTGTTGTGGGATAATTAAAAATAAAACTATATTTAGGGTTTTCCTTTCACAAAATGGCAAGATTGTTTTCCTTTGTTTGCAAAACATCAGGTGTCTGTAAATGAGTGTATGTATTTATATATGCATTTTACACACACACACACACACACACACACACACACACACACACACACACACACACACACACACACACACACACACACACACACACACACATATATTCAATCGGAGGTAAATACATAGTAGAATATATACAATATTTGACATAGAAATGATTTCTACAGGACTAGAACTGTTTCATTCTAGTCCTGTAGAAGCCATTTCTATATTAAATATATATATATATATATAAGTAGTAACACAACAGTTAGTTCACCATAGCGAGAACAATTGTTTCACCTTATGCGGATCTTCAGCTCGAACTGGTAATGGTTATACGGAACAGGAAAAACAGCCGTTGTTTTTCCTGTTCCGTATAACCATTACCATTCCGAGCTGAAGATCCGCATAAAGTGAAACAATTGTTCTTGGTATGGTGAACTAACTGTTGTATTACTACTTCTACCAAACTCGTCCCATGGATTGAGTGCTCAACCACTACGGATATTACCTTCCAGTATTCTACCTTTATATATATATATATCAGAATGGAGGCAGTAAAAACCAGTTAGACCATTACTCACCAGAGTACTCGATACGAGTAGGTAATATGAAAAAATTCAGAGCCCCGACGGCTGAGCTCCGGCCGTTTCAACAGCTAGATCTGAACTGAAGCGCTGGTATTGGAGCGGCAGGAATCTAGCTGGTCTACTCTGGGGGTATAGTCCATATATGGGCAGACAGTCTATGCATAAATAATCTTTAAAGTTCTCTTGCTTTTTGTTTTTTTCGGGGAGTGGTCAGTAATCGAGGTTTTTTTTACATTTGTTCAGATGTACGTCTTCGTAAAGATAGCTGTTTTAGTCCTGCTTAAAAAAAGAAAAAAGAAAACAAGACAAAAGAACTTCAAAAATTGTTTATGCATAGACTGTCTGCCCATATATGGACTATACCCCCTGAGAGGATCAGCTAGATTCTCGCCGCTCGAATACCGGCGCTTCAGTTCGGATCTGCCTGTTGAAACGGCAGGAGCTCAGCCGCCGGTGTCCTGAATTTTTTCATATATATATATATATATAAATGTAATCTGAGTTTTTCGAATATTAGTAATAATATTCGATTCGTTTGCAATTATGCATACAGCCTCATTTTTAAAGCCATGTCAGTAGAATGAGCCCCTCATTCTTGCTCTTGTGTTGGCATGTAAACAGAACTGCAGACACTAATGTTTCTAGGTATTACCCTTCTACTGACATGGCTTTAAAAATGAGGCTGTTTGCATAATTGCAAAAGAATCGAATATTATTATTAATATTCGAAAAACTCAGATTACATTTATTGTACTCAGCCATGTAGAGCGAAATTTATATATATATATATATATATATATATATATATATATATATATATATATATATATATATATATATATATATATATATATATATATATGTGTGTGTGTGTGTGTGTGTGTGTGCGAGTGTGAGTATACGTCCCTTCAGTATATTCAAATGAAGAAATCTTGAAATGTTTTACATGTATCACTGACTGGTTGGATCTGTAAAATTCGAATCAGCTCAGTTTTGCTGTTTCTTTTAGAAAATTATTCAGTAAATGACGTATTTACTGGTATATAGTCATGTGTTGAACTCATGGCAGGATTAAATGGTTTTGAAGTTCAAAGCACTTCAAAGATTACGCTCCACCTTCATATATAAAGAGTGCAAAAGGAAGTCTTTTTGAATTACAAATACATTTAATTTGAATAGAATAATGCCCCGCTTCCTTTGAAACTCTAAGCATGTGTTTATTTTGCTTAATGGTTAATTCAGTCTTGGCTTAACCAATGATTATGGTTATGAATAAAAACCTTAATCAGAGTTGCGGTGCGTAGTGTTCTTGAGTAAAACATTATTAAAGTAGTGAATGAAAACCTTTAACCAAAGTAGATATACTAAAATTATTGTATTTGTTTTATGAAGATACTTTTGTTCGTAAATTTAGATGATATATTCACACTGGTTTGGAATATAATCTTATAAAACAGCATTTGGTTTGTTTCATATTGCCAGAGATGTGGACGCAGCATGGGCGAATGGTTAAGAAGTTCGTTTTGCAATCATTAGGCCCCGGGTTTGATTCCATTGCGTGACATCTTGGGCAAGTATTATTTACCTCAGTCTTGTGTTGACCCAAATTTTGTGAGGGAAATTCTGTAGACGGAAACTGTTGGAAGTATATCGGATGGACTACATCTGTAATTCAAAGGGCCAGCCTTGTCATACACCGTGTTATGCTAAATCTCCCCAAGAACTATGTTAAGGGTGCACGTGTCTGTGGAATGCTCAGCCACTTGCATGTTAATTTCACGAGCAGGCTGATCTGTTGTTCGAACAACTGGAAAACTCATCGTAGAAACCGATGAAAATCCAACACATAGTACGTATATTATTGATAACGGACGGATGAAAGTAAAGTGTTTAACTTATTAAGATTGTCCTAATGATAACCAAGTATTCCTGTTATCTGTCGAATCTCTCTATTCCTAATTTCAATGTGATTTTTCCTTTCTCTTTTTATATTCCTAAATGATATGAATTTTGTGATAAAAGCAGATACTGGAGCTTAAAATATACACATTTTAAACATTCATTCTCAAAGTGAGATCTCTGAGCGAGTTCCGTTAAGGGTACACGTGTTTGTGGAATGATCAGCCATTTATACGTTATTTTCACGAGGAGACTGTTCCGTTAATAAAACAACTGGAACATTCATCGTCAAACCCGATGGAGGTCCATTCCATTTTACTTCCAGAGAACGACGTCATGCTCGACCGACATATTTGCACTGCTAGATTCTTTTGACTGAAGTGTTTCAGCAAGATTCCGTTCTAATTCATACGTCTTGATACAACTCTTGTCTGTGGCATCTTTAACATATATCTTAACCCTTTAACATTTAAACCAGCCATATCCGGCCAGAGTTCTCTCACCTCTTTCTGTTCAAACCGGCCCTAACCAGCTCCTCATACTAATGTTAAGGTATTGTTCTAAAAATAAATAATATCAAAATCTCATAAATTCAATATTATGTGAGATAATTATGTGAAATAAAGTGTTTTCTGTGAAACTACAATAGTATATATAGAATAATGTAAATGTCAGAAAAAATGCCCTGCGGAATTTGATTACGACTTCTTATGCTTTAATTCGGAATCTTGCCAAAGTCAGCTTAACCTTTCATTCTCCTGTGTCAATAAAGTAAGCAACAGTTTGGGACTGGTAGTCGATATTAGTCAATTATTCCCACCTCTCAAATTTGTGGTCTTGTATTTATATTAAAAGTCAATATTTCCAACAATTAACATTGTATATAGTTTCACGATCCATCTATCAATTATATTAAAGGTGCGTGTCGTATAACAAGTGAGTGAGAGGGTAAGAGAGAGGGAGAGAGAAAGAAAAAGGGAGAGTGTGGTGGTGGTGGTGGTGGTAGTGCCAGCAACGCTGATTTCCAAAACATTTCACGTCGTAACAAGTATTTATTGAAAGGGGATGATAGGAGTACGCCTGCGTGTGTGTGTGTGCGTGGGCGTGGGCGCGCGCGTGTGTGTGTATAAGAGAGAAAGAGAGAGAGAGGGGGGGGGGGAGAAAGAGACAGAAAAAAAGAGGAATTAGTTTTCAAAATATTAACCAAGTTGTGGAAAGAGGGTGAGATGAGTTACTGTGCACCAGAGGGAAAAAGAGCGGCATCTGGGGTGATGCCGACATCTTTTTAATCGCGTACTATAACAAATCTTTGAAACAAGTTCCAGTAGAGGCGTAAAGAAATACGCACACACACACACACAGACACAAATACGAACATATATGCACGTATGCAGGCATGTGTGTATCTTAAATCAGTCGAACAGTGGAAAGAATTCCTGGTTGTTATAAGACCCAATCATTAAATCATGAAGTGACATATCCATTATTAAATCTAATATATATCACTGTCCTTGTTTCTAACGTTATTATGCAACCGATAAGAATATATTTCCTTTTGTAACTAATCAGTAGGAATGCAAAGTATTTTGTATGCCGAGGAGTATATTTCAAACAAGACACATTTATTTTGTCTTCAAGCCTTAGGCTAATATAAAGCGACGTAATGTATATGGATATACATACATACATAAATACATACATACCTACATACATACAGACATACATACACACATACATACGTATATACATACGTACATACATACATACATACATACGTACATACATACCTACACACACACACACACACATACAAACAAACATACATACACACATACATACATATATACGTACATACATATGTACATACAAGCATGCATACATACACACACATACACACATACATAATATATACATTCATACATACACACACACATACATACATACATACACACACATACATACATAAATACATACATCTTGATTTCAAGAGTTGTCATCACTTGATCCGCCTCCCACACATGGGTGGCACGAATAAAGAATTCTCTTCGGTTATGGCCATCCATGCTCATACGATATATATGAAAGATGTTTAGATTAAGTGATGCCTGTATTTGGAGCTTTTTTAATGAAGCTTTTTTAATGAAGAATTGCGTTGCACTGGACCGATCTCACTCTCTGAATAACGATGAAAGGTATCCAAAAAGAACAAGTCGAAATCATTGACTACCATCGAGTCTCAGGATTTACATCACTTTTCCTTCTCATAGAATGATGTCCTAACAAGGACCAGGAGATTCTCACCACCAGTGGGCTAACCGCGTGCTCGGGTACTAAACAGTATTTCAAATCTTTGCGCATACACACATACATTCATACATACATACGCATATATATATATACGAGGGCAATCCCAAAAGTAAGGTCTCCTTCCGATATTGCAACTTTTCCGTTAAAATCCTGTGATGGTGCTTCAGGAAACATCAGGAACCAAAATGCAGAGAGCATCCAGAGTTATCCGCCGATCTTTACGCATGTTTTCCTCGGAAGGAGACCTTACGTTTGGGATTGCCCTCTATATAATAACTGCGCGAAATTCGCACTTGGCGGTAGCGTTCAACGGGAGCTCCATTCTCAACGGCTGCCAAGCCAAGATTGAGCGTCCCAGCGAAGCGCACGCATTATTGTTTGGGAGTGAAGGAAGCACCTATCACAACAGTGTTGCCAACAGCCGTATGAACAGTCTCTCTGCGTTCCCATCGCGTTGGAGACCTTACTTTTGGGATTACCCTCGTATATATTTAACGAAGGGTTAAAATGAAAAATTATAATGGTTATATGTGGTTATTAGTTGATATGATAATAACAAAGTATAGTTGTAAATGTATAATAATGAGAATATAAAGAATATACGAGTAAATGATTTGGTTATATATAGTTTACTTCACGTGAATCAATTAAAAAGTACATATAAAACAGTTACCAAGAGTTGTTAATGTTGTTATTGCTTCTGATGTGAAGCTTTTGTAGTCTGTTGCTGTTGTTGGTGTGAAAGCAGCGAGCGACAGATAATTGTTGTTGTTGGAATTTGGAGACCGTGGTAGTAGTTGTGAGACCGTGCTAGTAAGAGAGCGAGAGATATGGTATCTCTGAATGGTCTGTAGTAACTGTGAACTACCGAGGGTTGCAGACAGTGGTGAATCTTCCACATTTGTGTTCTGTAGTAGTAGGGTTCCAATCGCTCTGGGTGTATCTGTAGACCTCATGAGGTCTGTTGAATAGTGGTGAATCTTTACATAGCTTGTTCTGTAGTGGGGTGCTCCGATGTCTCTGTGCTTGATAGCTTGATACAGGCTCTATATATAGCTGTCACTTCCTGTCCCCCAACCTGAGGGGACAGCCCACGCATGAACTTGTTAACACAATAAATTTGGTGACCTAGAATTTGATCTTTAGGTATCACCCAAAGTTCAAGGCGCGGATAGATTTCGCTACATATACACACACACACACACACATATATATATATATATATATATATATATATATATATATATATATATATATATATATATACAAAATTTAGTATAGCATCAACGAAGCCATGGTTGCAGCCAAGCTAACGAATGCAGTTTCGGTGTGCAGCTAAGCACTCGGATAGGGTATATAACCCTAGAGTTATAACATTACTTTTAGACAGCTTTGCAAAATGAATACAGTGACCGATAGAAGGGCCGCAGTGACCATAGCCACGAAAAAGACTGAACTCAGGAAAAATTTTACTAACCTGGACCGCACGTCGACATCATACATAACACATAATACATATAATATATACCATATAACAATGTTACAGTATCGTAAAAGAGGATAGAAAGAAGAGGTATAAAGAGGTGCGATATAGAGTATTACATGCCAGAAGCGGGTGCGTAAGTGCTCGATGCTTGGGTTATCAGGGTTAAAAATATTAGAGAAAATTAATATTTAGTGTAGAGGTTTAAGCAGAGCGGTGATAGGAAAAATAATTAATGAAAGAGTTACAAGCCGTTAAATCATATCCTTATAAAGCTCTTACACATTTTTCGCCCAATGGGGCTCGTCTGAGGCAGATATTAAGATAAGGCAAAGTTGTACTTATATACACTATTTGGGTACAATAATAATTTTACATAACAGTGCATATTAAATATACGTGGTTAATTATGAAACACGGTGGGAAGAGATTAGTATGCTAAGGGAGGTAATTACCGGTGCTAGTATAACGTTTCTTCTCTAACTCATGACCTCTAGCAGCTATGTAAAAAGTTTTATTTTATTATTTTAAAGGAATTAACATAAGTAGGGTTAGTCAACTCAGTGTAAATGAGGCCGTGTTAAGGTGTGAGTATGAATAATTAGTAAAGTCGTTAAAGACCACACACAGGTTTAACTAGTGCAATGGGGCACGTTAGGTGCGAATCTGAAGGCCTAGAAAAATAAAGTCAATTTGAATAGAATTTGTATATTCATATGATCGATTGTCTAAGAAGTTGCTTGGGTATAGGCAGCAGTTCTGTAAGATTACCCAAGGACCAGTCTGGCCAAGTGGAAGAATATGGTGAGGTAAGCCCGGCTGAATGTACGCAGTGCGGCTTCCTGGTGGAAAAACAGATGATGGATGATGGTGTTATTCCACGTTGTTTAATGGTAAGTCTACCGTCGGTAAGTCAGGCCTGGGTGTGGTGTTGAGAGAATCAGGTGTTATGGCGGTTATACAGTTGTTGGGGTCCATCTGTAGAAAGAGTGTTGTAGTCGATGGCCGCAAAAAAGAAATAGATATAGTGCTTGCAGCACGGAGAACCATTGTTCATTTCGAGGGCTCCTACTGAAAAATCTTTTTAAGAGGTCAAGTGACTCAGCGCAGGCCATTACCTGGTCTGAATTTACCTCCTGCACAGACTTAGAGACGAGATCCTTGTGTTACAAGGAGATGTATATAGGAATGATGCCCTATTTACCGTAAATAACCATTGCCCTCGTAGGATAGAACACCTTAATAAACTTATACACAAGTTCTTTAAATCATACGGCCTCTCTGTAACTATCGACCACAACCATACTATAGTTAATTTCTTAGATGTTACGTTAGAATTAGGTACCGGCTTATACAGACCATACCACAAGCCTGGTGAGGTCCTTTCCTACAAAAGCTATGCTTCTAACCACCCTAAATCTACGCTCAACTCTATTGTGTATAGCATCTCCCATAGAATCTCGAGGCTTTCTGCTAATGAAGACTTCATCAACCAAACTGCTGATTATTATAACAAGGCATTGGCTGATTCAGGTGACAACAGCAACATTTCATACCTCCACGACGCAGGCTCTATAAAGCCCCCACCTCATGTAGGACCAGTATTATAGCGAGCCATACCTATGACCAACGCCACAGCGGCCCTACAAGCGTAAAAAGTATTAGAAGAGCTAATAATGCCCACATCTTAACCATAAAGCTAGCGGAACGGATATATTACCATACCCACACCATCATGGGCCGGCTAATAGTAGTAACTGTAGCCTACTGGAATTATTCTCCACTTACAAGCTTAATAAAGGTGATGGTTTATTACCTAAACCTTCTAATCCGCCTAGGGTAACCTTGAAACGCCGCACTGGGGGTGTCTGTGCACTTTGGCATAATGCCAACAGCGCACACATTATACAGCAGCCCTATAGCCTTGATAGGGACACCTACCAAGGCAATAACCACCGTAGTAACCCCAGATCTACGCGTAATCGCCACCTTAATGTCTTATGGTTCCACCCCACCTATTCTCGGAGTGTGGCCTCCAATTTACCCAGTATCTTTTTCGACGCCTTAGAGAGGAACTTTCCACCTAACCACAGATACAGAAAAATCCTCAATAAGAATAACGTAAGAATCTCCTATTCCACTACACCTAATCTAGCCGACCTCATAGCAATAAGTAACCACAGCAAGCTCACTAGAATACAACATGCTAGTAATGAGAATTTTAGGGAATATGACAACTCGGTTAACCTTAACAATTCTCTCGCCCCGCTCGATAACGATAGTAGTAACCAGAACAGGTATATTAGTATTAGCAGTAGATTACACAATAGCACCACATTAGAAACTAACTGCTGCACCAGTAGTGTGACGACAAGGTTAGAAACGATAACAGCTCTAACAACGGCTGTAGAAGACGCTAGAACACGAAAGGTGGGCGTGGCACCATTCCGCGTGTTTATAGCTATAGTAATGCCAACTATAACAATGGTAGCTATGGTGATGGTGATAATAATAGTAATACGATTAACACCAACACTCACCACCTTAGAGGTGACAACAAAAAACATTGAAATTGTCGTAACCCTGTAAACTGTCCACTCCGAGGATACTGCCTGACTAGAAATGTTATCTATAGATGCACGGTTACTAGTCATAATAGGGTTAAGTCTTACATAGGAGCTACTTCTGGGGCGTTCAAGACCAGATTTAGAGCACATCACTCTTTTAGGAATAGGAAGCTTAGATACTCTACCTCCCTCGCTTATTATATTACCCAATTAAATGACTTCAACATTAGCTACACCACTCATTAGGAAATTGTGAACCAAGAAACACCATATAATATAAAAAAAGCTGCCAACTCTGCTTAATGGAACTGTATTATATAGTGCAAGCACCACAAGAGCTCATAAATAGTTGGGCTGAAACTGTCATCAATTGTGGCTATCGACTACAACACTCTTTCTACAGATGGACCCCAACAACTGTATAACCGCCATAACACCTGATTCTCTCAACACCACACCCAGGCCTGACTTACCGGCGGTAGACTTACCATTAAACAACGTGGAATAACACCATCATCCATCCTCTGTTTTTCCACCAGGAAGCCGCACTGCGTACATTCAGCCGGGCTTACCTCACCATATTCTTCCACTTGGCCAGACTGGTCCTTGGGTAATCTTACAGAACTGCTGTCTATACCCAAGCAACTTCTTAGACAATCGATCATATGAATATACAAATTCTATTCAAATTGACTTTATTTTTCTAGGCCTTCAGATTCGCACCTAACGTGCCCCATTGCACTAGTTAAACCTGTGTGTGGTCTTTAACGACTTTACTAATTATTCATACTCACACCTTAACACGGCCTCATTTACACTGAGTTGACTAACCCTACTTATGTTAATTCCTTTAAAATAATAAAATAAAACTTTTTACATAGCTGCTAGAGGTCATGAGTTAGAGAAGAAACGTTATACTAGCACCGGTAATTACCTCCCTTAGCATACTAATCTCTTCCCACCGTGTTTCATAATTAACCACGTATATTTAATATGCACTGTTATGTAAAATTATTATTGTACCCAAATAGTGTATATAAGTACAACTTTGCCTTATCTTAATATCTGCCTCAGACGAGCCCCATTGGGCGAAAAATGTGTAAGAGCTTTATAAGGATATGATTCAACGGCTTGTAACTCTTTCATTAATTATTTTGCCTATATATATATATATATATATATATATATATATATATATATATATATATATATATGTATATATATATAGGAAAAGAGTCAGGACCCCGACGGCTGAGCTCCGGCCGTTTCGACAGCTAGATCTGAGTTCGGATCTAGCTGACTCTTTTCCTATTACCCACTCTGCTACCCTAAGTATCGAGTGCTCTGGTGCGCTATGGTCCACCTGAGATGGCACAGTTGGTGACAAGGTTTGTCCTTTCAATTACAGGAGCTACGTGGAATAAAGTGGCTTGCTCAAAGACAGAACACGCCACTGGAAATTGAACTTACGATTTTACTATCGTGAACTAAACACTCTAACCTATAAGCTACGTGACTTTACTTACACATACACATGCATATGTGCATATAAACACACACACACACACACACACACACACACACACACACACACACACACACACACACACACACACACACACACACACACACACACACACACACACACACACACACACACACATACAATATATATATATGAATACGTAATATTTCGCCGTATGAGGGTTCGACAGTCTTCTGAGTTTATTTTTTAATGGATATGCCTTAAATGGCACATCAGTCCAGTCGCTGATTTACACATCAAATCACATTTAGTGTAGATGACACGGTTTTGAGCGGGAGCAGGATGGGAGGTTTGATCAAGAATATTGACCAGCCGAGATATTTCAAAGTTCTTTATACCTTCATGGCAGACAGTTCTCCATTTTCCATGGTCAGCAGCTAGGGCTTCCAACGAAGTAAGAAGTATGTTCACACATTGAAGATTGTACTTCAGTTTGTCTTTATATCCGAGTAACGGTCTGCCTACATTACGTGCACCATTATGAAGTTGACTATGTAACAGTACCTTGGGTGTGCGGTCCTCAGTCATCCGTAGGGCATGGCCAGCCCATCTAAGTTGGAATTGCATTAGAAATGGCTCAATGCCACCGATGTTGCACCTCATAAACAGATCGGTATTGTCAGAAAGTGCATAACCACAGATAGAATGAAGACAATGTTTGTAGAAGACATCAAGCTTATAAATGTGCGAGCGATAAAGTGTCCATGCCTCCGAGCCGTATAAAAGTGCTGTCAGTATCACTGCACGATAAACTGCAACTTTCGTTTTCAGAGATATACCTCTGATACCCCATAGATGTAGTTTACTAAAGGTGTCAGTTGCTTTAGATATGCAATTGACAATCTCATCATTCTGAATGCCAAGGTGAGTAAAGGTGTTCACAGTTTAGATCCTTGCCACCAACAGTAATGGGAAAATGGAGACGCTCCTGCCCCGGCTGTCACTGTTTAACATCTTCTAGTTGTCTGGGTGGGGTGAGGGTTATCACCTCAGTCTTCTTAATGCTGATTGTTATACCAAATGCCTTACAGGCAAGCGAGAAGTAGTTCATCAATTCTTGTGCCTCTTCAAGGTATGTTGCAACACGTGCAGCATCATCAGAAAACAGTAAATCACGAATAACACTTATTCGAGTAAGTATCTTAGCCTTAAAGAAATGATGGTTGAATAACTCACATGATGAACGGAGTTCAAATCTGACACCAGTCGACGAATGCATACTGGAGTATTGCAGAGAAGAACAAATCAAAGAAGAACAGAAATCATGTCGCAACCCTACTTCGTATTGTTTGTGACACCAAAGTATTCAGTACATTCACCATTTGACATAATTCACGTTTTCATGCCCCCAAGAAAAGACATGATAACATTCAACATATTGTCAGGTATACCAAGTGTTTTGAGGATTTTTCAGAGAGCTTTTGCGATTGACAGTGTCAATATCTTTGGTCAAGTCGACAAAAATCATAAGCAGCTCCTGGTTCTTTTCACTAACACCCCCTGCAACCTGGCAAAGGGAGAATATCATGTTAATAGTACTACGACCTATGCGGAAACCACATTGGTTTTCAGGTCTGGATGTAATTCTGTTGAGAATGACACAGGCAAGTACCTTAGCAGAAATAGAGAGAAGTGAGATGCTGCGAGAGTTGTCACCGATAGATTTATTTTAGCTTTGTTCTTGAAGAGATGGATTATAGATACATCTTTGAAGTCTTGAGGGACATATTCAACCTTCCAGATTTCCAGAAATAGCCGAAGAAGCTTACGAAGCAGTTTTTGACCACCATATTTGAACATTTTAGGTGGGATACCATCTTTACTAGGAACTTTATTGGGTGACAGTTGCTTGATAGTGGCCTTTACTTCATTCAAGCTTGGGTTGAATGCTATTTCGGCTATCTCTGGCCTTTGCGGAATAAATGATATTACATCATTTACATTTGCAGCCTTTTCAAATTGTTCCTTCCACCGAGATAGTTTGTCTGTGAATAAGGTGGTACAATCAGGGGATAAAACTAGATTTGATCTGCTCTCCCTCGGACCATATACCGCCTTCAGAACTTTGTAGTTCAGCTGCTTTAGCTGCCCAACAGGCATCCTTCATCTTTCGCAGTGAGGACTGTGTCTACTGCGTAAATCTTTATAGGTTTTCTGTTTAGATTCTGGACATCTGAGTTGCTTTCATCAAACCAGTCCTGGTATTTTCTTATAGGAAATCCTAGGATTTCTACGGAGGTTGCATAGGTGGCATCTATGAGCGCTTTCCAGGAAGCCTCAATGTCCTCAGAAATCTGGACAGAATCGAGGGATGAGTCAAGTTCTGCAGTAAATTCCAGCCTCCAATCAGTGGATTTCAAAGAACCCACATGAACCTTGAATGAGATAGGTGGCTTTAAAAGACACCTTTTGTAAGGAGGATTGAATGAAACCTTACTGCGCAGCAGTGTGTGATCTGAGAGGTAGTAAGAAGAGTGAAAAGAGCGAGTAACTTTGAAGTCTTTTACGTCACTCACGCTGGTGTGTGATGACATAGTTAATCATGTGCCAATCTTATTGTTTGCATATTGTTGAAAAATACTATAAATGATACTAAGATCAAATTCCTTGCAGAGTAAAAGCAGCCTAAACTCATTTGAGTTCATAGGCCCGACTCCACTAAAACCAAAGACGTCATGCTATGTTTGATAGTCATTTCCAACCCTAGCATTGAAATCTCCCATTATGATGAGCTTGTTCTTGTATGGAACAGTGGAAACCAGTGAAGCTGATCATAGAATGTTTCGATATACTGCTCAAATGAATAAAGTGTTGGGTTGTAACAACTCACTAGTGTAACAGGGGTGTTGTTTGCTAGATCCAGAGAGAGAGAGAGAGAGAGAGAGAGAGAGAGAGAGAGAGAGAGAGAGAGAGAGAGAGAGAGAGAGAGAGAGAGAGAGAGAGAGAGAGAGAGAGAGAGAGAGAGAGAGAGAGAGAGTCATGATACAGTCACTGACATTTTTACATACACATATATTATATACGAAATATGTGTTAGACGGCTCAACTATTTAGAATTATAATAAATATAAACCAAATAATGTAAATAAAAGATAATGAATGTGTATTTCCTTCTTTGTTCTAGTTTCCATATTTCTCTGAGAGTAGTCTAATAAATACTATCATTACATAATTTTCTTGTCGCTATTTTTTATGACTTAACAGCATCAGAATTTAGATGCCAAAGTGTTGAGCAGATATCTGTAATCAAACACCAAAATATATATCTTGTAACTTGCATAGTTTTCTGAGTAAGCCCAGAAGAATGTGTTGCGTTTTGCTCCAAAATTAACAAATAAACAAACGAATAAATAATAGATTAACAATTTTTACTTTTAATTTTCTTTTTTTTCCCATAATAAAACTATTCTTTGCTAATAGTTAAAAAAATGATATATTTATTTATCGTAATAACATATTTTGAGCAACCAAACGTTCAACAATGGCTGACTCATGACATACATATTGTTGCGTTGGACCACCGTCGGTTTCGACGACGAGTGTTTGTGAATTTAACGTGCAAGTGGTTGAACATTCCACAGACAAGTCTATCTTTAACGTAGTTCTCAAGGAGATTCTGTAAGATAAAGCATGTGATTGGACCCGTCCTTTGAATTACAGGCACAGCTAATTTTTACCATGTGAGTGAACACAACGCACTACCGGAAATAGAACCCATGAGCACTTACATTCATGAATTAAGCAAACCAACAACTAAGTGACGTGCCTTCACAGAATCATGGCATAAAACTTAGAAAAATTAAGTTATTTTCTTTTTATAGTTTATTTATTTTTATTATATAGTGGGCATTTTTATTACTGTTGCGAAATTGTTAAGTTATTAGATCCAGAGTTGAATGACCGACAACATGTTCAAATGACGTAACGGTGACTGGTTATATACACTAATTCGTTTTCCGGCATCTTATCGTAGTTTCACCCGTGAAGTAAGAAACACGCTTCTGTTCAGTAAATTTCATAAATATGTTTTAATGCTTCCTAAGCAATGACAATCAGGAGTGATAATTCCAATTTTCTAAAAGAGAGACAAGAAAGATTTTTTCAATTATTGCTGGTAGTCACTGTGCATTTATAGATTTCATTTTTAATCAGGTAGTGGCTCTGGAGTGGACAGTGGTTAGGGCTTACTATAACCCGATTCGGCCAGTGCTTTGCTATAGTAATCAGCGGTTTGGTCGAAAAGGTCCACGGCAACAACGACCGCACCGGCCCAAAACAACACGGAAACGCTGCCGTAATATCCTATGGTTCATTGCCTCTTACTGAAGGAGTGTCGCTTCAAACATGTGAACATGGCTATAAAATTGAGGCTTGTTTGCATAATTGCAAACGAATCGAATATTATTATTAATATTCGAAAAACTCAGATTACTTTTATTGTATTCAGCCATGTAGAGCGAAAATTTTCTTATATATATATACACACACACCAGTACACCACACTCCCTCCATAGAACCACACACACTCTTCTCTCCCCGCTCCACACTCACTCATCCCACTAACACCCCACTAATACACACACACACACACACACACACACACACACACACACACACACACACACACACACACACACACACACACACACACACACACATACACACACACACACACACACACACACACACACACACACACCCTCCTCACTCCAACTCTCACACCTACCCATCCTCGCCTCCCTACCATTCTGCCGACTGCTGCTATGCCCTTCCGACCACTGTCTCAGCACCAACTGACCACAGCACTTCCACTGCTGACCACTTCCTGTTGCGCGCGCACCCCACATCTCTCCTCTTCCGACCACCACCTATATAACTTACCCACACACACACACCCCAAAACAAATTTTTTTATCCACACGCCACCCACACCCACAACACGCTTAAACCACACACACGTGCTTCCCACCACATATTTACACCCTCAGCCCCCTGATTCCTCTCCCCCACCCCCTATCCACACACGCACAGACCCTCCGACCCACAAAAACACTCCCACACACACCTTCCTGAACATGCAACCCCGTTCTTCCCCAACCCTCACTTTCACATACACACACACACACACACACGCACACCTAACCACACACACACCACCTTCAGCCCTCCCCGCTCGGACACCCCGTCTCCCTCTCCCCACTCCACCCGCCACCACCTCTACTCACCCCACACCCTTCCACCACCTGTTTACCCCCCTTTTAATTTCAGTTTATTTTGATCATGCCTTTATTTTTAAATTTTCTCATTCCCTGTATTTTGATCATGCTTTATTTATTATTTATTATATTTTTGTCCTTATTTGTTAATTTTTCATTCGCACCGTTTCCTTTCGCTATATGTCTCTCCACCACTCCCCTACACACCTTTTGAACTCTCACCTGAAGAAGGGCTTATGCCCGAAACGTCGTCCCCCACCTACCCCCCACTCTCCTGAGCGTGAATTTAATAAACATTTGTCGTACTGCCTCTCTGTTCTGTCCCTGTTCAATTTTTCATTATATATATATATATATATATATATATATATATTGGAATAAATGCTCTGAAATAGCGATATATATGTGAAGATAGACATAGAATATTCGAAAATATTCTGTATGTTTATAATAAACATTTTGAAGACCTAATCGCTATAGAATAGAATACGTCACGTATTACAATTAGATTCTCGACAAAAGCAAGGGAAGTAACCTACGCGGTTCATTCTTATTAGAAATCTTCAGGATTACATATCCAGTGCTTTTATCGAGAATGACACAGCTAGAGACTTATAGAATACTTAGCTGTGTACAGGAACTGGTTTGAAAGAGCGGTTGCCGGTCCGGCAGAAATTAGAAATTGGAATAAATGCTCTGAAATAGCGATATATATGTGAAGATAGACATAGAATATTCGAAAATATTCTGTATGTTTATAATAAACATTTTGAAGACCTAATCGCTATAGAATAGAATACGTCACGTATTACAATTAGATTCTCGACAAAAGCAAGGGAAGTAACCTACGCGTTTCATTCTTATTAGAAATCTTCAGGATTACATATCCAGTGCTTTTATCGAGAATGACACAGCTAGAGACTTATAGAATACTTAGCTGTGTACAGGAACTGGTTTGAAAGAGCGGTTGCCGGTCCGGCAGAAATTAGAAATTGGAATAAATGCTCTGAAATAGCGATATATATGTGAAGATAGACATAGAATATTCGAAAATATTCTGTATGTTTATAATAAACATTTTGAAGACCTAATCGCTATAGAATAGAATACGTCACGTATTACAATTAGATTCTCGACAAAAGCAAGGGAAGTAACCTACGCGTTTCATTCTTATTAGAAATCTTCAGGATTACATATCCAGTGCTTTTATCGAGAATGACACAGCTAGAGACTTATAGAATACTTAGCTGTGTACATTTTGTCGAGAATCTAATTGTAATACGTGACGTATTCTATTCTATAGCGATTAGGTCTTCAAAATGTTTATTATAAACATACAGAATATTTTCGAATATTCTATGTCTATCTTCACATATATATCGCTATTTCAGAGCATTTATTCCCATTTCTAATTTCTGCCGGACCGGCAACCGCTCTTTCAAACCAGTTCCTGTACACAGCTAAGTATTCTATAAGTCTCTAGCTGTGTCATTCTCGATAAAAGCACTGGATATGTAATCCTGAAGATTTCTAATAAGAATGAAACGCGTAGGTTACTTCCCTTGCTTTTGTCGAGAATCTAATTTTAATACGTGACGTATTCTATTCTATAGCGATTAGGTCTTCAAAATGTTTATTATAAACATACAGAATATTTTCGAATATTCTATGTCTATCTTCACATATATATCGCTATTTCAGAGCATTTATTCCAATTTCTAATTTCTGCCGGACCGGCAACCGCTCTTTCAAACCAGTTCCTGTACACAGCTAAGTATTCTATAAGTCTCTAGCTGTGTCATTCTCGATAAAAGCACTGGATATGTAATCCTGAAGATTTCTAATAAGAATGAAACGCGTAGGTTACTTCCCTTGCTTTTGTCGAGAATCTAATTGTAATACGTGACGTATTCTATTCTATAGCGATTAGGTCTTCAAAATGTTTATTATAAACATACAGAATATTTTCGAATATTCTATGTCTATCTTTACATATATATCGCTATTTCAGAGCATTTATTCCAATTTCTGATTTCTGCCGGACCGGCAACCGCTCTTTCAAACCAGTTCCTGTACACAGCTAAGTATTCTATAAGTCTCTAGCTGTGTCATTCTCGATAAAAGCACTGGATATGTAATCCTGAAGATTTCTAATAAGAATGAAACGCGTAGGTTACTTCCCTTGCTTTTGTCGAGAATCTAATTGTAATACGTGACGTATTCTATTCTATAGCGATTAGGTCTTCAAAATGTTTATTATAAACATACAGAATATTTTCGAATATTCTATGTCTATCTTCACATATATATCGCTATTTCAGAGCATTTATTCCAATTTCTAATTTCTGCCGGACCGGCAACCGCTCTTTCAAACCAGTTCCTGTACACAGCTAAGTATTCTATAAGTCTCTAGCTGTGTCATTCTCGATAAAAGCACTGGATATGTAATCCTGAAGATTTCTAATAAGAATGAAACGCGTAGGTTACTTCCCTTGCTTTTGTCGAGAATCTAATTGTAATACGTGACGTATTCTATTCTATAGCGATTAGGTCTTCAAAATGTTTATTATAAACATACAGAAT
>OZ024740.1:46956789-47046789 GCA_964016885.1 Eledone cirrhosa
AAAAGAAAACAAAAGTAAAAATACAAATTAAAAAAATTAGGCGTGCAAGATGCAAGAAGAGAAGCCTATCCTACATGGAAGCACTAAAGGTTTACATACTCAATGGAGATGTTGACTGGAAGCATTGATAAGGGACCAGTGCCGGAAACTTATGACAATATTGGAAGTCTATGTTTTGGATGTACTCGATTTTATTATGAATAGTGGAAGTAGGGCGGTGGATTGGCAGTATCGGTAGAGAGTCGGACACCATTCTTTGCAGCATAGAGTTACGGTCTTTTACGGTCTGAGTTCAAATCCCGCCGAGGTTAACTTTGCCTTTCATCCTTACGGGGTCGATAAAATAAAGTACCAGTAACGTACTGGGTCGATTTAATCGACTTTCCCCTCCTGAATTACTGGCCTTGTGCCTATAGTAGAAATCATTATGAATAGTGGAAGTTGGTTGATACTATAGGGGTGGGTTGTTCTTATTTGTTTGTATTTATAGTCATTCATTCATTCATTTACACACACACATTCACATACATACATGTATATGTGTGTTTGTATATATGTATGTGTGTCTTTGAAGAGACTTTATAACCGAATGGGAAATAAATGCTATGAGTAATTGACTTAGCAAAAGATCTCTATAGAGTAAAGAAACTCAAGAGAATTTATATATGCTGAATCCCACTGCCAACGTCAGTTAATCGTTCAAAATTCTCTCCTCTTCACATACCAAGCGAACAGCACTTTAAACGATTACACGATGCTAGAGCTGGGATTCAGCACCAACGCCTACATGTACTAGAGTACGCCAACAATAATTACGAAAAATATATTTAACCCAAATATTAAAAAAAGACCTCTACAAAATCAAATAAGTCGATGTCAGTTCGTATCGTCTACAGGTCACGAATATAGCTTTAATTTTTTTAACGTAAACGATTCGCTACATAGAATCGTCCAGGCCCGTGCATTACTGACTTGTGAGGTGTTGTCGAGCAGCTATTATCACGGATCCGGCTATCGACCGAGTCATTGTGAATATCATCCCGCCGCCTTCTTTGGTAGGATAGTTTTTCTCTGTCTTGTGGCTGTGGCGAAAGAGGTTGTGTGGTGGACGCGGCTGAAAGGACTGAAGGCAGACACTTTCCTTTTCGGCCAATCCCCCAACTTTCTCAAGTTCCACTTAGAAAGGAAGGTGAGTGTGGAGAGAGAAGTGCTGCCCCCTCCCCAGTATATTCGTTAAAAGGTAAGGTGTAGCGAGGATGGCCTTTGTGAATGGGCTTACTCTGACGATGCGCCTGTTGGCGGGTTAGTCTGGAGAGGAGTGGGGCGCCCTCCCAGGGTGCTTTTGGAAACTAGTGTAGTTTAGGATTGGTGGAGTTCCTAAGTCACTCCCTGAGTGGTTCTCCCCTCTATTTGTGAATCTTCATCGTTATAATTGTAATTCTTATTGTTATTTTTTATATCATTTTTATACTCAATTTTTCTGTAAACCCACACTGTCCCTGTTCTTTGTATTGTCCTCTTTTTGTTAGCCCCTGTGGCAAATAAAAAAAAAATAATAACAGTAATAATAATAATAATAATTATTATTATCAATAGTAGTCGTAGGGCGGTGGATTGGCAGTATCGGTAGAGGGTTGGACGCCATGTTTCGACTCATAGAGTTACGGCCCTTTCCATTCTGAGTTCAAATCCTGCCGAGGTTAACTTTGCCTTTCATCCTTACGGGGTCGATAAAATAAAGTACCAGTAATGCACTGGGTAATTGCTGGCCTTGTGCCAAAAGTAGAAACAATTATTAATAGTAGTCGTAATGGTGGTGGTTATTGCATTAAGAGCGTTGACATTTGTGTCACCATCGAAAACAACTGCATTATCATCATCTTCATCGCCGCCGTCGTCGTAAAATTTTGAAGCCTATAGTAGTTGGGTGGGGTGGTGGTGGTGGTGGTGTTGGCGGCGGGGTAGTAATAACAAGGCAGTTTTTGGAAGTGACATAACCAAGTAGTTATGAAGATGATGACAGAACATTTAGCCCCCCTTTTGTTTATTTTGTCTCAAAGGACTGTGAGATATGTTCTTAGACATTTCCATATGTTCATAACAGTCATAATAATAATACTTGTTGGTTCAGTTGCGTCATTTGTTGTAAACATTCTTTCTTTTCTCAGCCCTGTCATTGGTTCCCTCTTTCATTTAAAAAGTACGAATTCAGAAGCTGAAATTTATTGCTATTTCAATTTTTTGAGAATAATGCCAAAAGGAGTGAATTAGAATAATAATTGTTTCTACTTTTGGCACAAGGCCAGCAATTACCCAGTGCATTACTGGTACTTTATTTTAACGACCCCGTAATGATGAAAGGGAAAGTTAACCTCGGCGGGATTTGAACTCAGAACGTAAAGGATCATAACTCTATGCTGTAAAGTATGGTGTCTGACGCTCTACCGATACTGCCAATTCACCACCCTTGTCAAACGGAGTCAATTAGAATAATAATAATCATCTTTTCTCTATTAACCACAAGGGCCTACAAAAAACGTCGACGAAGGTATAAGACGATACGACGTGGGTTTACATGAACGTGTATAGAAAGGAGAAATAACAAAAACAAAAAGGGTAACTTGGACGATGCTAACCATTCTCATCCACCCTACAACAAATTTGCTGGAAAGCACCACTTCACTTTCCACCCTCAGTTTTCTTTTCTACTAAAACTTGGTAACGGTGATGAGGCCTTGGTCAAAGAGTAAAGCGTCTGCTTTCAGCTCTTTCAATCTTGTCTCTTTCAGCTCTTTCAATCACAACAATGAGCTGACAGCCAAATCCGTCCTATATGTGATTGCAGCTGTTCGACATCACATCGTATTCCAACAATGCTCATGCACTGGACGATTGCATGCAGAACGGTTTCGTCGCTATGAGGGCATCCAAGAAGACACTTTCGTACTTGTAAAGTTTATTTCGAAACGGCAATGAAAGGTATCAGTACTATAGAAATTACAATTGACTATATATATATATATATATATATATATATATATATATATATATATATATATACATTAGTGCGGCAGAAACTCGAGTCCGGGAACCTTATAGGCACCCGTTTTACGTGTGTTGTGTTGAGGCAAATAACTATGTGTATACTCTGGTAATGTATCTTACATTGCCCATTGAGTGCGCTGAGATACAACCGGTACTGGCATTGATAAATATGCTGGGTCCGTCAACCCTTATTATTATTATATATATATATTTATATATATATATATATATATATATATATATATATATATATATATATATATATATATATATATATATATATATATATATATATATATATATATACCTCCGGTTGGTGCGAGCAACGGCTAAAAAAAGTCGTTGAAGCTGGTCGGAATTTTTTCTCTCTCGTCTACGATTTCACAGAACTTATGTTTACCGAATTTGCAGACCAGACCCCTTCTTCCTCCAGTTAGACCTGTGCGAAATTCCTTCCTTGCTCACATTTCAGCCAGGTTTGATGGTCTTTATTCTCTCGTTCACGATTTCACCGAACTTAAATTCATAGAAATCTGGGACTTGTCTCCTTCTTCCTCACTTTCTATTGCTTCACCATTTTGTTTGTTTACCCCCGTGTCCCCTTTATTTACGTGTCCCAACGACTTTTTTTAGGCGTTGCTCGCACCAACCGGAGGTATATGGTCTTTAAAGCGATGAAATGCCTATGATAGTTGGAAGATCACTGATGAAGGACAAACTTTTTTCATATGTAACCCATTTGCAACTCCGCAGCACCCTTATCATATTTACACATATTTTTTCCTCTGCTGCTACACCGTCTTTTTCGTTCTATGTATCTTTACCCTTTCTAGCAGTCTCTCTCTCTGTTAGCCTCTTCCTCACCCTTCACTCACTCATTCTCTGTCACTACCTCTCCTCCTCCTCTTTCTTCCCGTTTGACCTGTGAGTAATTCTTTTCTCTCACATTCTCGGCCAAGCTGGTCGGAATTTTTTCTCTCTCGTCTACGATTTCACAGAACTTATGTTTACCGAATTCGCAGACCAGACCCCTTCTTCCTTCCGTTAGACCTGTGCGAAATTCCTTCCTTGCTCACATTTCAACCAGGTTTGATGGTCTTTATTCTCTCGTTCACGATTTCACCGAACTTAAATTCATAGAAATCTGGGACTTGTCTCCTTCTTCCTCACTTTCTGTTGCTTCACCATTTTGTTTGTTTACCCTCGCGTCCCCTTTATTTACGTGTCCCAACGACTATTTTTAGCCGTTGCTCGCACCAACCGGAGGCATATGGCCTTTAAAGCGATGAAATGCCTATGATAGTTGGAAGATCACTGATGAAGGACAAACTTTTTTCATATATATATATATATATATATATATATCCAATTGCAAACTGATTCCTTCATAATTTTTTAAAGGAATATTTGAAAGATATAAAAAGTGAATTCAAAGAATATAATTCACACACACACACACACACACACACACACACACACACACACACACACACACACACACACACACACACACACACACACACACACACACACACACATACACAAATGAACATACACGCACAGACAGTGAGTTGTTGAGATAAAAGAAAACCTTAAAAATACACGCACGCTGCTTTGCTTAGCAGTTGACGTTATTACAGTGCCTTGTATAAGCTAATATAGATATACCTCCCTCTAACCAACAGTTTCCATATGCTTTTCTATATTCCCGTGTTTTCAGTTCTCTCAGGATTCAATAATACCCAATGTATTCCACCCACCATCAAAATTTTGTATGGCGTGACTTCACTCATAAATAATAAAATTTGCCTTTCATCCTTTCGTATGAATAGGTTTATATGTCTCCCAGCAGAAGATATCCTATCTTATTAGAATATCCAAGCTGGTTCTTACACAGCGAAACAGTAGTCGGGACCTCGAAGTAAATTAGGTAACTTTTTATCTTATTTGCTTCTCCCACTTATACATTTATAACGCTCTGACTCATTGATTAATTATTTAATTCAATCATTCATTGAGCAAAATTGTTAACTGATAGACACCCTTATATGTATGTTTATAGTTATGTGTGTATATATATATATATATAAATATATATATATATATAAATATATATATATATATATATATTTAACAGAATACTGGGTTGATGTATATATATATATATTATAAAGGAGCATTTCGTACTTAAATACTCCTGCGTCGAAAGTCACCAGTTTTAACAGGATGGTTTTAAGAGTAGATGTATCACCACGAAGTCTCAGGTTCTGTTGCTGCTGTAATAACACCTCTGGAAGGAATCCTTCCATATCACATTTAAAGGCATTGCTGTGGTAACAGTTTGGTAGTAAGATGTTAGGAATATCGACAACGACTTTGCTTGTTTTACATTATTTATTAATAAGGTTGAGCTGAGTGGAGCTGAGTAGCTGGCATGCCAAGAGAGATAAAACAAGCGAATTAAGAATTCAGGAGACACGGTCTACTGGCTGAAGTGTGGCCAGGCCGTGGTTAAGTTGTTGTGTTACATGTTGGCTAGTGATTTCACGACAAAAGAAAATAGGTGTTTACCTTTTCGAAGTCAGCGTGTAAGAGAGCGATTTCTCAAATCCACGCGGGAATTTTTCCCTCAGGGCGCGTAGGGATACATTCTCTTCTACTGGCGCTGATTGGCTGAGCTGAGCCAAATCACGCACAGAGAATGTATGTGAGCCCGCGGAATATATATATATATATATATATATATATATATATATATATATATATATATATATATATATATAATAAATTATGTCCATAGAATTATTTGATAAAATATATACACTAGTGTATATATTTTATCAAATAATTCTATGAAGATAATTTATGATATATTGATCTGATTATTTAATTTATTAATTCTTCATTGAGCCACATCGTGAATGGTTGCCACATATATATATCTATGACTTTGTGTATATGTAAATCTTTATATATATATATATATATATATATAGTAAAAAAATTGAACGGGAACAAAACAGAGAGGCAGTACGAACAAAGGTTTATTAGTTTCACGCTCTTGAGAGAAGAACACAGATATACATACATCTGTATTCAGATTATAAAGGACCAAAATTTACTAGGTTGAATAGTATACTAACGATAAACAAAACGGTCAGCCGTAAAAGAAAAAATTAAGAAAAACCAAACCGTTTGTGATATCGAGAACATCCAGACAGTCTTTGGTAAACTGTTTCGCATTACAATTCTTCTGTTCCTCAGTGGGTGTAATGAATTAGTAAACCCCTAAATTCTAGGTATCCTAGAAGACTAAATGAAACGTGCATTTAGAGTGACGCACGTGGCATTCAGAACCCAGCGTATCTCGCAAAAAACCTATACTGCTAAAAATAACAGCCTGGTTTACAGGACGATTATTTAGCTCTGCAAAATTAAATTTAAGGAGCAGTACATCAAAGTATATAAGTTAGAAACTCATTAAGGTCCATTACAATTAAAATTAGCCCAAGGAAAATTTTTTTTCGGGCCGTGTAATATAATTGAATAAAGAGAGAAGAACACAGATATATACACATCTGTATTCAGATTATAAGGGACCAAAATTTACCAAGTTGAACAGTATACTAACTATAAACAAAACGGTCTGCCAGACTAAATTAAAAGAAAAAATTAAGAAAAACAAACCGTTTGTGATAACTATCATATATATATATATATATATATATATATATATATATATATATATATATATATATATATATATTTATTAAAATAACAGATTAAAGTTTAAGCAAAGAATCGCTGCTTTCACCCTTAACGGGATCTTCTGAAACTAACAAAGTCAATCTGTAAACGCAGAACTGGATATTTCAGAAAACGTTGCAACCGGAGGAAGACAGTAAGACGATACTTTGGTTCGTGGTAACGTTCGCTGGCAAAGAACGTGAAAAAACGAATAATAATAAGGAGCGGTGAAAAACAATTACGCGCAAAGACAGAACCACGTTTATGGTATAAAAGAGGTCGTAGACTAATGTTCTCTTAGGTGGTGCATAGAGACGTTCTCTGGCAATGAACGAAAAAACGAAGATAATACGTCATATATGGAGCGTGGAGAACAATAGCACGCCAATACAAAACCACGTAAATGGTATAGCAGAAGTCGTAGACTAAAATTCTAACTAGGAGACCAAATGAATCTCCGCTACAGAGTTCAGAACAAGTAAATAAATACAATACAGAAGTAATAGAAATAAATAAATACATACACGCAAACAAATACGTACATACACAAGCATACGCAAAACCTTACCATAGGTATACAAAACCACGCACATATAAATATGTGTGTGTGTGTATGCGTGTATACAAATAAATAAATAATTATATAAACGTATAAGAATAAATAAATACGTATATAACAAGCGCACACACATACCTACATATAAATACACGAAAGTTCGGAGACGTAAGTCAACTAAAACAAGAAGTACACATATACACACACCCACCATACGTACGAACCTGCATATTCACACACACGCAAAACTACCGTATACACATAGTCAAACCCTATGTACCAGGAATATAAAATTATACGTACGAGAAGGTATACGTACCTTCACAAAACATACGGGTAATATATACTTACCTATGCAAATAAGTAAAGGAATAAACAAAACATATACTTAGCTCCCACATCAAGACGTAAAATATCCCCGTATAGATCGTACTATCCGTTAGGGTATAACGTGGGAAAGTTTTGTGCAATTTATGTTTACAAGCCGAAAATGCCTCAGATTTTTTGTTTAAGATGTGGTCTGTGGCGTAGAGTATTTCCAGGGCCACAGCGGCGCAGAGGTCACATGGTCTTTTATTTCCGTTATACGATCTAGCCCTAGCTAGGATCTCCCAGTGTAACTTATATTGGGTGTGGTTGTCTTTTAGACTCCAGATATAAGCTGAAAGTGACGTCATATTCCTTCTTAGAGGGTAACGAAAATAATGGGTATGCATGTAAAGACGCTGCTTGAAACTATTGGCGGTTAACACTATGTAGGCCCTATGGGACGTGGGTGTTACAACCTTACATTTGTAGACAATGTTACTAGAGAGGCATTTCCCGGATAGGGGGCAATCAGCCCGATTCCTACAATTACAGTTAGTACTAACTACAGGGTTGCACGTGTTCCTACGGCTAGGTAGTTCAGCTAAATTTGAAGCTGTGATGTTATGTGCAAGGTTAGGAGTCGTAGAGTAAGAAATTTTAATAGTATTTCTATTAAAAATTTTACTATATTTATGTGTAGGGGGAAAATGCTTCGTAATAAGGGAAAGAAAGATCTTAGCTAATGGTGTGGCCACCTCCATATTATATGGTGGGTTATACCACCAAATGCGACGGGATCTGTTACTTCTAGGTCTATTTTCGTACTCTGTATATGCTACCTTATCGACAAATCCACTTCGAGCAAGAGCTTCATTGTAATAAGTGGAATGGTCGTTGAAAATCCGCTCGTTGGTGGAAAGACAGGAAAGCCTCAACGAAACGTTTCTTACCAGGTTCTTGGTTATGCTGGCAGGAAGGTTGGAATGCTTACTTATGTAATTAAGCGTATCATTCGGCTTTCTATACGGGTAATACAACCCATTCAATAAATTGAGGGTAACGTCGAGGTAATTAACGACCGAGAGATTGGCCTCAACCTGTATAGAGAGGTTGAAGCCTTTAAAGAAGGCTGTGAGTTCTTTTTTGAACCTGTCGCAAGCACGAGGTCCGCACTTAGTCATGGTCAAAAGACCATCGTCACGGTACAAACCACCGCCCGCGTTGGGGAATTCGTCCTTGATAGAGAAAAGAAGGAAAAGGCCAATAAGATCAGTAACCTCCGCAGAGTCACTGGCGCCCATACTCACGTCGAATGGGGGTACTATTGGATTTTTTAATCCAAATAGAGTCGTCGAAATTAATCACCGACTTTCGGGCATTGAGGATGACATCAACTTCGAAATCCTTAACCACTGTGAGTGTTTTATCGAAATTGATAGCTCTAAGGAGAAGTGGAAAAGTGATGAAGTAGTAGTAATTGTTGATGTCGAATTGGATAAAACGGCAATATTCCTTGTTACATATGCCGTTGAACCAATCAATCACCGCGAAAGAATTGTTCCACAGTGCAAGAGGGGCCAAACTTCTAATTTCAGGTATAATTCAATCAAGAATCGTTTTACTAAGTCTACCTAAATCGGACTTCGTAGAGTTAATAAGCCGAATAGAGGGGTTGTTCGGAAAATTGGATTTGTGATCCTTCAGGGTAAAGTGGGGAGAAATAGGGTCCAGAGGTTCGGTCCGGTCCAGGATGTTGAGATCAGATGTGATTTTAAACCCAGCATCGTTGATTTCATTGATGACGCACCGATTAGTTTTACGGTAATCCTTACTTACAACATTATGTAGTAGTTGATGGTAAGTACTGCGCTCCACTTGATATAGGTTGCCAGTTTTGTCGGAATGGACGTGCACGGCGTTAGAATCCTTAATAGAACAAATTCTATTCTTCAGGTCTTGCTGGAAGGAATTGCTCCTATTCCGAAATTTGATACTCCGAATGAGTTCCAAGACATCATTTTCGAAGGGTAGCAATGCTGGGTTCCACGGGGGGTTATTATAGGTTTTAAATCCAAATTTATCCTGTTTGTTGTCTGCTTTACGCGGATTATCGAAATAAAAGGCACGCCAACGCAACCTTTTAATGAACGCGTCTGTTTTCTGTATCAGGAGTTTTAGGTATGTTTTCCTGCTTCGTACGGGTATGTTCTTTGTAGAAATATTCAGATGTTGTTTCTGCATGATGAATATAAATCAGTAGAGTGCTCAACCGAGGGAGCCAAATAGTAATAATAATAAATTTGAAGACTAAAATCCAAAGAGGGCTCGATAAGGATAAATATATATCAAATATATAAGAACCGTAGAGCAAATATTTATTAAAATAACAGATTAAAGTTTAAGCAAAGAATCGCTGCTTTCACCCTTAACGGGATCTTCTGAAACTAACAAAGTCAATCTGTAAACGCAGAAGTGGATATTTCAAAAAACGTTGCAACCGGAGGAAGACAGGAAGACGATACTTTGGTTCATGGAAACGTTCGCTGGCAAAGAACGGGAAAAAACGAATAATACGTCATTAATAGGAGCGGTGAAAAACAATTACGCGCAAAGACAGAACCACGTTTATGGTATAAAAGAGGTCGTAGACTAATGTTCTCTTAGGTGGTGCATAGAGACGTTCTCTGGCAATGAACGAAAAAACGAAGATAATACATCATATGTGGAGCGTGGAGAACAATAGCACGCCAATACAAAACCACGTAAATGGTATAGCAGAAGTGGTAGAATAAAATTCTAACTAGGAGACCAAATGAATCTCCGCTACAGAGTTAAGAACAAAGTAAATAAATGCAATACAGAAGTAATAGAAATAAATAAATACATACACGCAAACAAATACGTACATACACAAGCATACGCAAAACCTTACCATAGGTATACAAAACCACGCACATATAAATATGTGTGTGTATGCGTGTATACAAATAAATATATAATTATATAAACGTATAAGAATAAATAAATACGTATATAACAAGCGCACACACATACCTACATATAAATGCATGAATGTTCGGAGACGTAAGTCAACTAAAACAAGGAGTACACATATACATACACCCACCATACGTACGAACCTGCATACTCACACACACGCAAAACTCCCGTATACCTATAGCCAAACCCTATGTACCAGGAATATAAAATTATACGCCATAACAATCAAATATACGTACGAGAAGGTATACGTACCTTCACAAAACATACGGGTAATATATACTTACCTATGCAAATAAGTAAAGGAATAAACAAAACATATATTTAGCTCCCACATCAAGACGTAAAATATCCCCGTATAGATCGTACTATCCGTTAGGGTATAACGTGGGGCTGTAATACAGGAAAGTTTTGTGCAATTTATGTTTACAAGCCGAAAATGCCTCAGATTTTTTGTTTAAGATGTGGTCTGTGGCGTAGAGTATTTCCAGGGCCTCAGCGGCGCAGAGGTCACATGGTCTTTTATTTCCGTTATACGATCTAGCCCTAGCTAGGATCTCCCAGTGTAACTTATATTGGGTGTGGTTGTCTTTTAGACTCCAGATATAAGCTGAAAGTGACGTCATATTCCTTCTTAGAGGGTAACGAAAATAATGGGTATGCATGTAAAGACGCTGCTTGAAACTATTGGTGGTTAACCCTATGTAGGCCCTATGGAACGTGGGTGTTACAACCTTACATTTGTAGACAATGTTACTAGAGACGCAATTCTCGGATAGGGGGCAATCAGCCCGATTCCTACAATTACAGTTAGTACTAACTACAGGGTTGCACGTGTTCCTACGGCTAGGTAGTTTAGCTAAATTTGAAGCTGTGATGTTATGTGCAAGGTTAGGAGTCGTAAAGTAAGAAATTTTAATAGTATTTCTATTAACGTGGTTTTGTATTGGCGTGCTATTGTTCTCCACGCCCCACATATGACGTATTATCTTCGTTTTTTCGTTCATTGCCAGAGAACGTCTCCATGCACCACCTAAGAGAACATTAGTCTACGACCTCTTTTATACCATAAACGTGGTTCTGTCTTTGCGCGTAATTGTTTTTCACCGCTCCTATTAATGACGTATTATTCGTTTTTTCCCGTTCTTTGCCAGCGAACGTTTCCACGAACCAAAGTATCGTCTTCCTGTCTTCCTCCGGTTGCAACGTTTTTCGAAATATCCAGTTCTGCGTTTACAGATTGACTTTGTTAGTTTCAGAAGATCCCGTTAAGGGTGAAAGCAGCGATTCTTTGCTTAAACTTTAATCTGTTATTTTAATAAATATTTTCTCTACGGTTCTTATATATTTGATATATATTTATCCTTATAGAGCCCTCTTTGGATTTTAGTCTTCAAATTTATTATTATTACTATATATATATATATATATATATATATATATAACAAAGGAATTGTGGTAAGGAACACGATGGACCATAACGCACCAGAGTACTCAATACTTAGGGTAGTAGAGTGGGAAATAGGAAAAAGTATGACCCCGACGGCAGAGCTCAAGCCGTTTCGACGGCTATATAGCCGTCGAAACGGCTTGAGCTCTACCGTCGGGTTCATAATTTTTCCTATTTATATATATATATATATATATATGCATACACACACACACACACACACACACACACACACACACACATATATGTGAGAAAAACCACAGACCCTCCATCTCAACTCACCTTTTGAAAAGCAGAAGAACTGCGAAACCGGTAAAGGAACCAAATAAATATATATATTTAAAAAAAAAAAATAAGACTCCAGTTGCATTTTCGATTTCATCTCTTTTTCTTTATACTTTCACTCGTGTAGGACACCTCGGTTATTTTTCATTTTGTAAAAAAAACCTCACTTTCTAATATATATATATATATATATATATATATATATATATATATATATATATATGTATATATATGTAAAATGTTTTTATTTCCGGGCCCCCTTTAAAATATGTAGTGACCCATACCATTCACTGAAATCATACTAAGAATTTTTCCCGAGGGCCGGAACCCTCCTGTACATACCCCCTGAAGTTGAGGATGGTCGAAAAGAAGGAAAATTCCGCTATTATTGCACCTATACTCGATATTCTTTCGTCACAAGGGGGATTTTGGGGGTCGATAAACTCATTTATGGTATTGTTTTTGCATTACGACCATCCAATATGCCGGAAATCCAGGATACCGGATATGGGAAACTGTTATTTAACCAACTATATTGACTAATATATCATTTTTCATGAATGGGATATTTTAAACGCATTTCCGAAGACAAAATGAGCTTAACTCTAGTCTATGGCTTGAAAAGAATATTATGCATGATTCATTGGTACATTATCATTGGTTTATTTTAAATTATAATTGTTCAACAAGTGATCTAAAGCATCTTTAAAGTCCTGAACAGTAGCATCCGTTTTGCAGCTGACTTTCTCCAGATAAACCCTCAGATTTCGCACGTAAGTATCCACATCTAGTTTCTGATAATTCCTTTTCAGTTTGAAAATGTCACTGGTTTTTGGTATCGATAGCGAAGTGTCCCTTGCATATCTAATTTCTAAATACAACCTTTCTATTTTATCTGTTTCCGAAGCTGTATCGCTCTCCATACATGTATCTATCTCCTCCTTTTTAGTGAAAGGACCACCTACAGATTTTAGATAATCAAGGTCCTTGTTTCGTCGCTTGTCGGTGGCGATATTGGCATTTTTCTTGGTTGCGAGGCTTTCGCGTGTCAACTTCTCCTGTCTTACATAATTTCAGGTATTTGGCCGCCTTTTCTAACCAACTTCCTGTATTTGACGAAAGACCCCGACTCATTTTCGATCAGGTCTTTAGCCTTCATCTTTACTTGAGATGAAGAAGCGGCGGCCAATTGTTTCCCGCCTCGGCGAGCCAATTCGTAATTAATAAAGCCCATGCCTCTTTCTGAATCGAGGTTGTGAATAGGCGCTTTTTTAAGTTTGGCAGTGTCCATCTTTGATAAGGCGTATGGAGAATCGCGAGCTTCTCCAAATCCGAATATGTCGCCCTTTTGCTTCTGGAAGCCATCACCTAACTTCGGTAAGAGCACCTTTATGACTTTGAGTACATCATCTCTCAACTCGCTGGTCGCCGCATTTATTGCATCGCACATTTCGTCATCATATCGGATCTGTCTGAAACGTTCTTCTGATACGAAACTCAAAGCTGGTTGGTCGGTAGATAATAATTTGCTGGGATCAATATGTATCAAATCGTCGTAGATCTTATTGAAGGCTATCGCCAGTTTGGGATAATCTGTCGTTTGTGCAGTCGTGAGTGATAAGAATGGTTCTACCAAATGCAATCTGATGATAGCTCCACTGCAGAACAACACCCGGAAGAAGTCCATATTCATAAAACAGCGCACTATGCACGCCAACTGGTTAGTTACATGCTTGAATTTCTGAACGTATGCGGCTACATCGTCTAGGTGATACAGCGTAACTGCACAAGTTATGGTAAGCCGATTGAACCGTTCATCTTTCAATGAAACGGACTTGTTTTTGCGTGGATGTATAAACGAGTCAAAGTCATTCGCCTTGTTCCAATTTTTGTGGTCGAAATCATGGCATATCAATAAAGTCTAAGCCTTCTGGCCAGATATCCGGTTTGTGGATCATTCCCACTCCCAGTCCCAGAAGCCCCGTAAAAAATAAAAAAGGGTCATAGGCATTGGTTTCTCCTCTCCAAGACATTAAATATACTATCACCTTATAAATACATCCATCTCTCTCATCTTTTTCTCCTTTCGTAATTCCTACTGTACCTCATTGCACATACTCTACACGAACAAGAGTTTACTAATCTTTCTCCCCAGAATGTCCACCGTCCTGAATTCTGTTCTAGCCCAAGCCTTTCCTCTGCATAGATCCACCTAGAGATGTTCAAAATGACAACGAACAGTATCAGTCTAACCAGTCTTAGCGAGCCAATGACATTCATGGGTACTGCTCCTTTCACTTGATTAAGATATTAGAAAATAAATTTGAAGAACAGATCTAATTTTTGTAGTGGAACGTATAAAACCAAGAATTTACTACTATAGTTATTCTATCATGTCCGGAGGTACATCTGAAATGGTCTTATCAGTACTTATAAGGCGGTTGATTGGAGGTATCGATAGAGCGTCGGGCAACATGCTTTGCTGCATATAGTTACGGCTTTTTACGTGCTGAGTTCAAATCCCACCGAGCTTAGTCTTGCATTCAATCCTTCTGAGGTTCATAAATTAAGTAACAGTAACGTAATGGTGTCGATTTAATCGACTTTCCCCTTCCCTTCAAATTGCTACTCTTGTGCCAAAAGTAGAAACAATTATCAGCACCTATCCCAATCAAAGATAGATAGAAGTCATTTTATAGACTGCTGACAGAGCTTGAACTCATCTCCTTCCGGAGAGTGCCATGGTGTTTGTGATAATTCCATAACCACGAAAAATGTTAGTGAAGTTAACATGTCTAATGACCTATGTCAAGAGTGTGCATTGGAGGACAAATAAAACTATATTAACTTTATATCTATACAGGTAAAATTCCGTTATAACGAATTTTTTAGTGTAACGAAATGTTTTTCAATCCTCGAAGTAATAACAAGCAAACGCTCGATTTGTTTCGGTTGATCTCGTTATAAAGAATTTTCGTTACAACGAATTCTTTTACCCGTGAATTTCGTTATAACGGAATTTAACTGTATCTATTTGTAATATATAAGTAATTGGTGCAATTCATTGCTCATATTGTTACTGAATAAAACTGATGGATGGAATATCTGTACAACACAAGTGCGTAACATATATCAGATTTCAGTATGCCCTGATTTGAACAATTTGGTGATCTACAACTTGGATGTTAAGGGTATTTTAATATGTGATATAGTAGGTCATGCTGAACTCATTGGTGAAGGAATAAATTTTGTAGCAATTAGTGATGAGTTGCCCTATTTTATGCCACCGATTTACTAGACTATTATAATAAAGAGGGAGAAAACTATATATAGCAAGACATTTAGTCGAATCAAGCGCCCTACTGTGTCTGTCATCTTCACCGCCTCATTGTCAACCCCTGGGGGTGCTTTGACTCCTGAAATAATAATTTGTTGAGGTAGTTGATAGAGTTCTCTCGAATATCTTTTTCTTCTTTTTCTTCTTGCATTAAAAAGTACAATAACTATAGTTTTTCCCTAACAAGACTAATTACGTTTTAAAAAGGGTTTTGTTGACAAATTATGATGCTATTTTCAAGAATATATCATAGAACGTGACAGAGCAAATAATGTCACAGGCAGAACATCACACTATTTCGAGGTGAAATCAATCAATTATATTTAGTACTCGACTGGTGATTGTTTTATAGACCCTGAAATCGACTGAGCCAAGATTCGTACTCAGAACGTTAAATAGCGTAACTAAATGCTGAGAAGAACTTAATCTGATAGTACATCGATTCTTTCATGCAGACCATGATAATAATTTAGATTGAAACATCTTTTTATTGTAGGATGTTAGCTATTCAGAAAGACTTTTGGAGAACAGTTATTACAATTTTGTAGTACTATCTGAGAGAAGTGGAACTGTATAAATGACCAGGTCGCAAATAGGGTGGTGGAAATTTTGACAGCAATAAATATATAAATGTAAAATGAAGTGAAGTATTTGATGGCTAAAATGATTTTTCCACAACGTAATTACTTTAATTATTACTATATTAGACAATTTTAAATTTCTTAGCTAGTCAAAGACATTTAGAAGCACAAGTAAGGGAAATTAATGCAATCGAATTCGAATCGATTTCTTGGTCATCTCATACACGGCTAGATACACTTGTTCATAGAGAGTTAGGCCATTATAGTCATATGAAAATATACAATTTACATTTTTAACACCGTATAGGCAGTTTTTTTCAAGACGGTAGCTTGATTTGAGCGCAATTCGGCTACTATCTTTAACAGACCATATAAATGCCAGTTGTTGGTTTGACTAGTACATGAATGGCTTACATAGGTAGTCTCACGAGGAAAATTGTCTGAAGCCTGTTTTGACACCTGACTGTAGTTATTCATTTCACTTGAAGAATTCGTATTAAAAAATTATGAACTTAAGGTGAACTCTAGTTTAGATTTATGGTTGGAGTGTCTGTTTTCATTAAAATCCATGTTTATGAGAAAATCACGTTTATAATTAAGCTACATCCATCCTGCAGTATGTAGAAACTTAATATGCATTTTCATTTTCCAATGTATAAGAAGAGCTACTTGTCTTGGTAGAAAAGTATTTCTATGAATAGCATTAGTAGTACATCTTTGGTATTAAACATTCGTCCTTTTTAGTTGACAAGATTTCAGTCTAATTGATTAACTGAATAACTAACATAACTTTATAATCAGTTGTCATTTGTTGATATTTAGAGCCAGTTTGGCTGGAGAAACCTGTTTCATGAGTCGACAGCCCAAATCTTTCAGCAATACAATAATTTACACTGATGTGTCATGTAAAATATTGTTGGTTGTAAACATAAGAAATTAGAAATTCTTTTAACTTGGTTGCTGACATATTTTAACACATATTTGTATGATAAGCATTTATTTGAGACAAAAGATTTCTATGTGGTTACATACTCTTTCTTCACGCTAATTGACACAATTTATAGATGATCACTTCAAAAATGAAACTATACATCTGAGTTTTATCCGTGGGCTCTTATAGGATAGTAAGTGGAATTTAGAATGGCATGCATCTTAAACATAAATCTTACAAGAAGGCAATAAATAGGTCTCCTCATTCAGTTATATAATTTAGAATATTCTGAAGATATAGTTTTGAATTTAAAACAAAATATAAAATATATATAGAAAAGTATTTTGGCGTTGTGTAAACAAAATTCGTAGATTCAGGAGAGGGAAATAAAGAATGCACATTTAGTATAGAAACATAAAAAAATAGCTGGTTTTCTTAAAAGATGTATTTTTATTGGCAAGTGTAGAATATTTATAAGAAACTGGTTGTCTTGTATGTTTTAAGAGAAATATTTTGTAAAAAAATAAAATTATTCTAGACAAGTGCCAGGTGATAGACGTCAGACATTTTCTTCCAAGTGTTTTTTTTTTTCGTATACACATTAGCTTTATTAGCCATTTCATGTCTGTCTAGCTGACAAGCTGAAAATATATTAACTTAACAGGAAACAGTGGAATGGGGTATACGTTACAGCTGCTTAATAATTTATTTGATAAAAATGAAATACCAAAATTTCTTTTACTGACAAGGTGAACAGTTTTAGTAATTTCCGAACTTAATTTTAGTTTTATAACTTTTGACAACGATTCACTGAATATTTTATGCTATTATTTCTCATTAACATTGACGAAAACAATATGTTGTAGTATACACAGGTATTTAGTTTCATTGCCTGCGAAGGATGTGAATATGATTGCATTTATTGTAAATTTTAGAAACATATAGAAATGATATAGATATATTTCTTTATTTACCATAAAGGCATAAAAAGAAGGGACAAATACAAAGGGGGAGTTTACATACAATCGAGTAAAAAGGGTATAAAATGAAAATAATCGAAAACAACCTCAAAAGGGAGGGGACGTGATGGGGGTTGCACACACCCCCGAAAAAGTGTGCAATCCTTTGCCCGGGGAGCACATGGAGAAGGTGCTCCCTTCTCCTTCACTTCTTTACCTACAGGATGGTATACAGAGAAGGCCCATTTACACGAGCCATTCTCGCCACTATCACCCACCTTTCATAAAACTGCCTGTGGCCAAGCACCTCTCTCTCCATTCTTATCCTTCTTCCGAAGTGATATCGGAAGAAGTAGACCAGACTATGGCCAGAGAGGAAGTTGCCTGACCTCAGACCTTTCAATCGTGTCCACCAAACAACCTCTTTCAACATGGCTATTACGCACAGAAAAACCGCCTTTGCTTCCTTTGTGAAGAGGGGAGGCGGCTTGATTGTCATCACGGACTCGGCGGTCAATCGAATCGGCGCCACCCGCGACAGCAGTCGTTCGGCGTAGCCACGCCCGGACATTGCACCAATGCGTGCGTAACGGTTTCTTCGTGACGCACGCATCTAGGGCAAATCTTTTTCGAGGGATCCCTGCCCGGGCGCCCGTGCCTGTAGAGCCTCTCTCGAACGGGTAGAGCCCCCCGGTAGCACTGCCAGGCTAGTGACTTCTGGAAGTTGTCCATTGGTCCCGGGCCGAAAGTCCTACCGAACAGGTTGGCCAGTTCGTCCTCTTCCATGTCCAGCGACTCTCCAAGGGTGTCATCGCCCCTGCTAGCCACCAGCCCTCTATAGAATGATGACGTGGATTCTCCACCGATGGCCTGGCCCGCTTGCCAGAGAGCCCTGAGCGCCTGGGCACACTCAGTGTGCCAGTCTCCCAGTTTTCCGGATCTTTGCTTGACCCAGGACTGCAGCTCGGTGAGCGAGACGAGTCTCGGAAAGGCTCGTTTCACGAACGGAGCCCACACCGGTTGACCAGTGAGGAATACCTGTAGGTGCCGTAGCCTTAATGCGTGCCTACGCATCATCAACCACGGCACCCCCAGCCCTCCTTTCGAAGGTTGTTGGCAGCAGATGGATCTTCTCACCATAGGAGGGCGCTTCTTCCAAAGAAATTGGAAGAGCATGCGTTCCATGGTGGTGAGTGTTTCCTTAGGGCAAGGCACGACAGTCAGGCGGTAGTAAGTGACGGACGCTATGTAAATGTTCGCCACCTCCGCCCGACCTTTTAGGGACAGCTTACACTTGGCCCATTTCTGGGTTAGTGCAAACACCTTGTTCGTAACCTCGTCCCAGTTCTTTTCCACCTGGAGGTCCGGTCCAAACCAGACCCCAAGCAACTTCACCGGGCCCTCCGTCCAGTGTCCTACGACACCGTCGGGAGGCATCGGTATGCCTCTCCACGTTCCGTGTTGCAGCCCGATGGATTTTTCCCGGTTCAGTTTCGCTCCTGACAACCTTTCGTAATCCTCTAGTAAGGTACCGATCGCCTCGATCTCCGAGTCGGTCGATACCATTACTGTTACGTCATCGGCGTAGGCCGACACCACTTTGCTCAATCCTGGTTCCAGGGGGATACCCTGCAACAACTCCAACTTCCTCAGTAAAGGCTCGAGAGTCAATACGTACAGAAGGGAGGAGAGAGGGCACCCCTGTCGAATGGATCGTGTGATTTCGAACGGCTTCGAAAGGTAGCCGTTCACCTTGATCCTAGAACAGATGTGGTTGCTATGTAAGGCAGTGATCCAGCCTCTGAAAACAGGACCGAACCCAGCCGCCGCTAGCACCGCATTCAGGTAACCATGGTCGACCCTATCGAAGGCCTTAGACTGATCCAAGTTGATCAGGGCCCCACCGAAGCCGGGTTTGTTGCCAACCCTCTCTATGATGTATCGCACGAGGTGGAGGTTATCGTGAATGGACCTGGATGGGATAGCACATGTCTGCGCATCTCCCACCAGGCCACCCACGACAAGCGCCAACCTCTTTGCTAACACCTTGGCCAAAATCTTTAACTCTGTGTTTAGCAGGGTTATGGGCCGAAAATTATTTATATTATCCCCCTTGTTCTCGTCCTTCCTCACCAGCGAGACTACGCCCTTGGCTACAGAACAAGGAATTCTCCCGTTCTGCTGCCAATTGCAGTAGACCGCTTCGAGGAGTTCGGAGAAGAAGACCGGCATTGCTAAATAAAGTTCGTAAGGTATACCATCGAGACCTGGAGATTTGCGTCTGCTGCATTGGCTCAGCGCATCCCCGATCTCATCAGCCGAGATTGGTCCCTCGCATGACTCTGCCTCTTCTCTCGAGAGACGCGGCAGGCCGTCGAAGTATGGACCGAAATCCACGTCCCCGCCCGGACCCTCGCCTCCCCCGAATAATTGGGCAAAGTGCCTTTGAAAGGCCTCGCACATCTGATTAGGCTCCCGGATCACCCGTCCATCCTCGTCTTGCAAAGACCGGATGGTGGATCGATTTCCACTCTTAGCTTCTGTCACGCGGTCCCAGCCAACGGCTTTGGCCCCCTCATTACCTAGAGCACGTATTTTACTTCGAATGACGCAGCCTTCGTGCTTTGCATCGAAAAACTGGTTCAAGGCCGTCCTCGATGCCAGCACTCTGGCCACATCTTCGCTCTTGATTGCCTCTTCTAATTTACCTGTTAATTCTTTCTCGTTTCTATTCATATCGGCAGCTAACATCTTGCTATAACTTATTGATTCTGTTCTAATCTCTCTTTTGAGAGATGCCCACCATCGGTTGTTAACGATTGCACCCGTCAACCTCTCCTTAACTAATCTGCTAATCCGGTTTCTGTAAGTCTCTTTTGCCGGTAAAGACAAATTAAGTTTCCAGTAACCGGGACCCTGTTTATGTGTTTTCTCGAGATTGACTACGCAGGTCACTAATTTGTGATCCGTATAGCCAACCGTGAGCATTTCTGGACAGCTTAATATGTCCCTATCCTTACTTCTAACTAAGAATCTATCTAAGTACGATCTAGATTGACCACTGTGGTTCGTCCAAGTCCAGGTTGGCACAGTTGGAAAATCTAGTCGATATCTATCGACCAAGTTAAAACGGTCGAGTAACCCCTTGAGGCTGTTACACCCCCCTCTATTAGGACATGCTCCTGCATAGTCCCAACGTGCATCTAGGATGTCATTCCAATCCCCCACTAGAAGCAGGGAACGCGACGTTACCAGAAAAGTCTCCAAACGCTGGAAGAAGTCGGGCCGTTCAGCTCCGAAAGGGGAGTAGACGGCGACCAGTCTCAAGGCCGCACCCTCACTACTGCCAACGTCTAGCACCAACAAACGACCCTCCGGGTCCGAGTGAACAACCTGTACGGCAAGACCCAGGTGTTTTTCCAGCAGTACGACAACCCCACCCCCACCTCCAGGTTGACAGAGAGATGCATGCACCTCAAAGTCATCGAAGGTAGGGGCCAGCTGCCGCACGACGCTGATCCGAGTCTCACAGATAACCATTACATTTATACCACGTGACCTGAGGTCATTTAGAAGCTTTGCTTGCTTCCAAGTTGAGCCCAGGCCACGTGCATTCAAACATCCTACTCTTAACACATCCATGTGGGCGGCAAAGCCAAAGGAGAGTGTAGAGACCTACCTTTCTGCTTCCCGGGGTTCGGGTCGCACGACTTCCATGGGGTCAGGGGTGTTGGGTGAAGGGGTATCTTGTGGTGGTGTGGGGTCGTCAGTGTGTGGTGGGGTTGGGGTGTTTGGAGTTGTGTTGGGGAGGGGAAGGGGAGGGGGAAAGCTTTTTAGTAGGACGCGGTTTATGGGTTTGACAGAGGGTGGTCCTACGTCCTCCTTAAAATCCTTTTTTAGTTTTTGGTAGAGGTTCATTGGGATCTTTATTAATTTTAAATGTGGGTAGTTTTCTGAAGAAACAAAGTTTACACCTTCGGTTTGTACCGAAGGATTATTGTTTATGAGTTCATTTAATTTATTATTGTTTCTGTTGATGTAAGTATAGTGTAATGTCTTTTTTTCGGATGGTGTGAGTGTTTCGAAGAGGGGAGGGGCAGGTTTGGTTTTGTTTGTTGCTGGAGGGGTGTTTTGTGTTTTGTTGGATTGTGTTGACATTTGGGTAGGGGTTGTTTGGCCTTGTGTGTTTTGCACATGTTTTCTTTTTTTCCTTTTAATCATCTGTCTGAAGGACTCCGTTTCTTCCTCCGAATTCGTTGGGTTATCTTCAGTGTTGGAGGGAAGAGGTATGTTTGCTGGTAATGTTTCCGTGTTGGTTTTCTTTGTGGGGGAGATGGATGTCACTATGTTAGACTGTGTTGTGTGTTGTGGCTGCGGTGGTTGTGTTGTTTTATTGAGTGAGGGGTTGGGTGGGACTGTATTTTGTTTTTGGGTAATGTGTTGTGACTGTTTGTGTTGTGGTGGTGGTGTAGTTTTACTGAGGGACGGGTTGGGTGGGACTGAGTTTTGTTGTTTGTTTATCTGTTGTGGTGGTGGTGGAGCTGGTGTTGGTAGCAGGGTTTTCTTTTTGTTGAGTTGGGGACAAGCCGCCTTCAGGTGCCCTCTGCCTGCACAGATATGGCAGGACGGCCTTCTCCCCTCCACGCTAATGTTTATATACCCGTGCCCCTCTAATAGGATTCTGTCGGGTATCTGGGCGATGCGTTCAGGCTTCATTTGCACTACAAGTTCTATACCTGTTCCACTGAACGCATTGCCTGTGGTTTTCCCAATGGAAATCACGTTGTCATTCGCTGGATCGATGAAGCCAGCTATGAGCCAGCAGTAGTCCACATCTGGCATCATTGCATCCAGCCATATGCGCTGAGTTCTTTTACCCATATAAGATGGATAAAAGGTAAAATTTTTCGAACGAATCGGTGACAAAGCACATTTTTTTGCCGCCGATTCGTTCTTAATAATAATCGCTAGGCTTCCATACAGTCTGTCTTTTCTTATGAAAGTGGTTTCATTAAGTACTTTTGTAAGTACTGCTTTGATTTCTGTTTGTGTTGGCTGTTCAGGTTTTTTAGAAATGTTGTTGATGGTGCGGAAAACGACCGTCCGACTTTCAATGTCTTTGGTGAGTTCTTGAGGCATTTTTACCGATAAAATACCATTTTCTCCTTCAGTTATGTATTGTTTGGCGTCTGTAATTCTTTGTGCCACATCTGAAATATTTTCAGGTATATATGTAAATATTTCTTTGTTGTTTGTGCAAATGAAATATTATTGGTGTTGACTTTGTCGTCTGCTTTGCTTTCTGTTATGATGTTGTTTTCAAATGTTATTTTTGTGTTTGTCGTGTCTTTGTTTGTGGTATTAATATTGTCATGCAATTTTTCAAATTTTTTTTTTTCGTTGTTGGAATCAATGTCCAGATTTGTGTTTTGGCTATTTTTCTCCGCAGATTCGTCTGTTTTTCTTTTATTTTTTCTTTCCTTCTCTATGACGTTAGTTGGGAAGGAAGAGGGGACTAAAGCGTGCGAGCTTACAACTCTTACCGCTGTCCCCGCACCACTATTTTCGTTAGCTTCGTTTAACATTTCTGTCAGACGATTGAAATTTTTTTATGCCACAAAATTTAAAAAAACAGGGTTTTCACCCCTGGGAGGGGCAAGGATGAGCTGACCCACCGCCTGACAGTTCAGACGGGTGGTCAAGCTACACAATAGTATCAAAATTAAAATTGAACTTACAAAATTTCCGCAATAAATTTGAACAAAACTTCTGCGCGAAGTGAATTACATCTACGCTGTAGAACAGACGACAGCTAGATTCAAGAAAGAAATGATATAGATAGATATAGAGAAATAGTTTTAATTAAGTTTTCTTCAATGATCGGAGTCGATAAATTATCGTTTAAGCTTGATGTAATAATTGTTTCTATATTTGATACACGATCAGCAATTTGAAGGAAAGGGGAAAATAGCTAAAATCAACCCCAATGTGTTACTGGTACTTTATTTTATCGACCGTCCTTAAACCTGATGTAATAATGGATTTCTAATTTAGACACAAGCCCAGCAATTTTATGGGAAAAGGTAAGTCGAATTTGTCAGCACCAGAACATGGCTGGTACTTTGTTTTATTGACCTCGGAAGGATGAAAAGCAAAGCTGACGCCGGCGAGATTTGAACTTGGAACGTAAACGACCGTAACTAAATGCTACAAAGTATTTTGTACGACGCTCTAACGATTCAGCCAATCTACTACAACAACCTGAAGTAATAGTGATATGATATTTTTGAATATTGGTTTCTTGTATTAGTATTAACCTACATGCAATATTTTAATATGTGCTTATTTAATTTGGGATTCTTGTGGCATCTTTTGGAGGTGTTGAGCTTTGTAGGAGAATATTCCATATGTCTTTGAAACTTATAATTACTTTATGCATATCTCGTTAGAATGGATAGAAATTTCAGGAAACATCCAGATGTGTTTATTTAGTTAAAAAACAGTAACGTTCACATATTATAATTTTTAATGTAGTTTAACAACCATATGATATTTTCAAATATTTTTTCTTATTTTTTTATTCTTTTCGTTTTCCTATTGAATAGGAACGAATTCATGGCTTAATAAGAGGATGGGAAATGGAATGCTGCAATGCTCATTATAATATTCAGAGCATTAGTAGTGTGAGTGAAGTGAAATTTCTACAATTAGAAATTGAAATAAGGTTATAGTGAGCTTTACGTCTTACTCTGTGGCACACGTTCGTATTTTCCTACTGTGGCACAATGCTATAACGTTTTAGAGGAATGAAATTTGATGTTATAATGTTATAGCGTTAATTAGTTTATTCTTAACATATAATATTATATCCATATATATTTAACGGGGATGTCAGTTTAAAGAATGTTTTTTCCAATCACTATACTACACATGTGATACTCTACCTTATTTAGTACATAGGGCACTTTCTAAGATATTTTTCTGGGTCATATTAAAGTTATATTAGATTGTTGTAGATTCTTTGTAACGATAAAAACATTCAATATTTGTTTGTATACTTGTTTCTCTTTTTCTTTTAGACAGGATAAACTATCTACGGCTGCTAACTATGCTGCAACATGTGACTCTAACAAGCACAGAAAACTACTGCAAACTGCATTATTTAATTTCAATTAGCTGATTTGTCGGGATTATCTCCCTTGCTTTTTAAACCTAGAAGTAGTCATTTAAATATTGTTTACATTACTACGAGTGTCTTTTAATTAATTAATACCTTCAACCCAAGGGTATAATATAAAACACCTCACCCAAAGGTGACGCACAGTGAAGTCAAACTAGATGGCCACATCGTTACAAAACAAACTTCCTAGCCACACAGCTACACTTGTGCTCGTATATATGCACAAACACATCAATGAGATGCATCACGCTTTTCAATTGTTGAAATCAGCGAAAAAATAAACAACAACAACAAAAAAACAAAAATAAACAAAAAACTGAAGTGCGGTTTCATGTTCATGTGCATATTATCGCTCCTTAATATAATGATTTCTAAATTAGGCACAAGACCAGCATTTGAGAGCGGGTAAAGTCAATTATAACGGTATCAGTAGTTGACTTTATAAAAACTGATCTGATACAATTACTCTATTGTCATAAATGGAAAGAGAAGTAGTGGTAGGGAAGAATGAACTTAGACTACAAAGAGCCGAAACAAATGCCGCAAAGCAATTTGTCGAACGCTCTAATGATTCTGCCAATCATCTACTCTATTCGCAACATAGTATAATGAAATAGAATTGTGGGAAGTGTTAGAGCGTGTGAGTATGTTCAGAAATTGAAAACGAAAAAGCATAAGTGGATGTAAACAGGAGTGTGAGGAACAGGCGAAGGAACAAGTTATAAAAGTAGTCAAAAAGAGGGAGGGACGGTGACAACAGAAGTGTCAGTAAGTGAGTAAGGGAAAGACAGAGAAAAACACAGGGATAATCTACCGTGAAATTGCTACACCGTATCAGGTGACAAATCTTTTTTGCGGCATATCATTGTACGTAATTTCATTTTAAATGTCATTTATAAATTAAACATATTTAAGCAGCATATTAGAAAAGAAAAAGAAAATAGTTCATACATGTAAAGGCCGTATATACATGTTGCCAAGAAGGCTTCACCAAATAAAAAAAAAGGCATTGATTAATGGTTTTAATTTTGCCTAATTAGGCTTCAAGTTGAGAAGAAATAATTACTTTTGTATAATACGTATTTTCTCAACCGTTTAGTTTTTGATTTTTACCAAAATTGGTGGAAATTCTCTGGACAACCCACACACATATATGATATAATATAATAATAATGGTCTCTAATTTAGGCACAAGCTACCTTCGAGGGAAGGGAAATTCGATCAAAGTAATCTCATTACTTGACTGGCATTTTATTTTATTTTATTAACCCTGGTAGGATGAAAAGCAAAGTTGATCACAGCGGCACTTAAACTTAGAATGAAATGAGTCGTAACAAAATGCTGCTATATATATATATATATATATATATATATATATATATATATATATATATACATGCATACAAGGATATATTCTTAAATTACTTCCTAGGATAATACAACGCAGTAAACGGAAGCTCCTGCGATGCTTTTCAAAGTTTATCCCACTATCATTTATATCACATTCTCATGTCTTCTTTCAATTTCCTTGACAACGTGTGTCTGAGTATTTGAGTACTGGCAATAGTTTGCCTAATTTCTTCAGAAGCAATTTCCTTCGATGGGTAGACGCTCTGAAAAATGTATAGCAATTTTTTTACAAAGCTAAAGAAGTGGTTGATATGCGGTACGCAGTCAATATTAGATGCCCTAAAATATTTGCACAGCATGATAAATAGTCCTATAAGTTTAATCAACTCCTCCTATGTAGTAGATGATAGATACTAGGCACAGCCTTTGCTCTTTCCGTTAAGCGTTTCAATTGATAAAAATAAGTTAATTGCCATAATGTCTCTATAAAATAGGATTTTGAAGGCGAGTTAAGAAGATCATCAGGTCCACGAAATGATAATCCACGTTCAATCAAGAAAATTGATAATTGTGATAACTCTTTCTAGGACAAATCTTGCAGATGCATTTATTGTTCTACTACCAAACTATCAACTTTTCCAGTTAAGTTTGAAGGTAAAGGCAAGTCAATACTAGCATAGCGATGCTCGGAATTGTTCTCGTGTCGTTCTAAACGCATGTTGCATTTACCCAATTATTACAGTGCTCAATGAGAAAATAGCTTACAAATGAAACAACACACTTTCAAAGATGGAGAGTAACAAAGTAATGCTCTCTTTATGTTCTCACTGTCAACCAAATAAATCGGAGTGAACAAGGATTTCGCGGAACCTCACTTCTGCTCTTTATGAACTTGTCCAAATATAGACATTACTTTTTTTTTATAATCTAAATCTAAATTTCTGTAACTGATAATCCTGTATTGATTGGGAAATTGTTTCTGGTTAAAGCACAATTTCACTGAGATACAATTTCAACTCAATGGCAGGAAATTTCTATTCTTTTCATAAACTATAGAAACATTAGCCTGGTTTTGTAATTGGTGAGATATTTAGTAATTGTTGCTATCTTTGTCCTTACTGATCAGAGTATCTCTTTTAAACATCGTGGTTTAAGATTCATAAAGAAATACATCTCAATACTGCTTCCCGTTTGTTCATTTGTTCTCCTACCGTTGCCTGTTAATGAAACACACACACACACACACACACACACACACACACACACACACACCACACACACACACACACACACACACACACACACACATACACACACACACACACACACACACACACACACACACACACACACACACACACACACACACACACACACACACACACACACACACACACACACACACACACACCAAAGTGCTTCAACAACTGGTTTTACATTGTTATTATCAGGCCATTAGCTATTAGGATATATATAAACAAGAGTGCATCATACATACTATTAGTATGTATTACTAAGCGAGTGGTTTTAGACCCTTGTTGAAGATACTTCACTTTACCAATTTCTTTTCAGAAACCTTGAATGTTATTATATCCTATTTTATCTACATTCTACATAAACGGAAAAAGAAACCAATATAATGGAATCAACAGATTATAACGAGTCTCTTTTATTAAAACTGTGACTTATGACCAGGTAAACATAATCATTATTGTGATGATTTGTTTAAAGAAGAAAATCTTTTATATATGAAGTTTTGTACTTGACAAGCAATAATAGTCACCAGCTGAGAAGTAAACTGCGGTTGATCAGAGAATTTCACCTTATCAACCTCTCATCAAATAAAATAGAATAGAATTGTTGGAAACTATCCATGCGTGTTATTAAACCACCAAGCCCTTGATAACTGATTCGCACGACGGTTATAAGAGATTCTTGGTATTGCTCGACTGTTTGGAAACAATGATCTGAAGGACATAAGGGAGGAGTCAATAATGGTTGACTAGAAGAGGTGTCTCTTTATCAGCGGCGGTGGCGTTACGGTTCGTAATCCGTTGACAGTACTAAAAATATTCCCCCGAAAAAAAGTGACCTGGTAGATGGGTAGGTAAAACTTGTCAGTTTCCAGTTGGTAACAGGAAACTGACAGTGTCACTAGCGTGGATCCAATCTCAATACTGTAATCTACACCACAAAATAATCATATGAAATCTGCTGATTCAGCACTTACAAAAGGACTATAGAAAAATGGGTGATTAGCAAAATATTTGTTTCTTTAAATTCTCTTATTGTCGTCTTAAAGAGTCACATACGCGCGAGCACACATGCTTATACATTATATATATTTGATATATATATATTTATCCATCTCGAGCCCGCTTTGGATTTTAGTCTTCACATTTATTACTATATATATATATATATATATATATAAGTATGTATGTATACGTACATACATATATGTATACAGACGTACAGTAGTATGTATATATACACATACATATATATATATATGCACGTATCGGTTTACCGAACATTTATTATAATATTATAATGCTCGGTTTGTTTGTTTGTAAACAAACAAACAAACAGCCCGAATTACGCCGTACAGTGTTTAGGCAACCACGTCACCTTTTTGTTCAACACTGACACAGGAACGATGTACTAGTTTCAAGCTTATTAGCTATCGTCAGCATCGTATACCTTCCTGCCAGATGGTTGAACGTCTGAAAGTATATACTTTCCTTATGCATATTAACGGCTGAGCAGCCTAATTTGCATATCGAGTGAGTTCAGTCGGCCGGGCACACCGAAAACGATAAATGGAATAGAATGAAACGAAATTTCATTTCTCACTCTTAGTACGGCACTTACTTAAATGTAAGTATGTATGTATACGTACATACATATATGTATACAGACGTACAGTAGTATGTACATATATCCATACATGCACATATATATGCACGTATCGGTTTACCGAACATTTATTATAATGCTCGGTTTGTTTGTTTGTAAACATTATAATAAATGTTCGGTAAACGCTGACGCTGGGATACATGTGCGTTCAACAACACATTTCTCTCAGTCTTCCTAAGTATTTTGAAGTGAAACTTACCAATTTCTGGATACCTTCAGAAGAGCACAGGAATAGGAAATTTCACTTAATTGTTGCGAAACAAATTAAAAATTAAAAATTTAAATTTGTCCAGGTATCACGGCTATTGCCAATATAGGTTTGTTTTTATTGATTTATTATTTTAAATCGAGACAGGCAAACCGTATTATTTTAATTAGTATTTTTCAATCTAGCTAACTTGGTCATTTGCAATGTAAACACATGTATACTTGTATCAGTGTTTATCCCTATCATATATTCATTTGTATTAGAAATATCCCTTTCTTTGAGCTATTTAATTGTAAAAGACTATTTGAGTTTATAACTCTCTCTCTCTCTCTCTCTCTCTCTCTCTCTCTCTCTCTCTCTCCCTCTCTCTCTCTCTCTCTCTCTATCTCTCTCTCTCTCTCTCTCTCTCTCTATATATATATATATATATATATATATACACACATATATATAAATATATGCTGCATGGTAAACACAAATCTGTGTTGGGGTACTACTGTACTCTTTCTCCGAATGTAGGAGCCGATGTTTTATCAGGCGGTGAAGTAACTCTGTAGGTGTTTCGACCCTTTTCTTCACGACACCTGAGCTACTCCACCCCACTGATGTAGGCGATGAAACTCCTGCACAACAGCACCATCTTTTGTGTGTCTCATATTGTTACCACATCCACTTCAGAACAGTATGAAATTCGATGCGTCTGCTGTTATGATTAAGCGATTCGTCTTCATACACCTCAATGTGTCAGGCACACAATTCATCTCTTTTGATCCAGATGTAGTAACTCGCATTTTCAGCTGCCTCCGATAATGCCCTGAAAAGGTGTTTTCTTTCTTTTGTCACCGGTTCACGGACCCCGATGAGAGATTCAACCCTGGTTCCAACAAATATATATAGTTGTTAGAGCGTTGACAAGAATGCTTTGTGAAATAAGTTGCGGTTCTCTGTGCTGTGAGTTCAAGTCTTGCGAGGTCAACTTTACTTTTCAGCCTTTCGAGATCGGGGAAAAATGTACAAGTCCAGATTCTTCCTCTATATCTCTTTCTCACGCCATCTCTATCACACCCGAACACACACACACACACACACACACACACACACACACACACACACATTCATATATCCGTCGGGCTTCAGTAGTTTCTGCCTATCAAATGTCACTCACAAGGTATTGCTCAACTCGAAGCAATAACAAAATACATTTGCCCAATCTGCTCCGAATATGGACTTAATGCGAAACCAAATAATTGAGAATGGAGCTCCTTAACAGCCATGTGTGCGTCGATATATATGTTTATAGCATCGTACAGCTGTATAGGTAAATCACTAAAATGTCACGTTCTTCTAAAAGTAAATACTAAATGAAGCCTAGAAAATAGCTAAAAGTTTACCCTTATCATATCGTATTTAAACTAAATAAGTAAAACTAAAAAAAAAGAGAGTAATATGATAAAATAAAACCCTTCCCCTGTTAATAGTGCCTCTCAGTCTTTCACCTGAGACAAACTATCCACATCTGTTCTTCTATTTCTGCAGATTATACCCTGCAGCTGTTTGAAATACGTTAATTTGACTCTCCTCTACTTTCTATCCTAGGAGATTTAGCAGTAAATATTTTTAGTAAGACCTACTAGAGTAAGAAAAAAAAAATGTATTCTGAAACAAAAATTTAAATGAAGAAACAAAATTGAAAGCTCGTATTTAGAATGAAATAAGTTGGGGTATTTGTTCCAGCTTTTTTACTTCTGAGTTCAAATACCATCGAGCTGAACTGTGACTCTCACCCTTCTAGATTTAATAAAATAGTGTACCTGTGTCGATTCCCATCCTAAATGTCTAGCCTTGTATCTGTAAGAAATTATCATTACTATTATTCTAAGCCTCAATGCTAACATATGCTTACACCACAAAATTCATATCATTTAAGAATGTAAAAAGAGAAAGGAAAAATCACATTGAAATTAGGAATAGAGAGATTCGACAGATAACAGGAATACTTGGTTATCATTAGAACAATCTTAATAAGTTAAACACTTTACTTTCATCCGTCCGTTATCAATAATATACGTACTATGTGTTGGATTTTCATCGGTTTCTACGATGAGTATTCCAGTTGTTCGAACAACAGATCAGCCTGCTCGTGAAATTAACATGCAAGTGGCTGAGCATTCCACAGACACGTGCACCCCTTAACATAGTTCTTAGGGAGATTTAGCATAACACAGTATATGACAAGGCTGGCCCTTTGAATTACAGATGTAGTCCATCCGATATACTTCCAACAGTTTCCGTCTACAGAATTTCCCTCACAAAATTTGGGTCAACACAAGGCTAAGGTAAATAATACTTGCCCAAGATGTCATGCAATGGAATCAAACCCGGGGCCTAATGATTGCAAAACGAACTTCTTAACCATTCGCCCATGCTGCGTCCACATCTCTGGCAATATGAAACAAACCAAATGCTGTTTTATGAAATTATATTCCAAACTAACGTAAATATATCATTTAAATTTACAAACAAAATCATCTTCATAAAACAAATTAAATTATTTTGGTATATCTATTCTGGTTAAAGGTTTTCATTCACAAGAACACTAGGCACCGCCGAGAATCGAACTCCCGATCTTACGATCATGAGCTGATCACCCTAATCACTAAGCATCGCATATTCAATAATGGTACAATTTAAGTCTTATAAAGGTCAATTTAATTGAATGGGTTTTCACCGAAATTTGTTTATTTTATTGATCTTATAAATTATTAGTATTTATCTATTTCAACTATTCACATGTGCGCTCGCAACATGGCCGAATGTTTAAGAGGCTCACTTTGCAATGATAAGTCCTGGATTTGGCTTCACTGTGTGGCATCCTGGGCAAGTGTCATTTACCATGGCGTTGGGTCAACCCAAAATTTGTGAGTAAAATTGAAGAAACGGGAATTGTCAGGAAGCCCTCCGAATAGACTGTACCTGTAATCCAAACTATATCACGCTAAATCTTCCTGAAAATTGCGTGTCTGTGGAATGCTAAGTTACTTGCATTACTTTCACGAGTATAGCTCTTTTGGTGATTGAACACATGGGATATCATCAACGAAACCAACGTAAATTTCGTTGTATGTTTGTAGTGTATAAGAACGATACACTATTGTCAGCTCTGTCGAAGCCATCTCAATATCTCTCTCTCTAGACGCTAACTCTGCCAGTTGCAGACTGCGCATCAACATGAGATATTTTTCTCCACAAAGTTCGATCACCAACAGCAGAGGTTAAACAGCAAAGGCCTAGTCCAGTCCATAAGTTGACATTATCAAGCCATCATTTTGGCTGCCGACTTCTGCTTCTCTTACCAGCCAACTTTCCTTCTAGGCATAACTTACTCACACCACGAGTTGATCTTTTGATATGACCTGACAGTTTAAGCACTCTTGACCTGATAACCGATGTGCTTGGTCTAAACCTGGTGATGTTGAGCAGCCCACTGATACAGATACGGTCGCTGATGTGGTTCTGGAATGTAGAGAGCTTCTGAAGTGACTTTATCGTCCAATTAACACAGTCAAGATCATATAACACAACTGGTAGGATGTAAGTATCAAAGATCTTAGCCTTCAAATGATAGGAAACTCGTTTTGATGTTAGTATTTCCTTGTTCTTGTTGAAAGCTGCCCAACCTAGAGCGATGCGATACTGTGCAGCAACCATTCCATTGTTGTTTGGTGATAGTTTGTGACCGAGATATACAAACTCCATAACTTGGGCAATTTGCTGGTTGTAGATTGTGAGATTCACATTGTTTTTATCAGTTGTCATGCACTTTGTTTTGGAGATGTTGATATGTAAGCCAGCCTCTAGGGAATGTTTGGCCAGTACATTCAGAAAGTTTTGCAGAGGTACACTTTCCTTTTTATCTCCTGAATCTATGAAGTAAATACCAGACATGTGCTGAATCATGTCCATCAACTATAGAGTAACTCATGATGGCCAGATCGTCTGCATAGCTAAGGTTTGATAGGATTTTACCTCCTATTTGATAGCCAGAGGAGCATTCTTCTTCAGTTTGGTAGATAAGTGCAGCTATAACTATACAGAAATGAAGTGCTGCTGGTACATCCCCCTGCTTAACTCCCTTCAAGATGTCTATACACTGTGTAGTTACCAAATCTGTTTTTTGATATATGCTATTGAGTTGGTGTACGTTTCTTTCAGTAGGTTGATGTATTTTTTGTTAATTGAAGTCTTATGTAAGAGTTGCTACAAGCTGGGTAGTTTCACCTTGTCAAAAGCCTTTGGGAAGTCAATGAAGGTGATATGCACAAGGTTGTTGAATTATATTGATTTTTCAATAATTTGTTCAATAGCTAGGATCTGCTCAATGGTGCCTTATTGCAAATTATTTTTTTTCATGTTGTGGTGGAGGGACAGTAAATGCAGAGCTTTAGATTGTTTACAATAGTTTGTTTCATACTTGTTTGTTGTGAGTTCAAATCTCACCGAAGTACACTTTCCTTTTTACCTCCTGAGTCTATGTGCTGAATCATGTCCATCAACTGTATAGCTCCTATATAAATTTGAGGCAATATGCTAATAGGAAAAATCGCTACAAAACAATGAGTCCCAACTGGGAGACAGGCGCCGTAGTATAAGGCTAAGCTCACAGAGAACCGAGCTTAGGACTTCACTTTCGCCATTATTGCTCTTGGGACGTTATGAATTCCATACTTCCTATTTCCCTTACACTTAAAGGGTCAGTTATTATCTAAGAGCTTGAAATGTAGCGATACCTATTACAACATAAGTGTTAGGTTTCGTCAGCAGAAACAGAAAATACTTCCTCTCTGTATAATTACTAACCCTACAAAACATTCAAGTGCAAATCTCATTTGAATACTATTGACAGATCAAGACGATATTTCTAAGTTTATGAATGTTTGTGATAAAAGTATATATAATGTAGTTTATAATAATATTAATTGTTTCTACTTTTGGCACAAGGCCAGCAATTATCCCAGTGTATTACTGGTACTTTATTTTATCGACTCCGTAAAGATGAAAGGCAAAGTTAACCTCGGCGGGATTTGAACTCAGACCATAAAGAGCCGTAACTCTTTGCTGCAAAGCATGGCGTCCGACGCTCTACCGGGTAGTTTATAATAATATTAATAGTTTCTAGTTTTGACAGAAAGCTTCGGATTTTGTTTAGAAGATATAGTCAATTAAAACAACCGAAGCACATAAGGTGGCATTAATTGTATTGAACCACAAGTGAAAGGTCATAGATCACATGTAACCTATCCAGTTGATTGACAAAAAATTCACTCACCAACTCATTATAACAATGTAACAATGAAACTAGGTTAACTATCTAAATAGGAGACATCATATATGTGTGGGATGTAAAATTAGCGATGCTATTTTACAACCTATAATTGAAGAAACTAAAAATATGCTACACATGTGTTTCAGATTTAAGTGAGTCCTGTAGATAACAGTCACTACTGTAGAACAATAAGGGGAGCTCACAGCGAGCTGAGATTGCGATGCCCTTGAAATTGTCACGGACGTGTTAATACACTTTTCCTCTTTCACAAAACACTAGGTTTTTGTGTCTAATGAAAAGCAGAAAAGATGGTGTATCGTTATGGAAATGTTACGTTCAACGCCAGCTGAGTTCAGAATCAGGTTTCAATTTTCAGGCCAATTTATTTATCGTGATAATGCCTTCAAAATGTATGTGCACGAATGTATCTACACTTCTGCATAATCATGTGTGTGTTATATTTACTTCAACATGTATACATATAATTCTTTATAAGTCAAATTATTAGTGTATTCAGTTGTATTTGTGCCTCAATGCCTGTATACATGTGCATGTGCCAGATTGTCTATGTGATTACATATGCGTGTATGTATATATATATATATAGGTATATATATGGCGGCGAAACGGGAGAGTCATTAGAATGTCTGATAGAATGCTCCGTGGAGTTTGTTCTGTCTCTCTGCTATCTGAGTTCAAATCCTGCCGAGGTCAACTTTGCTTTTCATCAATTCGAGGTCGATAAAAATGTACCAGTCTAGTAATGGGGATCGATTCTTCATCTTTCTCACTGCCCCTCTCTCACTTTCTATCTTTCTCTGGAAGAAATCTGCTGTACTCAGGCCTGGAGAGGGATGGGCTCTGCCAGGCTTAAAATGCCCAAGAAACGCCTACAAGTTAAGGGACCATACCCTATATATATATATATATATATATATATATATATATATATATATGTGTGTGTGTGGGAGTGTCAATGCGTGTTTATATTCGTATAGAGTCAATGCACACGTGTGTGCTTCTGCATGCACATTTTTTTTTGCAAATGTACTTATCTACGTAACATTGTATATATGTGATTACCATTCATCCATTCATCTACATGTCTTTCGGGTTATATAATTGTTCGACTGAACGTGGAAATGCATTTAAATATATAATATGCCACAGTCTATGTGTGACTCGCTAAGTACAATTTACCGCAAGTAATTAACTATAAAACTGATTCTCCAAGGGTATCCATTAGTATATAATTATAAAGATACAGGGGGTACTGTCATGTGGTCGTTCTACTTTCTATACGCGCGCGCGCACACAGACACACACACTCAGAGACACACCCTGACGTATATATTATATACTGCTATTCAGAGCCGGATTTAATGGGAGGCAAAGGGGACAAAGGGGGCAATTGCGACAGTCGCTAGTTGTACCCCCTACAATAGGGGGTACGACTGGCGACTGTCGTAGCAATTTATTTGAGTCCTCAGCTGGGGTTTTTAGCTTTAGGGTGGTTAGAATTTTTGAATTTAATATCTGTATGTATAACATTTCAATTCCAATTAGTTGCGCCAAGTAACTGTGATATGTAAAATTGGGGTGTGGGGGGCTTGCCCGTGTATTCTATTTTTTTTGTGTATGAGGGCCCCCCCGAAGGTCTAAATCGAACCCTGCTACTATTAGCTTGTAGCTGATTTGTTGAACGTTTTTGTTTTCTCTATCCGATAGTTTTTGTTCTTGCTTCGCCTGAATTTTTCCCATTGTTTTGCCCATATTTCGGAGGGCAGTCCACCCTTACTTCTACCTACCCTCAGGTTCGTACGCTCATGCTTGGGTTGGGGATTCATTGAATCATTAGAACACGAAACAAAATACCTCAATATTCAGTTATGGCAAACTATGTTCTTAGATCGAATCCTGCAGAGATCAGTTTTGCTTTTCATTCTTTAAATATTCTTAAAATTTTCACTGTTAAAATATTCGGGTCGATTTAATATTCCGCTCAATAGAATATACTTCATGTGAATGTAATTACAATAGAACATGAAGACTAAGACTTATATTGCTAATGGCTCTGGAAAAGAAACTACTTTCTATTATCTTGTTGCTATATCTCACATTTTATCCTCATTTTGCTATATCTCATGCAAGGCAGTTGCTACCCACCAATAGGTGAATAATCATACTGACTTTAGAGAAAGGAAAATGAGTTTGCATGTAGTTAGTGACGTATATAAATAATTACAAATGCGAATGTGAATTGAAAGTGTGCTACGAATTTAATTCGCCAGGAGCTCACCCGTCTTCTACGGCTCTTAATAACAAACAATTTTATATAATTATTAAAATAGTATTGATTCATAAAAACATGAAGAGAAAAGATAAATTTGAATGTACAGATTTACTATTTAGCATTTCTAATTAAAGACAATATCAGTTTCCGACTTATGTCCACAATAATAAAGAACTTGAAAAATCTCTGAAGTACAATTACTAATGTGTACTGAGTAACAACGAGTAATATTCATTCGTTGTTTTGAAAGGTTCCCAGACAACTTGAATATCTTGTCAGGAAGAAACATTTATTAGCCATAATTCCCAGACTTGACACACATAAATGAATCAACTGAAACATTATTTAAATGTATAACAGATTTATTTATATTGTGAGAAGTAATTTTACGCATGATTTCCACAGATAAATTATATTCACTGAATTAATTTTTCAGTTGTCTTCAACGAAACAGGAAGTGATTTATAATTTTAAAAATTCTATGATGTATAATTATTGCTAAATTATTTTAATATGTAACGATTATATGACAACCGTTTTACTAAACTATTTTACTGTATCTTGTTATGTATGTTACGACTGCCACGCAATTTCTTGCGTTTCTTGTAGGCGGTGATGAAAGAATCGATGGAAACAGGGCCGCGATGTAAATGGTCCTTGAAAGTGTTGTGAGCTCGATAGATTAAGGTCCGGAGGAAATTAATACATATTATTGCCACGAACTTATAATTTGATCCAAGTGCTAAGTCTATTGTGAAGCGGTTATGATTACAACAGAATAAGTTGATTTTGGATGCATGATTATATATTGCTATTGTTGTTCAACACCAGATCATTTCTGACTGAGCAGATTTGTAATTTAAGACGCTTCTGATGTGGCAAAATTGTTCTTTTTTTAAAGACGGCGAGGGATGATTAGAGAGAAAGGTTACTGCCATTTCAAGCGGGTCGTAGACAACTTCAAGGCTCCCTTCAAATCCAACTTAAAATATTTACTTTAAATCACCATAAAAACGATAAAGGTATTTCTATCACGTAAAAGACGGTTGGAAATAGGGTTGGACATATTATTTATGGCCACTATCTATACTATCTGTAAATGTGGTTGACTTTAGTGCTAACGTCTCGTTATTTATAAAGATACTCCTACAACTGAAAATTACCGATGCAAAACCTTATACTGAATAAAGTAATTCATACCTTTCAACACTATGTTGGGCCCTGTAATTTAACCTTTACCCCTTCGCGACCACAAATATGGGAGATATATTTCTGTAACGTTATAAGAACGAACTAGGAAGAACCAATATTTCAGACACACACACACACACACGCGCGCGTGCACACGCACGCACACACGCACACACACACACACACACACACACACACACACACACACACACACACACACACACACACACACATACACCCCCACACACACACACACACACGCGCGCACACACACACACACACACACACACACACACACACACACACACACACACACACACACACACACACACACACACACATGTGTATAAATATATAGAAGTGTGTGTGTAATCAGTTTGATTACCGCTATCCTGTTCTATGTATGCAATGCTCATATATAAATATTTCAAGGTGTGTTTGTATATATATATATATATATATATATATATATATATATATATATAGTTAAAAGAATAGAGGTGTAACACACAAGTTATTATATATTGGTAAACGGAATAGAAAATGCTGACAAATTGTTCACAGTTGAAAAATGGTTTAATTAGGAATAAAAGAGTATTTTTACCAATATATATATATATATATATATATATATACAAAAAGTAAACGGCAAAAAGCAAAGCGACAATACAGTACAGTGAAGATATATATATAAGTTTAACGAACATTTCGGATGCTGGTCTTTCATCAGAAGATAGAATGAGAAATAAAACAAGAAATAAAAAGTTAGCAGGGACTGAGAAGAGGAAGAAACGAAAAACATTTTTTTGTAGAAAAAGCACGTGTGCATTCAATCAGCCAATGTTAGGAAATGTTTTGGGGAAACATATATATATATATATATATAATTGAGATAAGCAGAGCAAGTAAGATTCAAACAATATTTTAAAATAAATTAAAAAATATAATTTAAATATTTACCTATTCCATTTGCTTTTACCGACGGTTTCACCTTACAAAATATTGGAGATCCTAGGGACCTCCAATGGAAATGTTCGGATCATCAGAGAGCATTTTATCTACCTAGGACAACAGTCCCAGGAACGGCAAAATATATTGCCACCTGCCAGCTAGCACAGGATCGAATGAGGCCGTAAACTTGACCTGTGCATGAACCAGCCCTTAGTAGTAGCAGGAAGTAAACATAGACGCATTGTCTATCACGCCACTAAAAATACCAGCTAAATAAAACAACGGATTTGTTCTCTACATAACGGAGAATATATATAAAAGTAAATGGAATAGGTAAATATTTAAATTATATTTTTTAATTTATTTTAAAAATTTGTTTGAATGTTACTTGCTCTGCTTATCTCAATTTTATAGTTCTAGTATGTCAAATGAATACCATGGAACAAGCATTGTATCATAGACACCCTATATATGTCCAGGGATACTTAGTACCTCTGGAGATATTGATCTCTTTTTTATATATATATAAAAGCAAGTCGGTCTGTGTGTGTGTGTGTCGGTTTGTGTACAAATACTAGGCTCCTTTCAACTTTTGAAGTACTAGGCCGATTTCAACCAAATTTGGCACACATGTTGCTTATATGCCAGAGCAAGTTTTGGACAAAAATAATATTGGGGCCGAAAAATCGATTTTGTGTGTGTATCTGTCTGTGTACAAATACTAGGCTCCTTTTAACTTTTGAAGTACTAGGGCGTTACGGACAAACAGGCTGTCATTCATTTCCCGAGCAACGTCGGGTACATCTGCTAATATATATATATAGTTGTAGGGTTGCAAGGTAAATGCGTTCGTAGGCGGTATGCCGGTTGAGCACTCGATGCTCGCGCAGAGACGATCTCACACACAAAACATATCTGAAGAACTTTCTATTGCAGAGTCAGGTTCGATCTGTAATAGATCTTGCCTCGAGCTGATCGGTAGAGAAACACATATGTAATATGTTAATAAATGTGATATGATGCAACACTGAATCCTCGTTCTTTATGATATATATATATATATTAAAACGTTTAGGACTCCGACGGCAGAGCTCAAGCCGTTGCGACGGCTATTCCTGGACTTTTTCCTATTACCCACTCTACTGCTCAAAGTATCGAGTACTCTGGTGCGTTATGGTCCACCTGGTTCCTTACCACACTTCCTCCATTATATATATATATATATATATATATATATGTATATAGTAATAATAAGAAATTAGAAGACTAAAATCCAAAGAGGGCTCGATATGCCTCTCCAGTAACATTGTCTACAAATGTAAGGTTGAAACACCCACGTCCCGTAGGGCCTACAAATGGTTAACCGCCAATAGATTCAAGCAGCGTCTTTACATGCATACCCATTCTTTTCGTTAACCTCTAAGAAGGAATATGACGTCACTTTCAGCTTATATCTGGAGTCTAAAAGACAACCACACCCAATATAAGTTACACTGGGAGATCCTAGCTAGGGCTAGATCGTGTAACGGAAATAAAAGACCATGTGACCTCTGCGCCGCTGAGGCCATGGAAATACTCTACGCCACAGACCACATCTTAAACAAAAAAAACTGAGGCAATTTCAGCTTGTAAACATAAATTGCACAACACTTTCCTGTATTACAGCCCCACATTATACCCTAACGGATACTACGATCTATACGCGGATATTTTACGTCTTGATGTGGTAGCTAAGTATATGCTATGTTTATACCATTACTTATTTGTATAGGTAAGTATATATTACCTGTATGTTTTGTGAAGGTACGTATACTTTCTCGTACGTATATTTGATTGTATATGTTATGGCGTATATTTTATATATTCTGGTACATATGCTTTTGGTTATGTGTATACGTGAGTTTTGCGTCTATGTGAGTATGCGGGTTCGTACGTATGTAGGGTGTGTGTATATGTGTACTTCGTGTTTTGGTTGACGATCGTCTCCTAACATATGTGTATTTACATGTAGGTATGTGTGTGCGCTTGTTATATACGTATTTATTTATATACGTTTATTTAATTATTTGTATACATGCACACACACACGCATATTTATATGTGCGTGTATTTGTATGCCTATGGCGAGTGTTTTCGCGTATGCTTGTGTATGTACGTATATAGATGCGTGTATGTATTTATTTAATTTCATTTGCCTCTGTATTTTATTTACTTTATTCTTAACTCTGAAGCGGAGATTCATTCGGTTTCCTAGTTAGAATTTTAGTCTACGACTTCAGTTATACCATTTACGTGGTTTTGTCTTTGCGTGCAATTGTTCTCCCCGCTCCACATATGACGTATTATCTTCGTTTTTTCCGTTCATTGCCAGAGAACGTCTCTATGAATCACCTAATAGAATATTAGTCTACGACTTCTTTTATACCATAAATGTGGTTTTGCGTGTAATTGTTTTTCACCGCTCAAAATAATGACGTATTATATTCGTTTTTTCCCCGTTCTTTTCCAGGGAACGTTTCCACGAACCAAAGTATCGTCTTCCTGTCTTCCTCCGGTTGCAACGTTTTTTGAAATATTCACTTCTGCGTTCACAGATTGACTTTGTTAGTTTCAGAAGATCCCGTTAAGGGTGAAAGCAGCGTTTCTTTGCTTAAACTTTAATCTGTTATTTTAATAAATATATATATATATATATATATATATATATATATATATATAGGAACAAATAAAACCCCGACGGCTGAGCTCAAGCCGTTTCGACGGCTAATTCCAGAATTAGCCGTCGAAACGGCTTGAGCTCAGCCGTCGGGGTCTTACTTGTTCCTACTACCCACTCTACTACCCTAAGTATTGAGTACTTTGGTGCGTTATGGTCCACCTGGTTCCTTACCACATTTCCTTCGTTATATATATATATATATATATATATATATATATATATATATATATATATATAGTCTTATAGTTTGCATGAAGCTTTGTGGAATATGAAATACAAATATAACTACGAAATAAATTTGGTTATTTGGAAGCCCGAAAATGCGTGGGAGATATAAATGCCAAGATGATAAGAATTTGAGAAAATAGTAAAAACTGAGATAAACGACTGAGAACGATAGAAAGCCACCCATGACATTTCTCAGGTTTCTCGCCGAGGCCCCACCAAGGACTCACCTTGATAATGGAGGTAAATCCGAAAATATTTGGGATCATTAAAATTGCTAAATAACTTTCTATCATTCTCAGTCATTTCTTTTGTTCTGTTTTCACAAATTCTTATTATCTTGGCATTTATATCTCACATTGTCGGGCTTCCAAACAAATAACCAAACTTATTTCGTAGTTATATTTATATTTCATGTATATATAATTAGAAATTTATTCATTCATGTGTGTATGTATGCATGTATGTACATATTTAATGCATTTATTTGTATCAAATTTTTAATGTCTATAATATATATATATATATATATATATATATATATATATATATATATGTGTGTGTGTGTGTGTGTGTGTGTGTGTGTGTGTGTGTGTGTGGTGGATTAACTGTATTAGTAGGGCGTCTGACAACATGTTTTGCAAGCATTTAGTTACGGCTTTTTACATTCTGAGATTAAATCCCGCCGCAGCTAGTTTTGCTTTTCATCCATACGGGCCTGGTAAAATAAAGTACCAGTAACGCCCTGGGGTCAATCTAATTGATTTTCCCATTCTCTTCAAATTGCTGTCATTGTGCCAAATGTAGAACTAATTGTAATAAAACAGCTAGGCCCTAAGGTCAGGTTTCAATCGTTTTGATGGTGCACATATATATATAAATATATATATGGAGAGAGAGAGAGAGAGAGAGAGAGAGAGAGTGAGAGAGAGAGAGAGAGAGAGAGAGAGAGAGAGAGAGAGAGAGAGAGAGAATGAAAAAGCAAGACAGGGCAAGAAAGGAATGACTGAGCAAGACTTGAGAAGTCTATCTGACTGACGACCGAATGAACTAGATAATAAAAATGTTAAATAAATAGACTGGCGGCGGAGGCGTAAACTGAAAGAGCGCGAGACAGAAAAAATAATGCATATAATTCTAATATATTTAGATATTGAAAGAGAAAGGGATTCAGGTGACGTCTGTTCATATTTAATAAATATCCTTTATGTGAGGGTAATATATATATTTACTTTGAACTGTTGCTTAGAAATCAAACGGAAACGGGATGCTTTTCACGAATACCTACGTTATAACAAAGGTTTGCTTATCAGAGCATGCGATTCACATGAAAGTGAAGAAAGACATGATAATAAATCAAAAATTGCTTTCTCGAATAGATTCTAATATCTTTCATATACTTAAACGAAAATTTAAATGTCAGGCTCTAGTTAGCTGCGTTTTATTTTTGTGATGAGGATTCAACAAAGTCTCTCCCACTAAACTACAAAACAAAAAACAGATAGATATAAAAAAAAATCCATCAGGCGAAATGCTTGACATTCTAAATAATATATGTATCTGTGCATGGGGTTCTTTCTTTTGAATTTCTGACCGAAATTTAATACTAAGCAATACACTTCAAACAATGTTTTATTGCAAATAGATAAAAAAAACAATCTTCTATAACCTTACTGTTATCTCATCTCATTGGTGTATGATGGAAGCTCAGAAAATTGCTTCGTTTCTATATATCTAGATACTACATCATGCTTTGTTTAACGTGTATTTACTCCCTCATTTTGTAAGCATTAGACTTTTTAAATTTTGAACCAAACAATAAAGCAACGGAATGACTGAAAACAATATTTTAGTAATTCCTCATTCCGAAAGCTTTTCTTCTTTGAACGACAAAGATATACATGATCATTTTTTCTTTTTTTTTTAGATTTACTTACAATGTAATAATAAGGCTTTATAGTTTTGTCACAGATTCACAACAGCAGCTATATTCTTATTCCACTAATCTAATAAAGTATTTATGATTGATTACATTATTGTATTGGAATAAACTTCTAGAAATTATAAAAGAGAATAGACTTTCAGTACATAATTCATTCCTCCACATACATATATATATACATCCCTATATATATATATATATATATATATATATATATATATATATATATATATATATATATTTATTAAAATAACAGATTAAAGTTTAAGCAAAGAATCGCTGCTTTCACCCTTAACGGGATCTTCTGAAACTAACAAAGTCAATCTGTAAACACAGAAGTGGATATTTTAAAAAACGTTGCAACCGGAGGAAGACAGGAAGACGATACTTTGGTTCGTGGAAACGTTCGCTGGCAAAGAACGGGAAATAACGAATATAATACGTCATTAATAGGAGCGGTGAAAAACAATTACGCGCAAAGACAGAACCACGTTTAAGGTATAAAAGAAGTCGTAGACTAATGTTCTCTTAGGTGGTTCATAGAGACGTTCTCTGGCAATGAACGGAAAAAACGAAGATAATACGTCATATGTGGATCGAGGAGAACAATTGCAAGCAAAGACAAAACCACGTAAATGGTATAGCTGAAGTCGTAGACTAAATTCTAACTAGGAAACCGAATGAATCTCCGCTTCAGAGTTAAGAATAAAGTAAGTAAATACAATACAGAGGTAATAGAAATTAAATAAATGCATACACAATGCAAATACGTACATACACAAGCATACGCAAAACACTTGCCGTAGGTATACAAAACCACGCACATATAAATATGTGCGTGTGTGTGCGTGTATAAAATTAAATAAATAATTAAATAAACGTATATAAATAAATAAATACGTATATAACAAGCGCACACACATACCTACATGTAAATACACAAATTTTCGGAGACGTAAGTCAACCAAAACATGAAGTACACATAAACACACACCCTACATACGTACGAACCTGCATACTCACGCAGACGCAAATCTCCCGTGTACACATAACCAAACCATATGTACCAGAATATATAGAAAATGTATACACCATAACATAATCAATCAAATATACGTATGAGAAAGTATACCTACCTTCACAAAACATACAGGTAATATATACTTACCTATGCAAATAAGTAAAGGTATAAACAAAACATATACTTAGCTACCACATCAAGACGTAAAATATCCGCGTATAGATCGTACTATCCGTTAGGGTATAACGTGGGGCTGTAATACAGGAAAGTTTTGTGCAATTTATGTTTACAAGCCGTTTACAATTTATGTTTATCGAGTCCTCTTTGGATTTTAGTCTTCAAATTTATTATTATTACTATATATATATATATATATATATATATATATATATATATATATATATATATATATATATATATATATGTGTATATATATATATAGATATATTGAATAGGATATCAGCGAATGATTCATACATGTACTTTGATTATAAAAGAGCATAGACTTTCAGTACATAATTGGATAGGATATTAGCGAGTGATACATACATGTACTTTGAAAATATTAGTATAATAAAGAATGAATGAAAGCAATAAAGAGATTATTAAATAAATACCAATTAGTAATTCTAAGATAACCCCGCTCTCTCTAAAATACAATGTCTGTGTGTCTATCCTGTCTGCTTTGCTTCTCCATGCAAATTTTAGGACAAGAGTAATGCTACTATGGCATGGCTTCGGTCGCTTCAAGCCAGCTGGAAGCGAGTAGTCTCTCTCTCTCTCCCCCCCCATATATATATATATATATATATATATATCGTACTGATTGGGACCAATATAAAAGTCGATTAAATCTTTTACAACCCTTTATTACAAATTTCATTTCTGCCCTTACACGAAACTACTTATATCGTAGGGGAAGTGATTGCCACAATCAGTAGAACGACGGGTAAAATACCTTGTGGTACTTAGTTATAGTATTCATCTATTGAGTTCAGACATCATATGGGTCAATGGGTCGACCTAACGGCTTTCATTGCAGGGTCAATAAATTAACGAATTGCCAAGAAATTTGGTGGCGTTAATAGACTGTAATCTCCAGAATTTACAGCTTTGTACTGACGTTAGAATCATTAGACATAAAAGGAAATTTCCTAATATTTAAAGAGCTAAATAGAAAATATTCTAGAAATAATTTACATTATATTTGGTCAAGAACAGTAATTAAACAGGTTTTGAAGGTAAAAATATTTATTTACAAAAACAGAACTATGCAAATAAAGCTCACTAAATAAATAACATTACTTTTATGAAACAAAACAAGGGTGTATATGAAAATATTTAATTTTGAGTGGACAAAAGGGGATTTTTAGAATATACTTTGTTTATTTTTCATGGTTAGAGGTATAGTTTCAAGGTTTTAATCAGAATAAAAGTTTTAATCGAAATATAATCGAGCAGATTATATTTCGAAATATTTTTCTTCATACTCAGCAGGTTTTGTAAAAATTCCCAAGTTAGCTATTAGTGAATGTATAGGGCGTTACACCTGCATTTCTGATAACGACCTTCAGATGTCAAACGCAAACAGGTGTTCTACGGTTGTTGTAAATGTATCTTTGCAATTGCTTCAGGTTATGTAATAGAACTGTACACGTGTTAACTAATTTATTATAATCATTTTATCGTGCTAAAGGATGCATTATTACTACAACCTTCTTCCTGTCGAATGTTATTACTATCGTTGCTGCTATGTGGTGGTAAAGATTGATGTGGGGAGAAGATAGCGAGTAACGAAAGACATGATATGTTGCATGTGGATATTTCAATTTCCTTTTATTCTGCATTCTCTCGGCGCTGAATTAAAACAAAATTCGAGGCTTGACTAAATATAGAGCTCTTCTCATGTTCTGATGTAAATCACACCAAGGTTACCTTGACCCTCAGCTTAATAAATTTAGTTGATAAAACAAAGATTTTCAAATCTATAAGTATCGATACTTCAAACATTGACACAATGCCACAAAAGACCAAGTTCACCCCGCTAGTATTTGGACTTAACATAAAATGATAAAACAAAATATCACGAGGCATTTTGTCCAATGTTTTACAGATTCTGCCAAGCAACCACTATTAGAATCAATAATATATTACAGTTGATATGATTCACTACAATTTCGCATTGTGTCTAAATAGTTAATATTACTAACATGTACTGATTAGGGAGCAGCTTGGTGCCATCGGTTCTCAAGTGAAGTCAGTTAATATATGTACGACGTTAATGCCTTTACGAAAAATATTAAGATTACAACTTGAATCAAAACACTAATGTTTTGATGAATTACAAAGCTAATTGCTGGAGGGTAAAATGAAAGTATATAACTAACACGTTACCAATTACTGATTAAAATTAGAAACACTATGAAAAATGATCCTGAAAAAAGACAGACACAACGAAGAGAGAGAGAGAGAGAGAAGAGAGAGAGAGAGAGAGAGAGAGAGAGAGAGAGAGAGAGAGAGAGAGCGAGAGAGAGAGAGAGAGAGAGAGAGAGAGAGAGTGAGCGAGAGGGAGAGGGAGAGAGGGAGAGAGGAGAGTGAGAGTGAGCGAGAGGAAAGAGAGAGAGAGAGAGTGAGAGTGAGCAAGAGAAGAGAGAGAGAGAGAGTGAGTGAGAGAGAGAGTGGAGAGAGAGAGAGAGACGCTATGGCAGTCATTGTTAGGTATCCTGCTGCTTTAATTTGAACATAAAAACATAGCATTCATTTTGGAAGGTATTTGTCTTCTTACATTGAAAATGTTATGCTACCACGTAGATCAGAGGTTCTCAAAGGTGGGCGCTACCTCGGGGGGGGGGGGGGGGGTCGTTGAGAAGGTCCAGGGGGCGTTGAGACCTAGGGGGCGCTGGGAGGGGGGGGCGACGATAGAGATGATATAATCTATCTATCTATATAATACTAAAAGTCTGTGATAGCTTGCTTGCTTGCTTGTCTGTAATGTAGTACAGCCAAAAGGGCGCATAAATGGATAATACTTTGAAAGGAAGTTGACTCTGAAATGGGAATACAAATGGAATAAAACAAGTTTCGCGTAATCGGACCACGGGTTTCCGAGATACGGGGTTTTTCCGGGTACCTTCATAAACAGAGAGAGAGAGAGAGAGAGAGAGGAGAGAGAGAGAGAGAGGAGAGGAGAGAGAGAGAGAGAGAGAGAGAGAGAAAGAGAGAGTGGTTGTGACAGAGTAGATTGAAAGAGAGACATAGAGAGAGAGGGAGAGGAGACAGAGAAGGAGAATGGAAGAGAGAGAGAGAGAGAGCTGGTGTTGTTGTTGTGTATATATTTATGTGAGTGTGTGTGTATATATATGAAAGTGTGTGTGTGTATATATGTGTATGTATATGTGTGTGTGTCTATGACCAGTGTATATATTAATCACAGACACGCACACACAGACACACACACACACACACACACACACACACACACACACACACACACACACACACACACACACACACACACACACATATATATATATATATATATATATATATATGTATGGAAGTTGTCCCTGAAATGGGAATACAAATGGAGTAAAACAAGTTTCGCGTAAATCGGACCACGGGTTTCCGAGATACGGGGTTTTTCCGGGTACCTTCATAAACAGAGAGATAGAGAAAGATAGAGAAAAAGAGATAGTGGTTAAGAGAGAAGAGAATGAAAGAGAGACATATATATATATATATATATATATATATATATATATATATATATATATATATAACGAAGGAAATGTGGTAAGGAACCAGGTCGACCATAACGCACCAAAGTACTCAATACTTAGTAGTATATATATATATATATAGAGAGAGAGAGAAGAAGACAGGGAAGGAAAATGGAAGAGAGTTGGTGGTGTTGTTGAATGAAATTATAACAAGTGACGTGTGTGTTTGTGTATATGTGTGTCTATCTGACCAGTATAATAGGTTACAGACACCCATACACACACATATATATATGGGCCTACCAATTTCATTGTACATTATATACATATCTGTGTATATTTTAATTATTTATAAATTATTTTCAAGTGAACATGACCCAACGGTCACGGGTGGTCTAATAGTAGATTAAATATCAAATAATAATATGTATTATATTAGTTATTATATATAAATTAACGATTTTATTTATCATATATTATTTTCAATTTGCGTGTAAGCAGATCTCTCAGAAAATACGGTTGGGTGCGCTGAGGGTAAAGTTTGAGAACCTCTGACATAGATGCTTCCAAACTGACTCGTTTTGTTGAAGAAGATGATGATGATGATGTTGGTTACTAACGGAAATGGGCTATGTTGGTTACTAACGGAAATGGGCTGCGTAACCAGTTTGAAAATGTGGATTGAATGAAACGTGTCTCGTAATATACACCTGTTAAATAGAATTTAATTAACACAGCAATTTAATGTTTTTATTCATAAAGTGTTCAAACAATATATTATGCACTCTGTTTTGTATTCCAACAAAACTTGTCAACAACAGACTATAAACTAACTTTTATATTATAAATCAAGCAATGTGATACGCCATTTATTTAGAAATACGTATACATATACAGATGAAAAAATGCTACCTTTCGTAATAAGTATTAGTATTCTACATCACCGTCACAACTACATACTGCGTGGGAAAATATCGAGAATATACAAACTAAATTATGGGATAAATTGAATAGACTACCTTTCATTCTCAGGTGTATATTAACATAATACATCGAAACAGTTGAGGAAAATTTCATTAAAAGCAATTCAACTAATTTAGAAAACGAATCATAAAAACATAACAAAAAGTAAATTCGGATAACTGGGATATAAACACGTAGTTAATTTTTAAATTTACTTAGTGAGAGTATCATGCCAACATCATGAGCGAGTACAATATGTACTTCGGTTCATCTAACTCAAGGGTTCCCAACTATTTTTGCGTCATCGATCACTTTCACACGGAAAAGTTTTCCACCACTCACCTGTATAGTAAATATTTAAAAGCCTACCAAGAATGTTTGGTAAAATTTTGTTACTGGTTCGTTATTTCCATTTAGCCTCCTGCTTTTTTTAATACATATCTTTACATATCTCCTTTGAATATTTGTGTAGCATTTGTTGAAATACCTTCTTAATATTCAAACTCCTGTATTGTCCACCAATCTCCCACCACTTTTTGTTCAGTTGCTTATCGCCTACCCAACATTTGAAATCACTAACTGGTGAGTGAAACCACCTAGGATGGGAAACCCTGGTTTAACTGTGACAATGCGGTAACTTCTCCCAACGGTTCCAACATGCTCAGATAGTTATCGTTTACAAACGGAAAGGTGGAAATTACTGAAGGATTTTCATTGACTCAATCGCAAAGAAACCTGAAGCAAAATACTGTTCACGAGACTACAAAAAATATTCGAGTGAATTTTCCTCTAACAGCCACGTGATTAGAAGCATCAATCACATGACGGTTGCTTCTGATATAACCCGCTGGAAGGAATGTTTGAGGAATCTTCTCCCTCGTCCATCTCAGTAATAAGTGGACGAAAAACAACAGCAAGGAGGAGGAGGTGGAGGAAAAGAAGAAGAAGAAGAAGAAGAAGAAGAAGAAGAAGAAGAAGAAGAAGAAGAAGAAGAAGAAGAAGAATATCGTCTGGGCGACCTATTATTTACTTTTTCATCGAACAATTATTTCTTGTTAACCCTTTAATTTTTCATGCATTGGATATGTTGAAATGAAGTTACCATAATGTTTCCATGCGGATAGTAGGTTGTCTGAGTTATTAATATCTAAAGATAAGGCAGTTATTTTGTGTTAGCAGTATTTTGTGTTAGCAGTTTGTGATAGCTGTTTTTTTTACAGGAAATAACTATCAACCTTGTCTAGTTTCGGGGCATTCTAAAAGCATATGCAAATAAAATCTATAAAAGCGACAGGTGAGATCAAAATATTTCTCAGATAGCTAGAGAAACCACAAAACCACATTTTATCAAACTGTCTGAAAGCTGTACTTCAACTTATTAAGAAGGTCAGACTGAATATAAATATTTAGATCTAAGCATCTAAATACCTTCTCTGTTGAATAATTTTATCTTCAATGTAAAATCGTTGTATTCATTCCTAATCCTTGCAACTATAATTCTAATTTGTATAAATGCTTAACGAAAGAATTTCATATACCTTCTACCTAAAGCCAAAGAAGCCTACAAAACTGGCATGTTTAGGCCGACCTACAGGATAAAGTGGGAAGCGTTGATGGATAAGGAAATGAGGACTAGCTGTGCAGATACTATTGCATCCAAATTCAGAAAACAGAGTGGAGATTGTTCAGTTCAGCAGTTTCTACTTCAGCTGTTAAATGCTGCGGGCGAAAGAGGCTTGGTGTGGCGCCGGATGGCAGGAGGGCCCCTTGATTCATTCAAGAGGTTAAAGATGCCATCCGAGCAAAGAAGGCCTGCAAAGTTTGGCTTGGAAATAAGTTCTTCTTGCACGTGCAGTACAAGCAGGCACGGCAAGTCGATGCAGGGACAGTAAAGGCGTCCAAAGTTAAGATATGGGAGGACTTTAGGGTTAAGTTGGAATCCGACTTCAGATCAGCAAATGAAGTGTTCTGGCAGACCATCCGCCGACTCCGTAATAAGTAAGCCTCCACACATGCTATTAGGAACTCGTTTGGAGTTCCCTTCTCTTCAGAGAGGTACATCCTCGCGAGGCGGAGCGAATATTTTGCTGATCCCTTAAACACGATCACAACAGCATTTCTGATGTCAGAGGCTGAGGCCACAAGAGCAATTTAAACACTAAAATGTGGAAAGGTCGTTGGGAGGACGAAATTTGGTCGATGTTAAAAACCTTAAATAGAGAAGGTATTCTCTGGCTCACTCGTATGTGGTGGGTGGTCTGAATCTCTGGAAAGATACCTAATCAATGGCAATCAGGAGTGATAATCTCAATTTTAAAAAATGGAGTCAAGAAAGATTGCTCCAATTATAGAGGGATCTTCGTGTTCTGCTTCACCGGTAAAATTCTATGCTAAGTGTCTGGCAAAGTGATGTAGGGAGATTGTTGAGTCCAACCTAGCTGATGAACTGCCCCGGGCGCAGAACAGCCGACCAAATATTCATATTGCATTTGATAGGTTTGGTGCTGTGCGCTGCATGGCTGAAATGAAAATCAGTGCTGCTAAGACTGAGACACTCGTCCTCCCAAGGAAGCCTGCGCAGTGCACTCTACATGTGAATGGAGTTTCACTGAAATAGGTGAAGTTCAAGTATCTCGGGTATGTGTTCATGTGTGATGGAAGGCAGGAGTCTGTTTTATGTTTCTTAATTTTATCAATATTTGAGGTGTATTAAATATTTTATGGAAAATTTGTTTATCTGAACTGAAACAGCAACAAAAACTTAATTTATTAATGAATAATCAAATTTTAGCGTCATATATATATTTTCCTTTTTACTGGACAAAAACCAATTATCTTTCAGATGGAAAAGTGAAGCTATGACTATGAAAACATTTGCAAACTACATGAATTAGACTGAAATCAAACGATAATCAAAACACAAAGTCTTGATGAGTACTTAAATAGTGCTGCATAGTTCTCACCATAATTACCTGCAAACAACTGAGATGTACTGTTATATGGAATTTTGAATATATATAGGAGTGCAAGTTCAGTATTAGTGTTTTGTGTTGAACCTCCGTCGAATGCAACGGCGAGTGTTTCAATTGTTCAAACAGCGGAACAGCCTGATTCTGAAATAAACGTGAAAGTGAGTGGGCATGCCACAGACACGTGCACCCTTAACGTATTTCTCAGGAAAATTCGGCGTGACAATTCTAACCTCTTGAATTACAAGTCTAATTAATTTTTTCTCCAGCAACGTGAAATAAAGTGTGTTGCTCAAGGATACAATGTGCTTCCAGGATTCGAGCTCCCAACCTTACGATCCTGTTAACCTTACAAACCAATTATTGCTTTAAAGTCACACACTATTAAGTGAGTATATTTAGGAATATGTTAGGCTGTAGCGGCAGTAGAGTCTGGCTAAGAAAGTAGAGAGACAAACTGGTTCTGTTGCAAGAAAAAAAGTCAAACCAATGTTAGACTCATTAGAAGAGAAAACCATACTTTACAGTAGTTTACCGAATATTCTTTTGGTAATCAGCTCATGAAACTGAATTGGTTCTATTAATACTCTTAGCTACTCACTATGGTGTCTGACTGTTTATCTTATCTCGTAATAATAATAATAATTGTTTCTATTTTAGGCACAAGGCCAGCAATTTTGGGGGACTGGAAAGTCGATTAAATTGACCCCAGTTCTTACTGGTGCTTTATTTTATCGACCCCGTAAAGACGAAAGGTAAAGCTAACCTCGGTAGGATTTGAACTCAGAACGTAAAGGGCCATAATTCTCAAGCATGGTGTCTGACGCTCAACCGATTTCAATTTGCCACCAGGGCCCATTTATGCATTCAAAACGTGTTACAAAAGGGTTTACAGGTCGCGTGATGTACAAATATAGTCAAATATATACCGTAAGGACGGAGTAAGACCGTTATATAATACACACACACACACACACACACACACACACACACACACACACACACACACACACACACATAAATGAATAAATTTCACCTGAATTTCTGAATTAGCAATTATCATTAATGTACACTGATTTATTAGAAGTAGGTTTATCTTCATTTATATTGTCACAATATTTCGATAGATGTGGCTTCTGGCTTTCTTCAAATATTTTCCAAATTTGGTACAGTTCTAGCATTTTCAAACCAAACTGTTTATTTAAATCACGACCGTAGATTGTTCTCAGCCCGTTAACCATTCTTGAGATATTTTCATATTAGTTATTCATTATTAGTTTGTGATGTTGCTCGCTCTTTCTGTTTAAACTGGAGTACATATTTATCCACTAATCCAGTGATTGAACTCCCATACATGAGATAATCTTCACTTCATTTATCCACCCCTCGTCGCATATAACAGCAAGTTAATTTAGGTACACAATTTATATATATAACGTGTTAGTCCTAATTTTGGAACTCAGTACAGGAAAAAGCGAAGTTCAAACGTGATGGGATTAGTAAACAACAGAGTATTGCAAAAGGGTATGTTGGAGGGAATATAAAACATGGTATTTATCGTGGTAAAAACAAAGTGGAATATTGAATGTACGCCAGAAGGAAATATAAATTCAGGAGAGAATTATCGAAGAATAAAATGCAATGCATTATGCGTGGGTATGGAAACCATGTTTTGCGCGTGCAGATTGATATGGGTAGGGTAAAATATATAATTAGCATTAAAAAGAAATAACATTTAAAAATTGGGTTGAAGCAAAATATTTCTTGATTATAACTTATAAAATAGATTCTTTGTCATAATCCGTTATCTGAAAGATAAGTGCTTGTAAATTAATCACTGTTAATATATGGTGTTATATGATAAATGTGAATGCTTAATATAAACAATCTTTTACATAAAATTGGAAAATAAATAAGCTCATCTATTCATAAAGAAATAATTATTACCTTACAAAGTTTCAAAACCAATTCAATGAATTGTTAATTTGTGGAAAATTCTCTTCAATTCATGTCAGTATATTGTAATGGAAATGAACGAAAAATTGCACAACGCTCATTTACTCTCTTACTTGCTGCAGCCATCATTAAACTGTGTCTACACTAAGGCAATGATGACAAGGATTTTAGTCAATAGTATCGACCCTAGTACTAATTCCATCCTTGTACTTGTTTTATCTATCTTCATTTGTCGAATCATTACGTTGTATGACACAGAAACTCAACATAAAATCGACACCGGTATAATCATAAACATATAAATACATACCTACGTACACACACACAATATCGGCTTTCTTTAGTACAGTTTCTCTGAACTAAATCCCACTCAAAAGTCATTGAGAAATGCCTATATTATTAAAGGTATATAGATCCGAGATGAAAATCAAAATTAACTTCAGTTTATTTGATCTCGCAGTTTTAGAGGGGAAAGTTACAGTCGAGTAAATATACCCGCAGTATAGTACTGGTACTTATTGTATCAATTCTAGGAGGATAAAAGGATAAATGAAAGTGCGACAAGATGGGATTTGAGCTGAAAACGTAAGTAAATACTATAAGACATTTAGTCGATAGCCTAACATTTTTACCATCCTCTCTCCTTAACGTATTTTATAATGTTAATTCATAACATATGTTTACTTATACGTTCTTTATCATTAATTTTAAAATGTTTCCTGTTTGATAGCTACTGGTAAAAAAAATCACTGTCTAATTAACTGTTGAAAAACTTTTAAATAATCCCGCGTATTATTAGGTATTATGTATTTATACAGAAAACTAAACACGCGTACAATATTGAAAGATGAGACTGTAGCAAAAAAACAAAAAAACAAACTAAAAGACAAACAGAAATAAACAAATCAACAAAAATAATAAGCACACAAAAAATTAAGTTACCATTTATTTGTTTAAAATAGCTAAAATAATCTACTAGTGATATAACTAGAAAGTTCAGTTTTGACTCTAATGTTTGCATCTTATGCAGCAATGCACGTACACCACCATTTTTTTTCCGTTTAAGCAACATATTTTGCTACCAGTTCATTTAGTCATGATTATACATGTCACTTAAGAGGCATCGCAGCAAAATATAAAATACTACGATCCCTGTCCGTTAGTATCGTTAACATCTAAACTCTAATACATTTCCTGCTTCACCTGGAGAACGATAAACTTTTGAAATATTATCTCTGAAGCAGAGTTCAGTTTGCACCCATTCTTGGAGTTAACCAATTTCTTTTCAGCTGATTCATAAACTCCGCCTTTTCGCTTTTCATTCTTCTTTTTAGTTGCCACTCCCTGCTCATCAACGGTTCAGAAATCAGCAGCTGCCGCAGCCATACAGCGGATCTGGGGTTGAAAGCTATCAAAGGAATGTATACAGCTATCTCATGTCTTCTTTTTTTCAGATAAAAAAAAAACCTACACATTAAAGTAAAAACACAGCGTGAATGAGGTGTGCATGGCAATACATGGCATGATAAACATACATAAACAATAGCTAGTATAAGTAAACATTAAGAGACGAATAATTTATATAAACCCTTTTATATTTTGTAAACATTTAAACATTTATAGACTGATTCATTTCAGTATGATAGACGGGTATGTAAGCATGCATAACCGACATCTACACATTCAAACAAATGAAGATACATACACAAAACGTAAAATGTCTCTCTCTCTCTCTCTCTCTCTCTCTCTCTCTCTCTCTCTCTCTCTCTATATATATATATATATATATATATATATATATAGTATATATATAGAGAGAGAGATGGCTTCTACACACACACACACACACACATATATATATATAAATGGCTTCTACAGGATTAGAACTGTTTCATTCGGAAGAAATCGCCAGGAAAGCCCTGATATATATATATAAATTTTAATCTGTTATTTTAATATATATATATATATCTACCTACTTATCTCTCTCTCTCTCTCTCTCTCTCTCTCTCTCTCTCTCTCTCTCTCTCTCTCTCTCTCTCTCTCTCTCTCTCTCACTCTCTCTCTCTCTCTCTCTCTCTATATATATATATATATATAGAAAAATGAGGTTCTTTTTACAAAATGAAAAAAAAAACGAGACGTCCTACACGAGTGAAAGTATAAGGAAAAAAGATGAAGTCGAAAATGCAACTGGAGTCTTTTTAAGAATATTTATTTGGTTCCTTTACCGGTTTTGCAGTTCTTGTGCTTTTCAAAAGTAGAATTGAGATGGAGTGTTTGTGGTTTTTCTCGCATTGAGATGCGAGAAAAACCACAAACACTCCATCTCAATTCTACTTTTGAAAAGCACAAGAACTGCAAAACCGGTAAAGGAACCAAATAAATATTCTTAAAAAGACTCCAGTTGCATTTTCGACTTCATCTTTTTTCCTTATACTTTCACTCGTGTAGGACGTCTCGTTTTTTTTTTCATTTTGTAAAAAGAACCTCATTTTTCTATATTCCTGTTAATTTTAGAAAATAGAAAATATAGGACCGATTTTGATTCGGGGATGACCCACCGATTCCGTGTTATTGCAACGACTGGTTACCCCTGAAACACATTTCTCTCTCCCCCTCTCTCTCCCTCCCTCTCTCTCTGTATATATATATATTTATTAAAATAACAGATTAAAGTTTAAGCAAAGAATCGCTGCTTTCACCCTTAACGGGATCTTCTGAAATGTATATATTTATCGAGCATCTTTGGATTTTAGTCTTCATATTTATTATTATTACTATATATATATATATATATATATATATATATATATATATATATATATATATATATATATATATTGTTATACTTGGGGAGGGTCATATTGTTGTAATAATATTGCCAGAATTAATAACAGAACACAGTCACTGTTTGGTTGGTTTTCGCTTCCGTATCTTTTATATCAGTTAATTCATTCGGTCCTCAATGTTACCATTGACTGACCAACGGTAAAAAATACAGATATAATATAGACACAAACACATATATAGTCTAACAAAGTTCTTTCGTTGCACATCTGCAACATCGTCAGTGGTGCTATTATGTTCCTCCTGTTGTATTGTATATCTACGCCATCTTTATTTGATCTGTTTATATATATATATATATATATATATATATATATATATATATATATAAAGGTTTACATATATATATATATAAAGGTTTACATATATATATATATATATATATATATATATATATATATATATATATATATATATATATATATATAAAGGTTTACATATATATATATATAAAGGTTTACATATATATATATATATATATATTTTATTTTTGTTTACCAAGATTCTTTATCTGAAAACGTGTGTTGAAACCGATATTGTTATACTTTGGGAGGGTCATGTTGCCAATAAGAAACACACGCACCAGTTGCTTTCACTTCAATTTATTATAATAAATTTATAAATTTAGGAATTTATAAATTTCCGGTTGTTTGGTTGGTTCCAGAACCAGATGGTTGTTTATATATTGTCAAAGTTCTTTCGTCACACATTCTGTGACCTCTTCAGTGACTGGGGATTCTTTTCTTTGTTTTTTTGCCTCTACTTTGTTCTGTCCTACGCCATCTTGTTTTCATAAGTACCATAGCCTTTTAAACAAAAACACTATTAAAATCTCCTACTCTACTACGCCTAACATAGCATACTACATAGCTAGTAGCAATAAAAGAAAAATTAATTCTTACTTCCAGCAAACTAAATCACAACAGACGATAAACCTTCAAAATAACATTATAGCAACTAACCCTAATAACAATAGAAATAATAGTAATAGCACTAGTATAAACAATAACGCTGGGAACGACAACCCACATAACCATAATCCTATAGCTACCATCCAGACTTCTACACAACATAATAACCGGCAGACTAACACCCAGAATAATTGTAACTGTAGATCAAATAGAACCTGCCCTTTAGATAAAAAATGCTTAACCAAGGATATCATATACTCATGCACAGTCACAACTAGCAACTCTTCTGAAACCTATATAGGCTCTACTTCAAACTGGTTCAAAACCAGATACAATTCGCACCTCAACTCTTTCAAAAAACACAGTCTAGCCAACTCCACTTCTCTATCTAGCTACATACACTATCTAAAAACTAAAAATACACCATATACACTTTAATGGGAAGTGATAGGTAACGCGTCATCGTACAAACCATCTAATAAATTTTGTAACCTCTGTCTACTAGAGACCCATACTATCATCTTCTCAAACCATAACCTCCTTAATAAAAAATCAGAAGTGTTCGCGTCTTGCCAACACCGCTTCCGACACGCCTTCCAAAACTTTAAACCCAATATATAACACTGTCAGACTTGAACCCGTCACCACCTCTAGCAGCAATCATCAGGGGCACACCTTACACCTCATCTCCACACCCATTAATCCTCTTTAACGCAAATAGTGACATCCTCCTAGTACCTTTTACCTTGGAGATATCCCCATGTACTTCTACTTTTGGTATATTGGCCTTCAATTGCTTAGACTACATTACGCCAATGTAAACTTTAAGCACGGAATTGGTTGTGCTAACATTGTCCTGTGTATGTAGTGCCATCATTGGATCAATGGAAGATTAAGTAATTAATTTATTAACATAAAAGAGCTATATAATCTATATGCTGAGTGCAATGAATTATGTACAGGTGATGTATGAGTTATAAATACATGTATGACTTGATGGTCAGATCAGTGTCTTTGTAAGTGAGAATTGATCTCTGGACTACCCTAGTGATATTTAACTTTGCCATGCAATCAGTCATGCAATGACCCAGAACTTACCAGGAGTCATATATAGAAGTGATTCTAATAAGACCCTGGTAGGTCCTGCGGGTGGACTACACTTACAAAGATCATTGATTTGGAGATCTGACTCTTCATGTGGAATGTTCGGTGGGGGCACTCTATGATAAAAAGTATTCATCCTAATATGAACACCTTTAGTACTTCTCGATAGACTACACTGTAATTTATAGATAAGATACTTAAATTTAGAAATTGTTTATAACCTTATATGATGGGAACTCATTTGAGACACCATTAATGTACTTTAGGATAATAAATTTAACTATAGAAATCAGCTAGTTACCTCCCCTTACGCATTAACTCCCCTTAATCACACACACACTTCCGGAATATAATACGATGTCATCTCTCACAACAAAAACAACCTGATCTATGAATCGAATTAAAGAACGACAAGCTGTGATGTTCTAACATGGTTCACCAGGCACCCAATGTTGAATCATCGTGGATTGTGAGATGGGCATGTAGTCTATAAATTGCGTTTCCTGGATTGTGAGAGTGGTGGTGTGTATGAGGACAATGGTGCTGTTTTGCTTCTCATTTGTAATATTTTTGATATTTTTGGTGTTTCTCCACACACGGGCTTCTATATCGTACAGGTGTGTGTAAATAATGCTTAACCAGTTCACCCCATGATGCTCTTGATTGCCTGCTTTGACTGCTTGTTTTACTTGTAACAATCTGCCGCACTATAATCTTGTATAAATAGGACACGCATGCATGCCACACGTGTGACTGTTGCATACACTGGCTACTCCAAACTTTCCTTTTGCTTTATCTTAGTAGACTGCCAATGTTTTATTTTAATTTTAATTTTAATTATGTCCTTTAATATGACTGTAATCTTTGTATGTAAATTACCATGCTATATTATTATAATGGATGTCAACCCACTGTGGGTCAATATATACATATGTTTCTATATGTCTCTTGTGTTGAAAAGGAGGTCAAGTATGTTAAAAATCACTGAATAATTGCTCCGAAGATTCCAACCCTCGGTTTGGAAGAAACAATTGTAAGCAGATAAATGATTTAAACAGAACTTTGTTTCATGTAATCTCTCTCTCTCTCTCTCTCTCTCTCTCTCTCTATATATATATATATATATATATATGTGTTTTGCAACGGGTCACTTTGTGGCTCAATGAAGAGTTAATAAATTAAATAATCAGAGCTATATATCATAAACATGTCTATAGAATCACCAGATAAAATATATACCATTTCCTCTCCCAATTAGCATAATTAACCATATAAAAAATCGATTAGACCAAGCTATAAGAATAAAGGCTTCTATGAAGAAATCTCCGACAAATAACCAAAATCAGCCCTTCGCGTCGGTTGCAACGGAATATTTATCGAGTATTTCGACAGCGTGTATAAATCGCTCAGATATACAGTCAAGTAAACAGAATTAGGTGTAAAATAAACTAGGAGAAAAGTGAACATATTTAGTTACCTCTACCATGGTTTCGTCCGCATTTTAAGATATCCGATGACATCGGACATCTAGAGCACCGGACTCTTCAGGAAGTGAGCTCAAATTTAGACAATAAATTTTCCAAAGTGATCGCGCCAAGAATACATTAAAAAATGGCTAAGAAAATTTTATGTTATATATATATATATATATATATATATATATATATATATATATATATATATATATATATATATATAAACATAGGTACATACGCATAGGTACATTTGCTAATACACAAATGTATATGGATGAATGTATATAACTACAATCTGCCTCGCTTTCATTCTCTCTCAATATATTATTAACCATAGTGCTGAGATTACTCTTTCGTGTAACTTCAAGTTTCATGAATCCTTGCTGCATAATAAATAATTATATTAATTCCTATATAAAGGATGCCATTAAACTAGTTATAGACGATTCATTGTCCGGTTGAAGCCGGTCTGTGTTCATCTGGGGCAGACGAGAATTCCAGGGAAAGGAACATAAGATTGTTTGTACTAAAAATAACTAATATAAATGATGTCAATGTCTCCACCTGCTAAACAGGTTTATTGGTTTGTAGTGACAAAATATTAAGTCAATTACATTAAGGGTTTTAGTTGTTTTATTTTGATTCCACAGATAGAGATATAATACTATTACCTCGCAACCTCATATATTATGATAAATTTATTATGAGAAGGAAAGCTGGAGTCAAAAGGTCAATTATTTATGATACTTTTGAATATTCCAAACACATTTATGCGATATATGTTGGCGCTAAAATCAAAGCTGGGTCACCTTAATGTTTCTCTCATGCACATACAACGGAGTCTTGTACTCGACACGAGAAACTAACTAAACACTGATTATTTATACAATACTCCTACAGCTTACAGCTATAATTTATATCAAGCTATGGTATGTGTTTATGTATTTAATTCTTCGTTATTGTTCTTGTCGTTTAGTACCAGATCTGACCTGATCCCAAAGACTTGTGAGATACAGTCGTTCCAGCTAGGACAATCATGTCTTTTATTTAATACATAATGTATTGAGGACTACATTATCCATAGAACTCTCCTCTTTTAAGAGACGGCTACGTGTGATTTAAATAGGTTGTGTTTATTAATTCTAGCCGGTTGTGTGACTACCTAGATTAAAATACATTGATCAAGGATACAGTGTCAATGAAAGGATAAGAACCGTTGAACTTTAAGTCCCTAGTCAAGTATTCGACCATCTATACCATTGCAACTTCACATTCTAATTATTATTATTGGTATAGTATGTCAGGGCGGTGGATTGGCAGTATCGGACACCATGCTTTGCAGCATAGAGTTATGGCCCTTTATGATCTGAGTTCAAATCCCGCTGAGGTTAACTTTGCCTTTCATCCTTACGGGGCCGATAAAATAAAGTACCAGTCACGCACTAGGGTCGATTTAATCGACTTTCCCCTCCCCCCAAATTGCTGGCCTTGTGCCTATAAGAAACTAATATTGGTATAGTATGGAGATGAAGGCTGAGTCGATTGTTTTCGCAGGATTAGAAACAAAATAAAACGACAAAACACAAAACAAATAACAACAATAAATGGTTGCTTAATCCGTTACCTCAGTTTTTTTTTCATCGTATCCTTTTGTATCTATATGGTCTATATGGTCTCTAACTCTTTTCTATAATGCCTCATAGAAGGATGGAAGCTTCTATTATTCTTAGAATAGAGTTGTTTAGCCGACCCAGTTAGTAATACTCTGTTCTATTGTAGTCCCCGTGTGGTGTTAATCATTTCTCACTCAACCAAAAAGTCTGAACATTTTTGGATCTGAGGATAGTGGATTGATTTCATCTCTGGTCATTACTGATGTCGAGTTCGAATGGATGAATACCTGGCCGAACACAAGATAATTAGGACATAGAAGGAAGAGGGTAGAAACAATATACTTTGTGACATCTAGTGCACCAACTGCTTTGTAATATTCATCGGACAATGAGATTAGTGTAGCTGGAGCATGGAGCCGAGTTTGTTTCGAGGTTCCGACTTTATATATTTCACTTATGTCTTTGAACAAGACATCGATGCAGCATCTACGAACGTAATACAATGAAAACGAGACATGAGACAATATGTTCCTTACCCAGTCTAGAAAGACATGCAAAGTTGATGTTTACATACATACAAAATATAAAACAATCAAATCTTAGTTTAATACATTTAATTCATTTAATTGCTGATAATTGTTTCTTCCAGAGGAATGTCTGGATTCATCGGAGCATACACAATGTTTAAACAGGTAATTATAATCCTAGTCTTCAGAACATTGATAAAGATACATAACTATTGACAATGTCAGTGACATCATATGTATACATACATATAAATGTATACACACACACACACACACACATACACACACACACACACACACACATATATATATATATATATATATATATATATATATATATATATATATATATATATATATATATATATATATATATTGTTATACTTTGGCAGGGTCATGTTGCCAATAAGAAACACACGCACCAGCTGCTTTCACTTCAATTTATTATAAATTTATAAATTTATAAATTTATAAATTTCTGGTTGGTTGGTTGGTTCCACAACCAGATAGTTGTTTATATATAGTCATAGTTCTTTCGTCACACACTCTGTGACCTCTTCAGTGACTGGGGATTCCTTTCTTTGTTTCTGTGCCTCTCCTTTGTTCTGTCCTACGCCATTTTGTTTCTGTGTGTGTGTTGTGTGCTCAGTCTGCGCATGCGCCACATCCGGGTGTCTGTGTGTGTTTATGTTCATTTATTTATTTGTTTATTTACATGTTACTGGTTGGTTGTTTGTTCTATGTGTGTGTGTGTTTTCATTTTGTCCTTAATTGTAAGTTGTGATGTTGCTGTTCCACTCATATTTTCTATTTAATTTTGGTTGTAATTCTTTTATGTTTATTGCCTCTGTAATTTGTCTAAACATTGCGTCTTTTCTGTGTGTAGATTCTATTTTTATTTCTATGTTCTCTAATTTACCCCTGTGTTCTATCTTAGCATGTTGGTAGAGTACAGATGATTCTTTATTATCTTGAAGGTCTCGCCAGTGTTCATTTATCCGTTCCCCTACACTACGAGCTGTCTCACCTATGTACACTATATTTTTGTCTCTACATTGTCCTTCAGTACATCTTATGCTATACACTACATTTCTAGTTTTACAGTTAATATGGGGGTTTATTTTACAGGTTATACATTTCTTATCTCTACATGAGGGTCTTTGAAAAGGGTATGTCTTGCTAATAAGTGTTTTTACGGAGGTACCTGGTCTTTCTACTATCTTAATATTGAGTTTATGTTTATTTAGGGCCCTTCTAAATTTGTAAGCTAATTCACCTCTAGGGGTTGTATTGATGAACATTACACTCTGGTATTTATTGCTATCATACCATGAGTTTATTCTATTAGCCTTGTTCCTAGTTCTTTCTATTCTATTCCAAAATTTGCTCCTCTACAAGGGGCAGGTCCCATTTATGTCATTATTTACCATTTTTTCCCATTTGGTTCTGGCTCCTCTATACACTCTGATTTTATCTCTCTGATTGTAGCCAGAGAACTGCATACGGTGGATGAAATGTTGTATGTGTCTCTCTAGTTCTTCGGGGTTGCACATGCGGGACACATTTCTCATCACCCGTACCAAATCCGCAATCAGTATGTTGATTTTGGTATGGTCCGAAATGGCCGAGTTTCGGTGGATCAGATGTTTGGAAGTCATGGGTTTGGCATAATGGGAATGGAGGATTTGTTTTTTGTTGTTAATGGTATCTAACCAGATCTCTGTGTCTAGTACAGGTAATCGATGGTTGGGGTGTTTACTTGGGTAGTCTATAGTAACTCTAATGCTCTGGTGGATGGAGTTTGCTATTTGCTGGATGCTTTCCATTGTGTTTTTCTCTAGTTCCTGACTGTTCTCTAGTGGGGGTGTCTTAACTACGATGTTTATATCATCTACGTAGCGGGAGTACATTATCAGGGTTAAGGGGTCTTCTAATTGTTCTTTAAGTTTAAGTTTAAGTCTACTGTCCCACCATACCATGAATAAGTTAGCTATGTCGCCTGCAATGCTAACACCAATGGCTGCTCTTTCCTCTTGGGCATATGTTTTTCCATTAAATTTGAACATATGTTCCTTAAGGGTTAGTTTTATGCTGGCCCCTACCGCATGTGCAATCATTTTCTTCAGTTCATCGTGGTTTTCGGGTGTCCGTATGGCTCTGGTCCACCCGTTCCATCTATCTGTGTGGGTTTTCTTGGCCATTGAGGTAATGGTAGGTGGTCTGCCTCTTGCTGGTCTTGTAGGGCACAGGTTGCTAAGGAATTAATATTCTAGTAACATATATATACATACAGATGCATATCAATGCTAGCAAATATATAGGTTTTGTCTTAGTAACATTGTGGTTCAATGCATGGGGTTGCAGAACAATAATATGAGAGACGTAAAATAAGAAAATTATAAAATTAACTTACTTACTAAAATATTACTTCCAACTAATTAGTTTCTGGAATGGAGTAAATATATTTTCCGAAGAAGACATAAGAGAAACATTCCGTCGTCAGGGAAGACTATTCTCATCTAAGTATCCAGGCAAAGCGTGGACTCTGGAAACTTATTAAAAAATAATTCAGTGGATAGGAAATAGCAAAGCGTGGACTGAATTCCTAGCCATTGAGAAAATCACTGCCTCTGCGTCTGTGGCAAATTCAAAAAGAATCAATCACGTGACATCGAGGTCAATCAGTGGAAAGTGGTTTGCTAATAAGACAGCGGCCTGCCTGCTACCATGGCAGCAGTCATGGCTAATATTGCTCGACAAATAATTTGGAGATAATTATAAAGAATTAATATCTAGTAACATATATATACATACAGATGCATATCAATGCTAGCAAATATATAGGTTTTGTCTTAGTAACATTGTGGTTCAATGCATGGGGTTGCAGAACAATAATATAGAGTTTCTGACGATAGCTAATAAGCTTGAAACTAGTACAGCGTTCCTTTGTCAGTGTTGAACAAACGAGCAACGATGGTTGCTGGACACTACGGCTTAATACGGGATGTTTGTTTATAAACACACCGAGCATTATAATAAATGTTCGGTGAATCCATACATACATATATATATGTGTGCATGTATGTATATATATATACATACTACTGTACGTCTGTATACATATATGTATGTACGTGTACATACTTATATTTAAGTAACAGCCGTACTAAGAGTGGGAAATGAAATTTCGTTTCATTTTCTCCGTTTATATATATATATATATATATATATATATATATATATATATATATATACAAGTAAGTATGTTTTGAAACAGTGAGCGAGTTTGAAATTAGAAAATATATAGCTTTCACCGTATTTTTAACTAAAGGAATTTTTTAGCTTGATAAAAATACGGTGAAAGCTATATATTTTCTAATATATATATACATATATATATATATAACGAAGGAAATGTGGTAAGGAACCAGGTGGACCATAACGTACCAAAGTACTCAATACTTAGAGTAGTAGAGTGGCTAATAGGAACGAGTAGGACCCCGACGGCTGAGCTCAAGCCGTTTCGACGGCTAATTCTGGACTAAAAACTTTTTAGTCCAGAATTAGCCGTCGAAACGGCTTGAGTTCAGCCGTCGGGGTCCTACTCGTTCCTATATATATATATATATATATATATATATATATATATATATATATATATATATATATATATATATACAAGTTAATATAAATTAATATATGATAAACACCTATGTGTTTGCATTGTAAAAGACAAAAGTTAGCTAGAATGAAACAAACTAATTCAAATAAATATAGCCTGCCTGTATCGATTTAAAAAATAATAAATCAATATACACAAACTCATATTGGCAAATAGCCGTGGTACCTAGACAAATTTAAATTTTAAAATTCAAACCTTTTCCGCAGATCAATCTGAACCTCAAAATCAAAATAGGTTTCGCAAACGATGGTATAAAAGAGAAATAATCAATTTTCTGTGCTTATCAATAGGTACCCAGAAAAATTAGGTTACTTCACCTCGAAAAAATTTTGAAGGTCTGGTTTACGAGCACAAACGCACGAGGTTTTGCACTCGGTTCTTCCAGCTCACTAGCCTATCTCATACTCATGGCGCTAGAAATAACAGCCGTTTATATGGGATTAAAAATTAGCTCAACCGAGGGAGCAGTTAAGACGGCATTATTTCACCATAGGGCGGCGGATTGGCAGTATCGGTAGAAGGTCGGACGTTATGCTTTCCAGCATAGCTATGTCCCTTTACGATCTGAGTTCAAATCCCGCCGAGGTTGACTTTGCCTTTCATCCTTACGGGGTCGATGAAATAAAGTACCAGTAACGCACTGGGTAATTGCTGGCCTTGTGCCTAAAGTAGAAACAATTATTTCACCATAAAATAAAGTACCAGTAATGCTGGCCCTGTGCCTAAAGTAGAAACAATTATTTCACCATAATTGCTTTTTTGCATGATATATATATATATCTGTTACATGATTATACATGCGACTTCATCAGAATCTTACGCAATTATAGGTGCAGTTACACAATCATTGGGATATTCTGCTGGCCATGTATAACTATCCTGTTGTGATGGCAGCAGGCATATATGCCTCATTAATGGTCCGTAAATACCATCCTTCTCTTGCATTTTTCTTACCACATTGACATTAAATAGGCAGCCGACTTCTACAACAGAGAATGCTTTTAATGTATCATCACAAACAACAATATCAGACTGGCTGTGTTTTATTTGGTGGCGGTTTTTATTTTAAGGTTACACCAGTATTTCTTTGAGTTATCAATCTTTCACATTCCCCATATTTGATTTGATTTTCGTCTTCCGTAATACATTCCAGATCATTCTAGCTATCACACCCAGCCTCACAGGGAGGTAGAAACGAGAAGACATGATTTCGCAGTTGGCAATGTTTTTCACAGCCTACATTTATAGTCAACTAATGACCTCCATCTTTTTTGCAGTAGGTACTTAGTGAAGATTTCTTGTTCCTGGATTACATGGAGGTATCCTTCATGGTGGGATGTTATGAACTTGTCGGAACTCCATGTCAGGCTTTTAGTATGATTTAGATTTATCCACTCCATGGTCTGAGTTTTTCGTTTCAAATGCCCATGTAGAACTTGCACAGTACATTTTAAAAAATTCTCTTCGAGTAACCATTGATCTAGATGAGACGTAATAACAGCTGATACAAACCTTTCTCAAGAATATTCAAATATTCATGAGAGAGATGTTTGTATCAGTTGTTATTACATGTCTCATCTAGATCAGTGGTTATCCTAACAATTATTATGTTCAAGCTCATAAATCTGAGTGAGGTGGCTGCTGACCTTTTTCTTCTGTTGAAAATGTTGCTTCTGTGTTATTATCCGGCTCTCCCATGATATTAATATGAATTTTAGGCCCCGATCACTCTCCTTGTGGGAGAAATATAGTTTATCCACATCACCATTCATGTTAAGGTTTCCAGTAACACCGAGCAGCTTGCGATTCCTTTGGTCCATCTCGCTCAGGTTTTGCAATGATCAGTTCAGCAGGTCATGTTTTGGCATTATGATGAGCGCAGCAAACATATTATGTCAATATACGTATTGCACGCTGAGAGTTCTTATGTATATATGTTTGATATGAAATCCGACCTGCTACGGAAACGATATATAAAGAATACAAAGCCACATTACAACGTGAACTGAGAAGGGTGAAAAACGATTGGTGGTAAAAGGTATCTCAAAAGGTGCAAGCTGTCTTTAATAGTAAAGATAGTAAAACTTTTTATACCTTATTACGGCAATCATTTGGTCCTCAATCATATTCTCTTGTACATGTGCAATGGAAAGATGGTGTAGTTCTCTATAAAAAAACAGGAAACATTAAGAGATGGAAAGAGCATTTCTCTGAACTTTTTGTTTACAATCACAACTTTGATGTTATAGAGAGTCTGCCTCAGCATAATATAATATTATCAATGGACAATCTCCCGGCTATTGAAGAAATCAGAAAGGCAAGACCGCAGGTAAACCCGAGCAAGGCCCCAGGGTTAAATGGGATTCCAGTCGAGTTATTGAAAGCTGAAGAAGTCCACATATCATCAGCTATCCATGTGCTTCTCATAAAATGTTGGGAAGGAGCACTAATACCATAAGATTAGCTTGATGGAATCTTGACTACAATCTACAAAGGTAAAGGAAAAACTTCCATGAGATCACAATACTGGAATCTGTTGGAAAAGTAATATCTAGGCTGATGCTGAATCCTCTTTCGGAAAATATATGTCCATTGATTCTTCCAGAAACTCCACCTGGTTTCAGAGAAGGAAGGAGAATAGGAGATATAATCTCGGCTAGGCAGCTGCAGGAAAATGCATAGAACTGCGCGTGCGTTTCTATAAAATTCATATCAACTTCACTAAAGCTTTTGATACAGTCAACAGAGAAGCCTTATGGATAACTTTTAGTAAATTAGGTTGCCCACAGAATGTTTTGCAGATCTTCAAACAACTACATCGAGACACGAAGGCCAGGGATGTATCTAATGGAAAACTCTTGGAACAAATTTCTGTGGACAATGGTGTTAAGCAATACTGCTCCAACACTATTTGGTCCTCAATCATCTTCCTTGTCCCAGTGCAATCCAAAGGACAGTAAGAAGAGATAGAAAGCTTTTAAATTCCACAACTATCATCGAGGCATAAATCTGCATTTCCGAACGACTGGGCCGAGCCAGTCTTTAATTTAAAAAAAAATTAATAATAAATCTGTGACATTCAATGTGTTAATTCGAGAACTTTTATATGTTGATGATGCAGACTTTATCGCGCACACAAAAGCAGACATGCCGTACACAATGGATACATTTTCTGAACCATGTGTTATTTTGGGGCTCACTGTAAGCTTCACTAAAGCCAAGGTGATGTACACTCTAGTACCAGGAGAACCTTATGTTGTGCCAAATATATATGAGAATGAGACTATGTTGGCGGTGGTGGATATGTTTGTGTATCTGGGTAGTACTCTGCCAAGGGACGGGTGTTTAGATGCAGAAATACATCTTCGATTACAGAAGGCAAGTGCTGCTTTAGGAACATTAGTAAAAAGGGTGTGGTCAGACACAGACAAAACATTGATGACAAATATAACTATTAAAAACTGCTTACAGTTTTGTTAAATGTGTGTGAAGCATGAACCGCTCACCAACGGTATTTCAAAACACTAGGAAGGTTCCATTAAAGATGTCTTCGACTGATCCTAGATATTATATGGAGAAGTGTGACATCTGGCACTTATGTTTTACAAAGATAAGGATGCTCTACAATCAGTTCTCTTGTCATTAAGAGTCAGATGCATTGGGTAGGGCATCTTGTTCGCATGAATGACACAAGGCTTCCAAAGTAAATCTTTTATGGTGAATTTGTGCAAGGAAAAAGACCACAGAATAGGCCTAAGAAAATGTACAAAGTTTGTTTTAAGGAAAATGTAAAATGTTTGGGTTTAGATATATATTCAATGAGAAAAGCAAGCTTTTGATGGTGATTCAATTATATCAGAGAGTCAATTATTGGGTGAAACAATAACCCCCCCGCCCCCAAAAAACAAAAAAAAACAAAAATTAAATAAAAACAAACAAACAAAAGAAAAAAGAACAACAACAACAAACAATAAAAAAAGCAACAACAAAGAAAAAAACAGAGCTAAAACGGGCATTAAAAAAGGATAAATTAGTAGGACTTGAAAATGTTAATTGTTGGAATTGCAATGAAAGTCAACGTGTCCTCTTTAAAGCTGGTTTTCTAAACCATATGAACACACAAGACCAGACAATGACACAAGCAGATTATGTTTCAACTCTCTCTATTCATCTTCAGATTTGACTATTTGTCAAATTTGTGGCAACATATGTAATACAACCTCCGAGTTAAAACGCCATATGAAGGTTTATCAACATGAAATTTCCCATCCTGATCCAATAAGCCCAGTTTATACACTGGCATACATCTGTTACTTGTGCCAAAAACCTTGTAAATCAGTCGCTGGATTGAAAAGTCACCTCTGTGTGCATGGGAAAGTGTAAATTTGCTGGAGGGACTGAGATGATGTTGAGACGGCTACCATCTGAAAAGCTGAAGCAATCATAATGTATGTATATAGGGTACACATTCAGTTTGAATACATTTTGTATTCATTTGAAGTCTATAATTGTATTTCCGTAGCATTGTCAATTACATTCTGAAGAGAAAAAAATAATTCCAATGAAAAAGGAGTGTCTATTTCTTTATAGCTTGCGTAAAAACCTCACCCGTAATATGTGTGACTGTTATACCATCATGTTTTTATACATCTGTATGTTGAAATTCAAAAGACGGTTAGATGTGACATCCTTATACCATAAGATTGTGCATAATGTGTAGGTGGACTGAAACAGCTTCGAGGAGTTTCCATATCTTATTGCACATATGTTACTGAGATGTAGTCTTTAAGTATATAGCGTAATAATTAAATACACGCACGCGCACACACACACACACACACACACACACACACACACACACACACACACACACACACACACACACACACACACACACACACACACATACATATATATATATATACATACATATCCCCCTCATATATATATATATATAAATATATATATACGCATACACATTGTGAATTTGTATACGACAAAAACATGTAACTCCTTCCTACAAAAGGCTAGCCTAATATATATTTTTATAATTTATAGGGCGGTGAATTGGCAGTATCGGTAGAGTGCCGGACGCCTTTCTTTGACGCATAGAGTTACGGCCCTTGCCATTCCGAGTTCAAATCCCGCCGAGTTTAACTTTGCCTTTCATCCTTACGGGGTCGATAAAATAAAGTACCAGTAATGTACTAGGTAATTGCTGGCCTTGTGCCAATAGTAGAAACAATTATAATTTATATTTAGTGGCTAATAAAGAAATCATTATAATTTATATTATATCTTTTAATCGTTACCCTATTACAAGCATGTTTTTGTAGCATCGAACTAAATTCTGTTGTATCAGAACACACACAAGCAAATATAATGATCTAAAGATCTGTTGTAATTTTTCTGTTCATAATTAAATATCTGCGATTAACTAGGAATCCAATTGTAGTTATATGATAGGAACTGCTTGATAATATTTAATTTATTAGACGTGGATTATTATTTATGTATCCTATAAATTAAATTTAACTTGTTTCAAACAGACAAGGCAGCATTTTGATGTATTCTAAGTTATTTCGTTATTATTCTGATCTCTGGGCGCATTAAGCAGAGTCAATTATGATAAGAATGTCAAAGAGTTTAACAAACCTTCATTGTACCATTAACTTTCCAATTAATTAACAAATAAATGTGATCATATGTATGCAAAAGATTAATGACCTTTATCCAAATATTAAATACAATAACATACAATAACATAAATGGAGATTAACATTTTATTTACAGCATTGAACAATTTTATTTCATCTCGTACACTGATATATTTAAGGACAATATCAGTATTTATTTCTATATAGTCATTAAATCAAGGGTTTATGATTTCATGAGAATCATTACAATTTCTTAATAGGGCTCCAATACACATGAGAACTGATCTGATGTTTCAGACATAACTTTCATGTATATTTTGATGTGACATGGTATAAACAAAGAACCTTCCTAAAAAAAGGTTCAGTAATGTGATGGGATAATTTGTTGTGTTTTGTAGTGTGTAAGGCATATAAACCATCTGAGCTAGCTTCAACATGTGAAGTTTCCCATCAAGAATTGATACATATATGAATAAATGATTATGGTATTTAGGTCGCTTTTCATCTTTTCGAACTACTGTGGTCTTTAAAGTTACAATAGCTTAACTTGTACAGAATAACTTCATGTAAAGCAGAGGTTCTTAAACTTTTGCCCCCCCCCCCTCCCCGACCGCGTAGTACCCTCAGCGCCCCAACCCTATTTCCCGAGAGACCTGTATACACGCAAATTGTAAATAATATATAATAAATAAAATCGTTAATTTATATATAATAAATAATACAATATATACTATGCATATATATATATATTATATATATATTTTTTAAATTTACTACATTAAAAATATAATGTTACATATAATATGTAACATTTGATATTTAATATACTATTATATCATCTCTACCACCTTCACCACCCCCTTAAGCCCCAGCGCTCCCTTGGAACTTCTCAACGACCCCCGGGAGTGGTAGTGCCTACTATGAAAAACTCTGATATAAAGCACGAAAGAGAATATTTTCATGGTAAATATCTTACTAAAATATTAACTATAAACCGAAGAATAATGATCTTTTCTTAAATATTTTGTTTCTGCTATCTTTATATTTTCATATTTTATTTGTTTATATTTTTATTGATGCCGAATGGATGATCTAAACAAAATTTAGAGTTTTGCGTGAGGTCTGGAAATGTCCTAAATTTAGTCAAATTCTCTTTTATAGTATTTATGAAAAAATATTCAAGTTTTGATAGAATGGAGTTGCTTTCCTCGTTAGAAACGTGTTCTTGATCAAGATAAATAGTATAAAAAATAGTGGGCCTTGCTAATTACATTTCCCGCTGAGAACAAAGAAATTTTACTTGCTGTGGTACTCATGTTTCAAGAGTTAGGAAATACTATCAACATGATTAACAGCCTGTGTTGTGCTCCACCACATTTATTTATAAAACGTTTTAAAGATACTAATCACAAACTCGTATTATATATTTTCTATTATGATTCTTAATAGCCTAGGAGGTTTTAATTCATCTCGTTTTATTACAAAAAGCCAAAACAGACAAACAAAACATTCATACTCTATTCAACCCCTTTAAGTGTATTAGAGAAGTAGGGTGAAAAAGTCACAGACGTGTCTTGTCTCGGTTCAAATATTTATTTGTCGATACGACAGGAATTATTATCGCCCTCTTTTATAAATCCAGTTGTACATTTATACATTTAGTCACCTACACAGTCACAAAAAGGCCTTTAAAATTCCTATCTCATTTCTTTTCTCTCATTAGAATATGTTAATGCCATCAGTTCTAGTTGTTATATTATAATTCTGTTGTTAGTGACTCAGCAAAACACCCCAACAGACAGAAGGTACTTAGAAATTACATATGCTTATTTCAGGATGAAATATATCTCAGCTTGCTACAATATACTTTGACGAACCACTCACCTTCCACAATATATTTATATTTAGGCTATAAGATATTTGAAGCAGTAAGTTTAGTTTACTATTATTTATCTACCATCAGAGGCATTGTTTATCAACTGTTGAGAATCAAGCAAAATCTTACTTATGGCGCTGAAACTTGCCATCTGTTTATAACTTGTCTGTTTAAGCAGGTTTACTAGTCTCTATTGTGGAATAACATTTAAAACTATTTAAAGCGAACTAATGGCCAAACTGCTATGAAATATTTCCATGCAGATTTAACCAGAAGAATATTTATTTTAAAATTCTTTATACAAAAGAAACAGACACATTGTTTATTTTATATTTCTACATTAAAGGACTCACAAATCCCCACCAAAAATATTCTGTGACACAATTCAGTCAATACAGAATTCATTATTGAAGATATATTTCATTGAAGCTTCGTATATTTGTTATGACATTTGAATCATCAATATCGGCATCGTTCACATCCAGTGATACAAAATGGATATGTCTTAGAGTAAAAGAAACTGAGGGTTCCATCCTTTGTTAAGGCCTTTTTCTGAATTTCGTATATAACAATTTTTTAAAAGGCCTGTGATAAGGCCAATATTGTAACCTAACCTAAAGAGTATTAAACCTAAAAGTGTATTAAAAATATTTTGAAGTAAATACGATATTTCCTTTATTATAATTTTAATTAAATGTATGTATACAGGAGTACGAGCACCCTAGAACAATAACCAAGTTCCTAGCCATCTGCATCCGTGATCTGATTTTAAATTCCGGTTGAAACAATTTCAGTTTACTCATACTGTGAAACTCTTCAGAAAGTCACAGCACTCCCTGATATTTTAACAAATATTGTTTATTGTGCCTAAACAAAAGAAATCAACGTTATATATTTAAAATTCGTAGAAAACACGATTGATTGGACGTGGTTGTTGTTTAGCCCCAGTTCACCTTGATCAAGCAGATCTATGATCAAAGACGTTCTAATCATTACCATTTCATTCTTCTAGTTTTCAAAAAAAGCTAATATAAGATCAAACTATCTACTCTTCTTTTAAAAACACCAGTGTGTGGTTTGGGTGCTATTTGTTGTTTAGTCTCAGGAGATTTTTGAGCTTACAGATTTACAATTAAAATCATGTAGCAGTATACTGTTGGTCGAGTGGAAACTGTGTTAGTCTATTTCTATCAATGACCACGGAGTTTGGTAGAAGTAGAAACACAACAGTTAGTTCACCATACCGAGAATCCACTATGGTGAAACAATTGTACTCGGTATGGTGAACTAACTGTTGTGTTTATACTTCTCTCTCTCTATCTCTCCCTCTCTCTGTCTGTCTCTCTCTTTCTATATATATATAATAGTTAAGTATCCTCAACGCGCTTACTAAACTTTATCTCTATAGTTTGTATAGAACGATCTGTTTCCTTTATCTGTTTGACAGAACCATTCAACATATATATATATATATATATATATATATATATATATATATATATATATATATATATATATATATATATATATATATATATATATATATATATATATATATATAACGAAGGAAATGTGGTAAGGAACCAGGTGGACCATAACGCACCAAAGTACTCAATACTTAGGGTAGTAGAGTGGGTAATAGGAACAAGTAAGACCCCGACGGCTGAGCTCAAGCCGTTTCGACGGCTAATTCTGGACTTAGAATTAGCCGTCGAAACGGCTTGAGCTCAGCCGTCGGGGTCTTACTTGTTCCTATATATATATATATATATATATGTGTGTGTGTTTTGCAAGGTTTTTGATATGAAATCGTGTGTCGAAACAAATATTGTTATACTTGGGGAGGGTCATATTGTTATAATATTGCCAGAAATAATAACAGAACGCACTCACTGTTTGGTTTGGGTTGATTTTTGCTTCTGTATCTTTTATATCTCCATAGCTAATTTATCTGGCAATCAATATTTCTCATTGATTGACCAACGATTAAAGATATAGATATAAATATATATATATATAGTCTATCAAAGTTCTTTCGTCGCACATCTGCAGCATCATCAGTGGTACTATTATGTTTCCTCCCATTGTATTGTAATCTCTGTGCCATTTTTATTTAATTAATTAATTTATTTCTTCTTGTCTCTGTCTCTGAGCATGCGTTTGCGTGTGTGTATAATGTTTGGTGTGTATGTTCGCGTTTGAGTATATGTGTTTTTGTTTTTGTATTCTATCTTTGTTCACTAGTGCATGTTTATATGTGTTTGTTGTTATTGTACTTGTGTATATATATATATATTTATTTATTTATATTTCCCTTAAGTCAGTATTGTTTGTTTGGGTATGGTTGCTGTTGTTATTCCATTCGTTCTTTCTGTTCAACTTCTTAGTTCTATCTCAGTTGCTTCTCTGATTTGTCTATATTACCGTCATGTCTCTGTCTGGCGTGTTCATATAGTACTGAACCGTTTTTGTTGGTATATTCTTTCTCCTATGCTTCGAGCTGTCTCACCTATGTATGTCGTTGTCATGTTTCTGCAAGTTCCCTCTGTACATCTTATACTATAGACTACATTTCTAGTTTTACAATTTATCTGGGGGTTCATTCTACATATAACACATTTTCTATTTGTACAGTAGGTTTTCTTAAAGGGTCACCGTCTTGCTGATCAAGGATTTTATGGTAGTTCCTGGCTTTTCTACCACCTTAATCTTTAGATGGGTCTTTCTTAGGGCTTTCTACATTGCTTAGCTAATTTCCCTCCAACGATACAACACAAAAGAAAAATATCAATAAAGGAGAAAATGTAACAATAAGTTTAAGGGAAAGTAAATAATTGTTTCTACTTTTGGCACCAAGCCAGCAATTACCCCAGTGCATTACTGGTACTTTATTTTATCGACCCCGTAAGGATGAAAGGCAAAGTTACCCTCGGCAGGATTTAAACTCAGATTGCAAAGGGCCGTAACTCTATGCTGCAAAACATGGCGTCCGACCCTCTACCGATAGTGCCAATCCACCGCCCATCGAAGTAAATAATGCAGAGAAATTATGATTAGATTGGAAGCCAGTGTACTACCATGTAGCACGTTAGCGATGATGTCACTGTACAAAGATACCCATAATTTGGGTATCTTTGTAAAGCATAATTATTGTACTCACTATTTCTTTTCGTATGGCATACGCCAGGAGTATTTCCTTTATTTTGCTTCTGAATACAGAGTCGAAAGCCTTCGAGACGTCAACAAATATGACAAGTACTTTAAGATTTCTTGCTCGTATTTTCTCTAGGATTCGCCAATCTGTCAAAATATGTGACGACGTAGATCTATTTTGGATCTTCCTCAGCACCTTTTCAACCATAGAAAGCATGCGACTGAATAGCATTTCATTATAAATCTTGGTGATTCAAGCCATAAGGGTAATGCCTCTATAATTCTTTGGGACACATAGGTCACCCTTCTTTGGGAAAGTAAGGATAAATCAGAAGGAAGTCAACAAATTTTCTCGTTTTACATATCTCGGGAAGGATTAAACAGCTCATTTTTAGCTCAGAAAAAGGCTCTTTCTATAGAATTTAGAGACCAAATATGTATGTATGTATGTATGTATGTATGTATGTATGTATGTATGTATGTATGTATGTATGTATGCCATCCAAATAGTATTTTTTTTTTTTTTTTTTTCACCTGGTAGTGAAAGCCCCCACCCCCCCAAGTTGTCACAAAACCTTTCTAGGAGAGGTAAACTCTGAAAAGAAAAACCCCTGCGGCTTCGGAAGCATCCGATAATGTTGACCAGTTCATCTGTTCGGGTAGTCTTTTAGATGCTCAGAGTATGGGATTGGTTGAGTGCAAGGCCTTTCCCCACTTACAAAACCTTCAAAGCACGGGCAGTGCTGGTTCAGGTTCGTGTGGCTGGTCGTAGCCTAAAAGTGCACCAAACTATAATCTTACAAGCGATTGCAGTACTCTTAGCAGAGTTTTCAGCCATTATGTATGTATGTATGTATGTATGTATGTATGTATGTATGTATGTATGTATGTATGTATGTATGTATGTATGTATGTATGTATGTATAAATGCCTTTATATATACACGTAGGTATGCATGATTGGATGTATGTAGGCAAGTATTGATATCATAGCATGCGTGGATCTATATGCTTTGTTCTATGTATACATACAAATATTCCTATGTATACTCGTATGTATATATATATATTTCATGCTAAATTTCTGGAATGCTTTGCAGATTTACACAGTTCCATGAATGGGTTGTAATTATACTTTCCTAATTAGTTTTTTCCGTTATAATTTTCAGAAGTACAGCGTTTCAAGTGCCGAAATAAATATTTGTATATTCTAGATTCTGTATTTGCAGATTGCTTATTTGTTCGGCATAAATGTTTTCCTTTTCACTGACTTTGAACATTATTTTCACATCTGTTCGGTAATTGAGTTCTAGTAGTGCACAATGGTTGTTTTCTCTGTTCCAGATAATTATATCTGGTCTGTTGTATCTGAATTTTACTTAGGCTTTGAAAGGAATATTTCATCAGTTTTCTTTCGTATTATAGCATGGACACACAAACCCCTAAACCTCTAACCAGCACAGCGACCAAGCTCATTTTAACCTTCAGTTACTTGCACTTATAATACATTACACTATTCTTCTATAATACCAGATTCTATATTAATATAGCATTTATTCCAAGAAAACTAACAGACCTAATTATCAATCTATACACATCAGTTTCATTTTCTTTCAACTCAATGAACCTTTATTAACTTTTATATATTATCCCATACAACCTTCACCACTGATCAACCCATTAGTTTCTGAAAACCATGTACGTATATGCGAGCTAATGTATTGTTACACCCATCTACATACATATGCCCCATATACGTATTTATCGATACGTATACATGTTAACACAGATTTAACTTTTATTGTTAGTGTGCGTGAATATATATTTGACTCTGTGTGTGTGTGTATATATATCATACAATCATACATATATGCACACACAAACACACACACACACACACACACACACACACACACACACACACACACACACACACACACACACACACACATATATATATATATATATATATATATATATATATATATATACATATATATATATAATCTGTTATCCAAGCGAGTCAACCCGGATCGATGTTTTAAGTCTCTTAGGATACTCCCTTGATAATACTCATTAAATTTGGTAAGGTAAGATTTTTTTGTTATCTTAGCGATTAAATTTTCTTTCTAATGCATTGTTTGGTTTTCAAAATTATTTAAATTTGTGATTCTCATTCAACAATGCTTCAAGCAAGCTACAAAACTCTGATATATATATATATATATAAGGTGTTCACTCCAACATAGCTGTATACATATAAGTATGTATACTTTGTAAATCTAATGATATACGGTATGTTTGCAAATAAACATTTGAAAGCTGGGATTCGCTAAATGGTGCTATGTCATCAGCTTCGAAAATTCATAGCTAAAGGCTTTCAAATGTTTATTCTTAAACATACCGTATATCATTAGATATACAAAATACGCATACTTATATGTATAGAGCTATGTTAGAGCGAACACCTTAATTATATATATATATACACATACATACCCATATATATACATACATATATATATATATATATATATATATATATATATATATATATATATATATATATATATATATATATATATATATGTGTGTGTGTGTGTTTTAGTACGCCTATCCGACATGTCATGTTTTAGGTTATATTGACATTTTGTAGAAGATTAGCAACAGAAATATCTTTTGGCACTGTATATGAATTTCAAATTGTGCTATGTAAGTAAAGGTTTTGTATAGTCAAGGAAAGATATATATATATAGAGAGAGAGAGGGGGGAGAGAAAATACAGAAAATGTAAAAATGCGCTAACAATATTTATATATATATATATATATATATATATATATATATATACATAGGTAGTCACACACACACACACACACTTATATACACACACACACATATTTGAAAATATGCACACACAAATGCACGTACATAACATGTTTTTAACAATACACTTACTTAGACGTACATTTATATAAACAAATCATCCTACATAGGTGCACATTTATAAAGAAACACCTGTAGATAGATACAAGCTTAAATATTTTGATACAAACAAACACATAAATATTTATATAAATATCTATGCATTATGTTAGGGTAATCTAGTTTATAAATGTAAATGTGCATTGGGGAGATATTATAGTTTCAATTGTAGTTAAAAATGTATTCTAGTGAGGTTGGATTGTAAATCGTTTAATAGGCTCCTTCCTATTATTCTCTTCTGACAATTTATGAATCACACCTAATATAAAAAGACAATGAAAGTAAACATATTTACGTATACAAACATATACACACATACATCCTCTGAAACCCACATATACATATAAAGACACTAGTTATATGTATAATTCAAAATGTAATCTAAAGTATAAGATGAAAATGCTTTACATTTGATTCCCAGGTCATTAATATACTACAACTCATTTGAAACTTAATCGGTACCCAATTGAAACATGACATTACTTCTACGATTCCTTAATATTATCTTCCTTCTACGCTAAGTGCTTTTGAGCTTCACTGCAAAAATAAACACACAAACGAAACGAAGATTTTTCGATGCATTTTTTTTCTTCATATGTTTTGTTATTTCTGTTTGCCTTTTGCATACATAAACACACACACACACACACACACACACACACACACACACACACACACACACACACACACACACACACACACACACATATATATATATATATATATATATATATATATATACATGTCTGTATATATGTATAAATACATACATGCGTGAGTACATAATAGCCGTCAAGTCGTTAAACGAGTAAGACCATCACAGACAAGTAGTATATCTCAATCGGTGGGGGTGAGCGCTACAATGGCTTTTAAAGTCTGCTAGGGACTTTCAGGTTTTGTTGCATTGTAATTCACTCACTTCCAACATTCGGTTCTTTATTCTGATTCGAACCATAAATCCTGGCCTATTCGAAAATTCTCTACATGTACCGCATGTCAAATTATCTGAAAGGAATTGGTCGTATTCGACCTGTCGTACTTCTGCATTCTTACGTAGGTGACTTGTAAAGTCAGCTTTTGACAGGCATATTTGCTTACAGACATTGCATAGAAATTGAGATACAGAGTTCTTCATATGTTGGCCTTTCTTAGCTGCATGCTTAATGGTAGCCCATTCCGAAGCAGATTCCTGAAAACAACTGACACCATTAGATATAGTGGTGCGCCACACGTTTCTATCTAATGCCTGGGCTTCTCAGCGAGATGGGTCAATTTTGCACTTGCACTGTGTTAAAGAATCTTTTATATAATACTTGAAACGGAGTTTTGTTTGTGTTGAGGTCTTGCACCAGGTATTGACTTGTTTTAGGATTCTTCTGTCGTCAGATCTAACAACGTCGTCTACCATCGGAGTCGGTGCTTGTGGATGTGTGCTTCAATGCTGACTACACCTGTGATTTGTAATATTTCAGTGTCTATTATGTATGTTCTCCAGTACACCCCAAGAATGTCACGCAGGTATTGCTGGTGAAACCGTTCGAAGAATTTATTGTGCCTGCAATACACAACTCAGGTCTCACAGGGATATAAGAGAATAGACAGAACACATTACTATGGCTAATAGTTAACCCAATGTCTTTACAAATAGTTAACAAAATAGTCTATTCATGAAGTTTTGCATACCTGTGAGTGAATGGGAAAATATATTGTAGTTATCAGCGTAAAGATGATAGCAAATGAGAGTTTGAAGGACTTTAGTTTTTACAACAAAGCATCTGATGTTCAAAAGCTTTTCCGAGGACTGACACCTGATGAAGATGCCTTCATTACAGCCTCTAAAGGCATCAATGAGAATCGCAGAGAAATAGATAGTGAAAAGAGTATTAGCTATGAGATTCCCTTGCTTAACATCATTTTAAACTTCGATTGGCTCTGAAATGATACCACTAATATTTATCCACGTCTCTATATCGTCCTGAAAAGATTTGATTATATTAACAAAGTGTTCCGGACACCCTAACCCGAAAAGAATCTCCCACAGAGCAGCTCTGTCCACCGTATCGAAGGCTCTTGTTAAATCCACAAATGCCTGATACAGTTTTGGTTGTTGTTCGTTACACTTTATTTGAATTTGACATGCTGTAAATATCATATCAATCGTGGTTCTTTTGAGTGGCAAACCACATTAAGATTTTGATACGGTCAGGCATGATATATTATTATTTAATCTCGAAAGCATGAATGATTCAAGAATTTTCCCTGCATCACAGAGAAGAACTATTTCTCAATAATTTCAACATTCCTCCTGCCGAACATTGGTCTTGTATAAAGGGATCATTTTTACATCTTTCCAATTCTTTGGTGTTTCACCCTCTAATTGTAATTACAGAATTAGTAATATGTAAACGGATCGAAAATCTGTAATTTATGCACCGACGAAAGGTGGTTTATGCTAAAAAATCTTTCTATCAACAAGAGATCCGTAAACAGTTGAATGGGTTTTTTTAATTGATATCTTCATGCTTCCTTCTGTGTGACGAAACTACGGAAGATGTAATATTTCATTACTGCATACGTACGTAATACTCCGATCATCGCAACAAAAAGTCCACCGTGTATGTGGTTCCAAAACGTCCATGTCCTGAATTGTGTTGGTTAGGGTAGGGATAAAAAAAGGAAAAAAGTGGGGGAGAAAAGTGCTTTAACTTAAGATTTTTACAAACGATTCAACCCTTGAACCTTCTCTTTCTCATAACTTTACTCTTTCCCGGTGAATGGCTAACGTCTGATACGCCGAGACATTCCACCTTTTCCAACAAATCTGAAACTAATAAGATTTGTGTAATTATATTACTGTATTTGTCTTTTTAGATCTTGAAATATACACACGCCGGCAAACACACACACACATATACACATACATACATAAACACCCATACATATACATACGCACACATATATAACGCACACATATATACATGAATAAACAGCTAAGATCTTATTGAAATTTGTTATACGTTATGTATTAAAAAATACAATAAGAAGTCGGAAAATATTAACAAATATAATGAATTAAATGAAGTAACTCAGATGTTCTAATTGTATGGATTTCGATAAATCAGGTAAAGGTTGGTGATCAATCAAAATGTAAGCCTTAACAGGTCTTACCATCTTGTTTCTGCATTATTAGATCTTGACGGTGAATTGGCAGTATCGGTAGAGCGTCAGACACATTACTTTGCAGCATAGAGTTATGGCCCTTTAAGTTCTGAGTTCAAATCCCGCCAAGGTTAACTTTGCCTTTCATCCTTACTGGATCGATAAAATAAAGCACCAGTAGCACTGGGTTAATTGCTGGCCTTGTGTCAAAAGTAGAAACAATTACTAGATCTTGTCAACGAAGTATAACATGTTTCAGTAGGAGATAGAAAAAGTATTAGGAAAAGTTTTGGTCAGTGCTAATTTGTGGAATTAAAAAACTGTATCTGGATAAAGGAAATAATTCCAGTGGGTCAATGTCATAGATTTATATAAATCTAATAAAACGTATCCACTGAATGGAGTACACAAACATTTTTTAATTGATGTTAAAAAAGATCAGTGTATCCCCCAAATACATGTAAATATATATTTGTGAAATTAATGTTTAACTACTTTAAATTACCCTAGCTCTTTTATTTGAGATCCACTAATAATTAACGCTAGATTTTATTTTCCTTTTCCAACCAAGAAGCACATTTCAATTAAGTAAGCATTTTTACGCACGCTATTCTATACATCCCTACTTAATGGACAATATATGTTTCTATCGCCATCCTTTGGTTTATTGTCATTTCGATTGCAAATCATTTTTTACAAAGTTGTTGATTAATCATATTTGTTATATAATTATATTATAATTTTATGCGGTGAACAGGGAGAAAATCTCGTATCCTTTAGACAAGTGATTGAAGAGTGAAGATAGCAAGATCTGATCTGAAAAATTATGTATAGCAGTGAAGTCGATCAATATAAATATTTTAGAAAGTTTGGCGAATGAAACGACAACAACCATTAAAAGGACCCTAATAAAACAGTATTTGTAACCAGCCAATGAAAGCGATAACCATAGTTAAAAGATTAAACATGGTTAAATCTTATATAATACCAGTCAAAGGCAGTTCTTGCCTGATGATCGTTGAAACAGATGTGAGAAAGTGAATGCTTAAATCAAGCGTACACACATACACACACGCACACACACACACACACACACACACACACACACACACACACACACACACACACACACACACACACACACACACACACACACACACACACACATATATATATACACATACAAACAAACGCACACACAAGCATCTATCTCTAAATATATATATATATAAAAAGAGGTGCGTATCGTTGCAGTAGTAATTGATAGCAAGGTTTCTCACATGAAAAGACGAAACACCTGGGGCGAACGGACAAAACAATTTATTTTCCGCGTTAGCTACCTCACGAACAAAGAAATTTCGTGAATAAGGTTAGGATTGCATTATATTGAGCTCATTTTGCATGGCGGCTTATAAAAACACAGCTGTTTATTCTCTACTATGCATCTTTTTTGATTTCTATCTTCTTCTGATATTAGAACGTTATCAGATAACGGAGAGCAAAATATGACCGATTGTATAGGATAACAGATAGCGTCTCTACCATGGAAACGTTGCATTGTGTCTCTGACCTAAATGTTTAAATGTTAACTGTTGAATATATATCGTTTCAATTAAATGATCCCAGTGTTAACTTACCACCTTAGCCTTTGTTGAGATTCTGAAGCTATTGACTGGTTAAACTTACACGAATAGTTACTTTCAATTCTTGAACTCTACGGAAAGCCAAGACAACCGATTTCATAAGCGAGTGCGCAAATCTGGAAGAGAAAATAAAAAGTGTTAGATTGTCAAAATCGATAGAGCAGTGAAGGAATTGACTGCGGCATTTTGTTACAGATCTTTATGTACAGAGTTCAAATCATGTTGAGGTCAATATTTTTCTTTATATTTCCGAGATCGATAAAATATAGTACCAATCAAGTACTAGCATCGAATTAATATTATCGTAAAGCAACCTACATGTGAATGGAATTATAGTAGAAAAAAAAAAATTTCTCACATAAGAACAGAGGCACAAACTTACAGAAGAAAGAATATAGTCGATTAAATTTATTTCCGAATACGGCAGTCAATTATCTTATCAACCTTAGAGGATAAACGACGAAACATATTTGGACGATATTTGAAGTGAGAACGTAAAGAAATATAACTAAATACCAGAAAGCGTTTCTTCTAGCGTTGCCGGTTACTGGTGATTTATACAGCTACATAATCGAATTTAAAAAAAAAAAAACTTGTTCAAAGAGGATAATCCCCAGTACATCTAGATTATGCTAAGTCTTTCAACATTCAATATAGTTACATATTATCATGACATTATTACTTTATGGGGGGATTGGCAGTATCGGTAGAAGGTCGGACGCCATACTTTGCAGCATAGAGTAATGCCCATTTATAGTCTGAGTTCATATCCCGCCGAAGTTCACTTTGCCTTTCATCCTTATGGGGGCCATAAAATAAAGTACCAGTAATGTACTGTGATAATTGCTGGCCTTGTGCCAAAAGTAGAAACAATTATTACTTTATTTTAGTTATTAAACACGAATATTCCTTACGTGAATGTCTTGTGAGAATCTAATTCATTTTAAAACCTTAAAAAATTAATTCTCTATTATTTAACTTCAAAATTCAACCTTAATTTAAAATGGCCAAAACATTGAAATGAATTCATTCAAGCGTTTGGGGGGATATAATCGAGAAGGCGTTGGTTGCATTATTTCCTCTATTACTCTTTTACTCTTTTACCTGTTCCAGCCATTCGGCCGAGGCCATGCTGGGGCACCATGTCAACACACCATTCTTTAAACAATTGTTTTATTAATACAGTCAAAAATGTTTATACAGAATATATGTATTCTTAATGGGTAATCTTATCGAAGATTAATACATTAAATACCAAATAAAATATTAAATATAGCCACTAAAATTGAATGAAAAAATACCCTAATACTTTCATGTTAACGTTGAGTGTTATATATTACATTGGTCATTGTGAATGTTTATCTTAATAGTGGAAGACATACTGTAGCTGTAACATCGATACAAAGGTTGATTTAACGGTAAGGCAGAATTGATTGGAAGAAACCTCAAAGTAAATTAGTTGGAAACTTCACAAAACTCATAGAAATCAGTCGAAAGGAACGTTGTATAAAGGTATTTTGAAAACACTATTAAACAATTGAACGCCTCAGTATTATATTTGACATTGAGGAAGATATGGAAGGTATGCTAAAATTGCATTAAAAGTTTCTGTTGCTTTAGAGATGTTCTTAAATATTTACAAAATACGTAAAAAGATATATATTCAAGAACCTCAATGAATGGAGGCGTGACATAGATATAAATTCTGAAGTATTATGTTACACATGAATACATAGAATATCCGAAATATTTGGCAAATGTTTTACATAAATGAAGCATTCAATGTCAATTCACTATTATCTTTAGACTATCATTATAAAATTGGTAATTAGATACTAACTCAGAAAATACGTCATCTATATTATCAAGAATTTCATATTGCCAGCAGCTATGCGTCACTAGTAAATTGATCATCCATGCAAGAAAATACAGAGGGAATAACTTTTAAGTTTAAAGGTAAGTATGGGGACGTTGGTTATGTATCATTTTTCTCATTGAAAAACTCAGAATTTTAAATTCTCTGTTCATTGGTGTTAGGTTTCTACTTGTAATCAAGATATGACATTGCTTTGGTAACAGATATATGGTTGCTACTAAGATATGTTATACATGTGTTGTTTGAACATTGTTTCTGGTATTAAGGTTGATTACATAAATAAACTATGCGTTGTGTAATAAAATATGCTGTAATGCTTCCTTGTAGATGTGTGGTCTGCAAATGTATGGTCAACAATTTCCATTATTCCTTATTACAACTAAATCTATATATTGAAATAAACATTTTATATTAATTCGTAGACTTCCACGTTTGCATGCTTTTCTGTCACGCTCTTGGTTTTTCATACACCTGTCATTGTTATGTAGTTCAAACAGTAATTAAAATAGGCAGATACTCATTGATATGTTATATATTATGTAATAGATCATCTGACATAAGCCGATTCGTTCTTCCACACAGGATAAAATAGATGTGAACCAAATTGCCGTCACTGAAGTTTGCATCGAAAGATCTTTACATCATTTTCGAAAAATCCTCATAAATCAACAACTCAACAATTTATATTTTATATTTTATGACATAAGTTTGTAATGAACAAACTGCAAATATATTTATTTATACTATTAATCTTCACAGGAAAATACTTTATATCAACAAATGACAGAAATGTTATATAAGTAATATTCACAACGGTTATTCAGCGCTTAAAAAACTTAATGGAAATATATTCTATTGACAATGGAATTAGCAATTGAAAATATGTTTTAAAGTACTTACAAAAGCCTCGAAATGCCATTCAGGATAATGTAAATTAAACCGTATGCTTCTAAAGTCCATTTATTTCCGTTGCACATTACTAAACCTTCGTATTAGTTACATTTAATACTTGCTTAATCTTGTGAAAATATACCCATCAGTATTAAAACCGCAAAAATAAACGAAAAAAGTCAGCTGTTAAGCTCTAAAACGCCAAATATAAACAAGTTTGAACTCATTTAAAAGGAATTTCCTGCTTGCGACGTATCTAGGTAGCTCAAACAGTAAACACAGGATGTGATCAAAGGTGAGCTCTAATCTAGCATAACTTTGATCAAAAGCGTTCTAATCATAACCATCCCGTCTAAAGACAACAAGTCTTGGCTTAGATTCTCCTTCGTTTTCCCGTAAAGTACCACTCCGCTAACTGTAGGTAACAATGGCTAGATAACAATTATAACAATTTATTCATGCCTTTAATGGTTTAGTTTGTTAATATAATTTATTCCTGATCAATTAAGTATAAAGTTTTGTAAGCTTGTCATGTTCCTCACATACAGAGATGCACTCATACGCATGCAGACTGATAAAAAAACCCAGCAAAACATGCATGCACACAAGTTTGAGTATACAAAACAGACACACACACACACACACACACACACACACACACACACACACACACACACACACACACACACACACACACACACACACACACACACATACACACACACACACACACACACACACACACACACACACACACACACACACACACACACACACAAGTATGTTAACTAAGATCTTCTAAAAGCCACCAAATTCATCAAAATATGTACAAACATCAGTCAACAACAAGCAAGTTATTATGCATGTAAAGATACACTTTTTTTCAACAAATCACTTTCTGTGTTAAGAAAAGCAGACCATGTGATGTTGATGTTACAGTGGGCAGTTTTCATACAGTTGAATTATGTGAACTTGTTCCTATCTAACGAAATAGAAACCTTTTAGTCATTACCGTAAGGTCTATACAGGGAGGAATAGCATAAGTAGAAGTGTTGATGACGTCATTGAGAAACGAATTATAACATCTTAAGAAATTTGGCTGGATTTGACAGTCGTAGCGATACTCAAAGATAAACATCTTGAATTGTGTGTGTGTGTGTGTGACAGCTCACACCTTTGCAGGTTTAGCTGACCTCCTCCAAGCTTATCTCGTTGGAGGTGTCTTGGGTAATTTAATGATAGGGACCCCAGTTCTATCATCTCATTTTTACAGCTGAATAAACTAGAGCAACGTGAAATAAAGTGTCTTGCTCAAGGAAACAACACATCACCCGGTCTGAGAATTGAACTCACAACCTTTCGATTGCAAGCCAAATGCTTTAACCACTAAGCCATGCGTCTACACAAACATCTTGAATGTCCCGCTTTAATTAAGCTTGATATTGTAAAAAACCCTTAAAAAAAATCTAC
>OZ024740.1:47054289-47061789 GCA_964016885.1 Eledone cirrhosa
GCTCGATAAGGATAAATATATATATATAAGGACAGATATATAAGAACCGTAGAGCAAATATTTATTAAAATAACAGATTAAAGTTTAAGCAAAGAATGGCTGCTTTCACCCTTAACGTATTATCTTCGTTTTTTTCCGTTCTTTGCCAGGGAACGTTTCCACAAACCAAAGTATCGTCTTCCTGTCTTCCTTCGGTTGCAATGTTTTTTAAATATTTACTTCTGCTTTCACAGATTGACTTTTTTTAGTTTCAGAAGATCTCGTTAAGGGTGAAAGCAGTGATTCTTTGCTTAAACTTTAATCTGTTATTTTAATATATATATATATATATATATATATATATATATATATATATATATATAAAGTCCCGTGTCGTAATCGGTACGAGACCTGGATATAGACATGAGCGACGATGCCACTTTTCCCTCACACATCATGAAAATGATGACAATGTGTAGACGACACGATGGATCTTCAGGACTCTCCGGACAAGAGACCGAGAGACCATGTTGACACTATGGAGGACATTTTTCCTAAGCCACCTGGACTATTGCGCCCAGCTGTGGTCACCCAATAGTGTCAAACTAACCACGGAGCTTGAGGCAATCCAGCGTAGCTACACCAATAGGATTGCGACGATGAAGGAGATAAGCTACTGGGAGGGACTAAAAGAACTGAATCTCTACTTCCTGGAACGAACACGGTGATATACATGTGGAAAATCCTGGAGGGACTAGCACCAAACTTTGGCATTGGGATCTGGACCAACCCTCGAATAGGACGTCACTGTGTGGTGCCAAAGGTCCCGTCTTCCACATCTAGAATAAGGAGGAGATATTGCAATAGCTTGGAGTTTAAGGGCCCTCAACTCTTCAACAAGCTGCCGAGGGATCTGAGAGAACAGCATGATGTGGGCGTGGATGTTTTCAAGAAACATCTCGAGACCTTGCTATCTAGGATCCCGGATGAGCCCACAGCAAGGCACGAGAGAAACCTAAGGGAAGCAGCAACGAACTCCCTCTTACACCAGTGGCAAACCAATACAGGATGGAGATAAAATGTGTAGCAACAAGGGCGGTGCCCCAGCATGCCCCCAGCCGGATGGCTGGAACAAGTAAAAGAGTAAAAAAGGCACAACAAATCGATAGTCATTGAGGAGGTAACAGATTGATGTGACGAAAGAGCTTTCACAGAAGAATAAAGATAAAGTGAAAGTCATATGGTGCGTGTGTTCAATTAGCAAAATGAACATCCCCAAATATAACAATATATATATATATATATATATATATATATATATATATATATATATATATATATATATATATATATTCAGGTTTGAGGTTCACCACTGGATAGAGCTGGTCAATTCCGTATGGTCAATCTTAATGTAATAATATGGAGAGTACTCAACGTAAAGCAGTTCAACCGTCTTTGTTTTTGTAGTTGGTGGTGCTAGTACGGAGTTAAATATTATAATGAAATGGCAGGAGGCTGGACTTGTGTAAATCATTGAAAGGTTTATTATACTATGATCATTTCAATGACCGGGTTCCGTATGAATCCGGTGATATCTTCCACCTTTGCCGGTCGCCCTCGACCGGCAAAGGTGGAAGATGCTGGATGGCGGTCGTCCTCCGGTCTTTGATTTTCAGCCCCATGGATTTTATCTATTACATTCATTTATTATATTTCGAATACCTGATGATATCACCGGATTCATACGAAACCCGGTCATTGAAATGATCATAGTATAATAAACCTTTCAAGGATTTACACAAGTCCAGCCTCCTGCCATTTCACTATAATATATATATATATATATATATATATATATAGTAATAATAATAAATGTGAAGACTAAAATCCAAAGAGGGCTCGATAAGGATAAATATATATCAAATATATAACAACCCTAGAGCAAATAAATAAATATATATATAAGAAGAAGAAATCGAAAATGTAACTGGAGTCTTTTAAGAATATATATATACATATATATGGGAAATGAGATCTTTAATATATCTCATATAAAATAATACAGCCAATTATCCACACAATACAATATAGTTAGCACCCCAAACGTTTAATTGGGAATATACTCCGGTATTCCCTAATGTTTGTAGAGTGAGTTGGAAATTGGTCGGAGTATCGCTAATAGCTTTCTCCGTTTATGTAATTATATATATATATATATATATATATATATATATATATATATATAAGGAAAAGAAATCGAAAATGCAACTAGAGTCTTTTTAAGAATATATATATATATATATATATATATATATATAATTGGTTATGCACGAGTGCATTAATGTTTTCCAGGACACAGTGTTATGTACCGTGTAGTGGAATGTCAGCTTACAACAGAGTGGTGCTCAACGAAATGCAGAAAAAAGGTGTATATTCCAGTTTAGCTATATTCCGGGGCGTGTATAAAGAATTAAAAAGAACAGAAAGATGCAGTAAAAGAGATTTATTCGGTTCTTACGTGGGTTTCAATAGACATCAATTTGTTCTTTTTAATTCTTATATATATATATATATATATATATATATATATATATATATATATATATATATATATATATATATATATATATATACATATATACATATATATATGTATGTATACACATTTCTGTCATATGTAGAAAGTATCGCACTATTGAAACTTATTGTCGAGGCAGTAAGGTTTTGAAGGACTATTTGAATTTAGGTACCAAAAGATTATCCATGATAAGGTGTGAGATGAGCGCTGCAAACTAAACATAACCTTGCATATTATATGAAGACTCGAGCTCTGTGGCGTGAACAGGTTATACTAAACTATTCAGAATGATTCTTCTTTTTCAAATGTACATCATCAGTAATGAGGAAGCGACCTTTAATTTTCTTCGCTCTTGTTATTGAATAGGCCAACTGAACATTTATATTTTTATCCCTAAAATCGCACAATGAAACGTACATAAATGTTTGACACTAAGTAAATTAATTAATTAGATAGGATTCCAAAGGGCGTTTACTTGTTTTCTTTCTTCACATGAAATTTTTAACGGGAAACAGTTTTGCAACAGTATATTCTGAATAATGTGTTATTTCATGAAATGATTTTACCAGGCAGATTACAAATGGTGGTTTGTTAATTTCGATTGTAAATAGAGAACAAAGTGGAAGCTTCCTGTTCTTCTATGTCTATTCAAGTATTGTTACTTCCTGCTTCGTCTAGAAATAGTTGGTGTTACATATGTAAAAAAATGAATTAAAAAATATGAGCATCTTGTCTGAACTACTACAGGGAAGAAGACAACTGTTAAAGTTTATATTAAGAAACTCACTAAAAATTGTGACTTCCGACTTGAGAGATAACACTTGAAACATTTTATTTACCGTTAACAGTTGGAGATGGCATTAATACACTATCACATTTAGTAATTATACTGTGACACTATATTTATAGAAAATGCTTTATTTGGAATAGATAAAAAGAAAGATGAGTCAATATCTTCATGACTCATATGGACTTTTGAGATTAAACGTCTTCAATATCTTGAAGAAGCTGCCACTTATTAAGATGCTTTCGTTATGGCAATAAACTGAGACGTTGTCTGTGTGAAACTAACCACGTAGCTTGAGGCAATCCAGCGAAGCTACACCAAGAGGATTGCGACGATGAAGGAGATAAGCTACTGGGAGAGATAATAATTCCTGTTTTATTACAACATCCAAAATTGCTGTTGTGCTGTTGTTTAGTCGTTCCTGATCAAGTTAACCTATAATCAGAGGTGTTATAGTGTATCTAGGTCTTTGCTGCTACCACTAGCAGGTCGAGCGTTAGTTCAGATAAGAAAATGTTGAAAAATGATGTAACGAGGAAGGTTAAACATTAAGTGGTAATTGATATTTTAGTAAAGAATTTAATTTAGCGCAAAATAAATGAACTAAACTTTTTTAATTTGAAAGTTTTTATTTTCATTTGCAATAAATGATTTATAGGAACTTTCTTCTTCCTCAGTTTGTTTGGCTTATGAATCTGGATTGCTTGTGGGAGCATAGCAGCTGAATCATGATCGAGCAGGTTTACGAATGGTTACACCATCCATTGAAGCTATCATCTAAGTTTGAAAAAACCATGCTTTGCCAATCGACGAACGTTTCACGTGTTCACCGATAGTCATTTATGATTAACTTTAAAAGCTATTAGAGTTTTCGTGAGTCCCTTACAAAAGTTGGATGCTCCATATCTAGTATTCCATGCTACCATCATGGGCAGCATTGGCAGTTTGTCTTTTAAGTAGTCAATAGTTAGTCGTGCTATTATGTCGAACTCAATTAAGTGTCTTAGTACGTCTCGATATTCAACCTTTTCGATTAAGCTTTATAAACCCAAATTCTTGTCAGAGATGCTTGAAGTTGTGCCATTCATTTTAAGCTGTTAGTTCTGTTAGTTGCAGCGTATCCAAACCACTGAAGCGGTTTTGTTAATCAAGTTAGAAGTACATTGTGCTGTCACGGTATTATATGTCGGTGATCTCCTAGAAGGTTTGTTGGCCTTCATACGCGTACGAAGTTTAGTGAGTTGTTCTTACATCCATTTTGAATGCCATAAGATCATCAATCACATATACAACAAATCTAGGAGATCGAACAAGGAAATATGATTGACTGGGAAGTTAATTTTTGAGTACTATGTGTCCAGGTGTTTTTCGAGGTGTTTAAACTGAATATTCGTTATCACTAATTCGTCTAAGCAATAAGGTTTATTAAACATTTTCTATTAGTTCAATGATTACTAACTGCGATTTACCGAGGAACCGTTTATTGATAGAACGTCGTTTGCATGTGCGGACATTCCTGTCGCCTGCGAGGATAAAGCGATTGATAGAGGAGGTACTAGATGAGTTCACTCTTGTAAAGGTCCTTCACACGATTACGACCGTCTACGGTTGATGCATAGACTGATATGATGGAAATGCTATATAAAGGGCCCTTTGAACGAACTCGAGCTGCGATATTAGCTCCCATTATAACAAAGATGCATTATGCCTCTCACCAAGGACATAGGCCACACCAAGTCGACAAGACTTGTCATTAACATCACTTTGATAAAGTGGAACCTAGCCTAGGACTGGAGAATCTTGACGGGTTTATAAACAGATTTAGTTTAAATTCCGAGAGATGAGCAATATATAAATTATACTGATGTAACGTACGCATACTTAGGGCTTTTATTTCCAGAGTTTTCAGAGTTCGTAGAACTTGTAGTTTATCTTCCGAATGTTCCACTTGCCCCTCCTCTCTGAGAGCAATCGCATCCGCTCCCACGGACTCCGTAGCATTAATTCGATTCTGTATTGAGTATGAATTCATAATGGAATTTCGTACTTTGGGATAATGTGATATGTAGCAACCCGGCCTGCTGTTGAATGTCGACAGTTGTAATAGTAGTACTGTCCAAAGGCACTGGTGAATATCGAGACAAAAAACTTAAATAAAATTGATAAAACAAACAATAGTAAATATGATGTATGAAGTATATAACTTAAAAGCGACGGGAGATGATAGTTAATTAAAATAGAATTTATATTAAATAGTCAATAAAATGGAATGGGAGAATAAACTATTCTAAAATGATCTAAAAATATTGAAATTATAATGAAATGTACTAACAGAAAAGGGTATCTGTTAAAGTATTAAATTAAGGAACATAGGTTAAAACACAAGCAAAAGAATCAGTGGAAAAATTGAATGAAATTAGATTAAGTAAATTACATTAAAATGAATTGCTAAATGTGCATTAACTAATGCTATAGGGTTTAATCAGGGTATACTCACATTACGGTACGTATCACTTTATATAACTTAGTTGAATCCTTAGTCCTTCTTTGGTAAGTTAAGCTCTCTCTCTCTCTCTCTCTCTCTCTCTCTCTTTACACACACACACACACACACACACACACACACACACACACACACACACACACACACACACACACACACACACACACACACACACACGCACACACACACACACACACACATATATATATATATATATATATACAGAGGTGGCGAACTGGCAGATAGAATGCTTTATGGTATTCGTTCCGGTTCTCTGCTCTCAGAGTTCAAATCCTTGCCTTTCATCCTTTCGAAGTCGATAAAAAAGTACCAGTCTAGTACTAGGATGGATTCTTCCTCTATATCTTTTTCTCACTCTCTCTTTCTCATTTTGTATCTTTATCTGGAAGAAATCTGCTGCACTCAGACCTGGAGAGGGATGGGCTCCGCCAGGCTTAAAAAATGCCCCCAAAACGCCGCATCTCAATACGTCGACCCTACGACTCTATCAGGGGTTACGGGACCATATATACATATATATACATAAATAGATACACATACATATATATACAAATATTTGATTTTTTAAAGTTTACATCGACAGACATCTCAGATCCAGACACATACGACATTAATGTTTCTTAAATTATAAACGATACATTCTACATGTTTTAATGTAGCGGAGAGATTAGTGAATTATATTAATTTTTCTAGTTATTTTAATGATTTTTCACTGAAACAAATTTATTGTAATTGCTCGCTGGTCTACCAAAGGTAGGTCATGACTCATAAATTTCGATAGAATATATTACAAATAAGTAGTGTGTTGCAAGATTGAAACTCTTTTTTTCCGACACTTTATCATATTGCATTGCATTGAGAACATGAATACATATTTTCCCATAAAACTGAAGTTTGCTATTGTGAGACGAGGGTATATGAGAAACTTAGTAACAGAAATAATGAGACATTGTTTCAATCATTACTGAAATAATATAGCTTATGACTGAATACTCTGTGTGTGTATGTGTATGTGTTTGAAAACCAAACATGATTACAAACATGATTTAATATATATAAAAAAGAAAACTAAGATAAGATTAGAAATGTTAATCTTTAGCGGCAGAATCTTTAGATGGCATCATCAGAGGAGGAATGGAAGTGCCCACGTCCTATTACAATGGCGGGACAATGTGATAAAGAAAACATGATGTAAAGGTTTGCTATGGTAGGTAGTGCATCGATATCGAACTTCAAAACTTAGTTCAAAATTTTACATGAGAATGGATTCTGCAATAGCCAAGAAGAGATGCGAGCAACAAATATTGTCTACGATACAAGAACAGAACCAGCATATTTACTGAAGTTATGTTAGATGACTAGCTCAAGATTCCGAAAGTGGAATTGAATAGCTAACAACTACAAATCAATGTTTTATACTGTCCACGTTTGCTTTATGTTATCTTAAACTGCTTGGAATTTGCAAATACATGTTAACACCATAAATATTATTTAAGCAACCTGAGCCAGTGAAAAACAGCATGGGAAAAAGCCATCGTCTATGTCAGTAAAAGAATTCCGAGATAAATAGGCTTTGTAGTTTATTCTCTACCATAATTTCACAGTAGGAATTAGGAAACACCAGTGTTCTTC
>OZ024740.1:47071789-47094289 GCA_964016885.1 Eledone cirrhosa
GCATACAACTTTGATATATTTCGGCCAGTAATGTTCCAGGCCATATCTAATTAAACAGCACCATCTAGCGGAATATTTTAAAGTCATATTTTGGACAGCAGCAGTCCATTTGAGTAGGAAATTGTTGGCTGAAACATATCTGGATGTAGGTGGTTTATCTAGTAGTTCTTGAAAGAATTTATAGAGAAACCGTTTGAAGGGCATCTGATCTTTGATTTATTTCCGTATGATGTTGAAGATAGCTGGGCCAGTTGAGGTAAAATAGTTCTGTCGTAATGTTGTAATGTGATGTCAGCTAGATTTTTATAGGAGAAGAATAACACGAGAACCAAACCTTGTGTGGCTTTTAAAGTCAATATTGATGGGGTATTTTCCACATTTTACAAATAATAAGGTGTCCTCGGTGGTGCTGGGGAGAATAACATGCGAGCTTTTGAGCCGATCCCAGTAACCAAAGCCTAATATGTCATTTATTTATTTTTTATTTGCAATTAAAATGTGGTGTATGTTTCAAATATCCTGCATCAAAGAATCTGAAAAAAAGATATACTTTATTAAAAAGTCTCTACTCAGAAACTTTTGCTTGACGATGAGATATCCGTAACAATATCATAATAGATAATATGCTGTTGTTGGACCATAGTGAAAGACAATTTCTTAGTCATAAGATAGAAAAGTCATTTCGCAGCATGAAAAAATGGCATTCATGTTGTTGCACAATCCCGTATCAGAGTATTTTGATATACCCGTGGGACATGTCTAGCAGCTATAGTACTCTGTACAAACAATGGGTGGTCTAACTCATTACTAGACAAATGTGTTTAATAAACCGACCGCATATCATGCTCGTTGATTGTTGCGTGTAACCATGTGCGTATTCATATATGTTTTTTGTGTAGTTCTACAGCCTGAATTCATTTATGTAGTAATGCGTTGACAGGCTTTTACGTAATTATGTGCGTTTGCATGCATTTATATAATTACGTGCGAAAACAACGAATACAAGAAAGGAAATACTAGAAAATAAAATATTAAAAGGATTACAAACGTAGAAGTTAATTGGTTGATTTTTGTTTTAGGTTACTTAGAATACGCAATAGGTTTCAAAGTGATCAGTGGATGATTCATGAACCACAGATTTATTTAACTGAAAGTTAATTTAACCATACTTAACAAGCCACTCGATTACTCGTATTTTCAATTCACATTGCTACTATAAATATTTAGTCCTTTACATTTTAATGCATTGTAGGCGTTATCACTGTCTTACTACCCCCTGCCACATTCTTCAACTCTTTGCTCTTCCACTGCCATCATCTACTTCACGCGTTAAAAAGATTTTCCCTTAAAGTATCTCTGTTTTTAACCTCTGCAGCAATAACAGATTTTCAAATTAATAATTGTTTCTACTTTTTGGCACAAGGCTAGCAATTATCTCAGTGTATTACTGGTACTTTTATTTTATCGACCCCGTAAGGATGAAAGGCAAAGTTAACCTCGGCGGGATTTGAACTCAGTCCGTAAAGGGACGTAACTGTGTTGCAAAGCATGGCGTCCGACCCTCTACCGATACTGCCAATCCACCATAAGTCGTTGACCTTCCAAAATAGCTTCCACAGCAGCAGTCACAAATTTTATGACACCAGTAGCAACTTTTATAAAAAAAAATTCGATCGCATCAAATTTCTTTGAATTCCTTTTTGATGTAAAAACGCACGCACAACCATCAACCATCCACACAGATAGAGGCACACACATACAGACAGAGACCCCCCCCCCCACACACACATATATATATATATATACGAACACACAGACACAGCTACGTTTTGTTAGAAGAGTGTCATCCCTCCATTAAGCATTGTACGATCATTTGCATGCAGCTTTTGTTTTGCAAGCATGTTCACAGATGTGTCACTTGAACTGTCTGTCTCCAGGTATTTCCGGCTGGGGTGTGTCTTTATGCATTCTACCATGTCTGCTGGTCAGTCCACAACCTGACATGCAAATCAAGCCACACTCATTGCAAATGTACTGCAGAGGGCGTGGTAGTAGAACCATCTCACAAGTGGCCCGATTTCTCCCTGGCTTTGTCTGATTTCAGATGGTTGACAAATCCAACTCTTGATGGAAGAAATCGGCCACAAACATTGCACTTCAATTCCTGGAAGATGTTTGAAGGTACTACAATTGGGTACCGCTTATGGAGAGAATATACAGCACACACACACATACGAACACACAAACTGAACGCACACACACACTTAAACACACACACACAGACATACATAAACAAAATCAAATTTCGACAATGAGTACTCGAGTTATTCGACTATTCAAGTTACAAATAACATAGTGGAGTTTATCAGTAGTAGTATGGAGAGCTGGAAAACAGAGCTTACATCATCGGGTAAAGCTCTTGGAGAAGTGAAGATCAAGAGATGCATATTCCAAGGTGACAGTGTTTCACCATTTCTCTTTGTGTTATTTATGTTTCCAATGTATCTTCTGCTGAGAAAGACATCTTTGGGTTATGGAATGGATAGAAAGAGTGTACAGGTCAATCTTTATGGATGATCTTAAGCTGTTTGGACAAGACCAAGATCAGATTGACTCGTTAGTTAAAATAGTACACACGTTTAGGATTGATATAGGAATGGGATTTTGAACCAACAAGTGTGGTATATTAATAATTGTTTTTACTTTTGGCACAAGGCCAGCAATTATCCCAGTGCATTACTGGTACTTTATTTTATCGACCCCGTAAGGATGAAAGGCAAAGTTAACCTCGGCGGGATTTGAACTCAGACCGTAAAGGGACGCAACTCTATACTGAAAAGCATGGCATCTGACCCTCTACCGATACTGCCAATAATGAAGAAATGAAAGCCACTGATGGAATTATATTGGTGGATGGTCAAGTCATGAAAGATGTTGAGAATGTAGGATATAAATATCTAGGAATACTGCAATACGTGGCCTAGTGGTAAGGGTGTTGGGTTTACGATCATAATGTCGTGGGTTCGATTCCTGAGCTGGGTTGTGTGTTGTGTTCTTGAGCAAAGCACTTCATTTCATGTTGCTCCAATATACTCAGTTGAAAATGAGCACCAGCAATAGCTGGGAGTTTAACTCTACGATGGACTGGCGGCCTGTCCAAGGGGAAGTCTCGTATTTTCAGTAGCTTTACGCCACGAAACCGGGATAAGCACCTGGCTTGAGAAATACTTAGAAAGCTGATAAAATCAAGGAAGGTGATATAAAGAAGAGGTTTGAGCCGGAGTATTCGAGGCGATTGAAATTAGTATTTAAGTCAGCATTGAATGGAAGTAATAAAATTTGGCTCTGAACACATGAGCTGGATATGGGACGATATGGGACTGGAATGTTGAACTGAAAACAATTAGAGATCCTGACTTTAGACAGAAATACAAGATTTTGACTATGTGTGGGGCACTACACCAGAGAAGTGATATTGATAGACTTTATTTACCAATGAATATGGTAGAACGTTGTTTGATTGGTTTGATCCCTTTTTGATTAATGGGAAACGATCCGGGGTAATAAAGTATTAAAACTGAACTAAAAAGAACAAACGAAAAGAAGCTTGATATGTGGAGGTAGAACAGAATACACGGTCAATTAATCCGAAATACTAATGATTCCTCTTTGTGTAAGATGTGTGAAGCTAAAGGAGAGACTATAAGCCATATAGTAAGCGAATGCTCCAAACTTGCTCAAAGAAAATACAAGAGAAGACATGGCAACATAGCACGCATCGACCACTGGAAACTTTGTAAGGTTTGCCTTGAGAGAGCTAAAAAAATGGTATGAACATACTCCAAGAGTGTCATTGATAACGATGAGGTTAAAATATTGTGGGATGTTATGATACAATGTGACAATATGATTGCTGCAAGGAAGCCAGACACAGTAATTGTCAACAAGAAAACCAGACATTGTATTATAATAGATATTTTAGTTCCTGGAGACAGAGTAGATAAACAGAGGGAGGGAAGAAATACAAGTATGGAGATCTCAAACGGGAAGGTGCCACATTAAGGCAAATGAAAAAGGTCTAAATAGTGCCTCTGTAGTTGGAACACTTGGAACAGTGCCAAGGAAATTAGAGTATTGGCTTGGGAAGCTCGGAATAGAAATAAAAACAGCAAGAAATTTGAGAACAGTTTTAGAGAAAGAAACTTTGTAAACTTTGTCATTTGTTATGACGCGCTTCCAAAGCTTAAATTTGGTTGGAGATCTTCCAGCGTTTAAAAGATAATAATTATCGAAAAAAAAGGAGTTATGGGTACATACAATCATAGAACTCTATAGGATTGGTTTTACACTAGTTTAAGTTACCCCTCAATGCATTCAAATTAAATTTTAACGATTCTTTTAAAAAACATACATTTTAAGTAATTTTTTGAGTGTGCAAGAATACATTGACTATTGGCCAATATCTGAGTCACTTTGACGCATCATAATATACTCTAGCCAACGCTAAAAATATGTCAAGTTTGAAGTGGCCTAAAGAGAACCAAAGACCTGAATGAATTTAGATCACCAGAAATTGTTTGCACTTCCGCATCCAAACAAAAATCTTCTCGGCATTTTCAAAAGGTTATCATATATTTAAGCAAAAATTAAGCTAATTAGCGTCTACTCAACATTTTAAAACGATGAATAATCATACGAAGAAGCGTATATATATATATATATATATAAAACAACTTGCCCCCCCCCCCCTCTCACTCAACGTTAAAACTAATGTAGGAAAACATTTTTTAGCTCTCTTAGATAGACACTTCCCCATAGGTCACAAATACCGCTCCATCTTTAACAGACACAGGGTGAAACTAGGATACTCCTGCGCTAAGAATATGAAAGCCCACATCAACAACAGCCCTAAGAACAGCACCCCACCAGGATACTATTGCCGAACGCCTGAAGCTTGTCCCCTTCAACAACAATGCAACACACCCGGTGTAATTTACGAAGCTGTGGTCACTTCTAACCGACCAAATCAACAACATGAGGTTAAATCCTATGTAGGTATGGCGGAGGGCCGGTTTAAGGAACGTTTCCTGAACCATCAGTCGACATTTAGATAACCGGACAAACGATCGTCCACGAAACTCGCGAGCCACGTATGGTCCCTTAAGGACATAGGCGTAGATTACTCCATCCAATGGAAAGGTATTACTAAGTCTAAGCCATACGCAAGGGGCAATTCGTCTTGTGGGTTGTGCATTGAAGAAAGGATCAATATCCTGAGAAGTTATGCAATAGCGATTGCCTAAATTTAAGGAATGAACTTTTCTTACGTTGTCCACACGTCTGGAAACACCTCTTACATAATTACAAAGCTCCAGATTGACTAACATCAACAATCTATAATCTGAATAACATGAATAATTTATTCCGGACATCCACAATTATCTCCCCCATATCGATCTATTGTGGGTTTACCTCCCACAGGAGAAGTGACTGTTTCTGCACATGCGTATTCGTACGGTTGTTTTTCCTTTTCCGTACAACTTCATTTAGACCAAGCTGAGCATCCGAATAAGGTGAAACATTTGAAAATTATATATATATATATATATATATATATATATATATATATATAAAAGTTTACATATATATATACATATACATACATATACGTGTTTTGCAACTGGTCACTTTTTGGCTCAATGAAAAATTAATAAATTAAACAATCAGAGCTATATATCATAAAACATGTCTATAGAATCACAAGATAAAATATATACTATTTCCTCTCCCAATTAGCATAATTAACTATATAAAAAATCGAATAGACCAGGCTATACGAATGAGGCTTCTATGAAGGAATCTCCAAGAAATAACCAAGACTAGCGCTTCGCGTCGGCCGTAGTGGAATATTTATCGAATATTTCGACAGCGTAATCGCCTAGATACAGTCAACTAAGCAGAATTAGGTTTAAAATAAACTAGGAGAAAATAGAAAACATTTAAGTACCTCTACCATGGTTTCGTCCGTGTTTTGAGTTTTCCAATAATTATGTAATAATTATATAAACTTGAGCGCCGGATTCTTCAGGAAGCTCGCTCATATCTAGACATTAAATTTTCCAAAACGATCGCGCCAAGAATTCATTTCAAAATGGCTAAAAATCGTGACGTAGTCGCGGTCAAGTTGGAAAGGGTGTGGTAGTTGCTTACGACTGGTGGCGTTTTTGCTAGAAAGCACAGCACAATACAGCCAAATTTGTATCTCAACCTAGTGGGAGATTATTACATATAAAAGTTTACATATATATATACATACACATACATATACGTGTTTTGCAACTGGTCACTATTTGGCTCAATGAAAAATTAATAAATTAAACAATCAGAGCTATATATCATAAAACATATATATATATGTATGTATGTAAGTATATGTATATGTATATGTATATGTATATGTATATATATATATATATGTATATATATATATATATATATATATATATATATATATATATATATATATATATATATATATATATATATATGTATATATATGTATATATATGTATATACATATGTGTATATATATATATATGTATATATATACGTATATATATATGTATATATATATATATATATATATATATATATATATATATATATATATATATATATATGTATATATATATATATATGGTATATATTTACATATATACATGGTATATATTTTATCTGGTGATTCTATTGACATGTTTTATAATATATAGCTCCGATTATTTAATTTATTAACTTTTCATTGAGTCACAAAGTGACCCGTTACAAAACACGTATATGTATGTATGCATATATATATATGTAAACTTTTATATGTAATAATCTCCCATTAGGTTGAGATACAAATTTGGCTCTATTGTGCTGTGCTTTCTAGCAAAAAGCCACCAGCCGTAAGCAACTACCACACCCTTTCCAACCTGACCGCTGCTAAGTCACGATTCTTAGCCATTTTGAATGAATTCTTGGCGCGATAACTTTGGAAAATTTAGTGTCTGGATCAGAGCAAATCTCCCGAAGAGTCCGATGCTCGAGTTACAAAATTATTGGAAATCTCAAAATACGGACGAAACCATGGTAGAGGTATTTAAATGTATTCTATTTTCTCCTAGTTTATTTTACACCTATTATGCTTAATTGACTGTATCTGGGCGATTACGCTGTCGAAATATTCGATAAATATTCCGTCGCGGCCGACGCGAAGGGCTAGTTTCGGTTATTTGTTGGAGATTCCTTCATAGAAGCCTTATTCTTATAGCCTGGTCTATTTGATTTTTTATATAGTTAATTATGCTGATTGGGAGAGGAAATGGTATATATTTTATCTGGTGATTCTATTGACATGTTTTATAATATATATATATATATATATATATATAGGACAGAACAAAGGAGAGGCACAGAAACAAAGAAAGGAATCCCCAGTCACTGAAGAGGTCACAGAGTGTGTGACGAAAGAACTATGACTATATATAAACAACTATCTGGTTGTAGAACCAACCAACCAACCAACCAGAAATTTATAAAGTTATAAATATATAAATATATAATAAATTGAAGTGAAAGCAACTGGTGCGTGTGTTTCTTATTGGCAACATGACCCTCCCAAAGTATAACAATATATATATATATATATATATATGTATATATATAAGCAAAAGGGATATTTAATTAGTTGGTAATTCAACAAATATATATGTTTATAACTAATTCGAAGCACTCGACAGTTTTCTGGAAAAATTTGAACCGTTAAGATCTCCTTCCTGGATATGTCAATATTTATAAACAAACTTTGTATGTTATCTGATGAGAGCGTACCAGAGTTTTGGTACCCTTGAAATATATATAATAGAATAAATATGGTTTTATAAATATAGTTTCCATTTATTAATATCATTGATATGTATATATATATATATATATATATATATATATATATATATATATATATATATATGTGTATGTATGTATGTATATTTACGCGAGCGTATGTTTATATATGTGTGTACATATAAAAATGTACACACGCATATACATTCATCTCTCCATCTCTCTCTTTATACATATATATAACTATAGACACAATGCATGAGTTCAGTTGATTTCGCTTGGGGTTCCCACCGGATCAATTTGAGAAGGTTGCTTGTGATAGGACCCTTGGGAAGGCGTGTCTGAGGACTCTGCTCCTACAACACTTTCGGAAAGAAGAAGAAGAAGAAGAAGAAGAAGGCACAATGTGGTTATTGAAAAGCATACTAAGCCAACTTGGAATCATTCGTAAATTGGTGCAGGGATAGTCGTGTGCTTAAAACGCTCGCTTTACATTTGATTCACTCTTAATGCAAGGCTCCATATGCAAGTGTATTTGATAAATATAGATCGAGGTAACTGGTTTGTGTCGCGGAAAATGTACCAGACCGAATTATGTACAGGAGTTGCTTTAGTATACCCACAGTTCAATGAATGAAATTATTGAAACAATAAAAGAATGACTTCTATTTCACGTGTTTTTATTCACAGGTTCACTTTTGTTTGTCTTCCAGTTGAGATTCATATGTTATGTAAATTTGCTTCTTGCCTTTGGTTGTGTCTGAAAATCTCTGTCGTTTCAAGTAATTCCAGCTGTAGTCGAAGTACAATGATATCTCAGTGTAGCCTAGTTGACACAATACCTAACATTGCCGGTGAGATGAAGTTTACAAGTTTGGATATCAGTTATGTTTTTATTTCTTTCAGTTGTTTTGATTTCTGTTAGCGATTGATATAGTATATTTGCATTTATTGTTTGCAAATTTATTCGCAAATTTAAAACAATAATTATTTGCATTCATCACATCGATTCCTCTCAAACATTATTTCATAGAGAAACTTCGTTGAAATATTGAATAAATTACTGTGAGTAATGTTTTTCATGGATTAATTTCCAATTTTGCTACAGATTGAACTGAACATAGCAAGGTTTGAATGTTTTCCGACAACGATTTAAAAACAAGTGGGCCACAAGTGTTAAAAACAGGAGGTATCAATCTTTTTTCAGAAGTGGTATATTTTTAGACAGTGTTCTAAACCCTTTCCAAATGCGTGCTATAAAATTCCTTCCTGGGTTTGTTTTTAGCTAAGAGATAATATTATCAGACATCTGGATTCTGTTTGGTTGTCTAAAATACTGCAATTATCACAATCGTATTAGTAAGTATTCATTTTTTTTAACTTACCAACTGTTACTCATGAACACTTTTTATAATTCTCGAATTGTTTATTCAGCTCTCAAAGAAGGAATCAACATGTGACAGGAGCTGATATAAACTATCTTCAGAAATATCTCAGAACAATGGAATAACGTCAGACAATTTGGTTTTTCTATTAAGGAAGAAAAAATCCTATGAAAGCATACAATAGTCCTTGTTTATGAAGCGATTACTTCCTCGTCCGTGAAAATGCGGTTTCTAACTTATGCACACAACACTAGGGAAGTGATGTCACTGAAGCACTTTTACTACTTTTGTCTCATAGTTTCAAGTTTAACGCCCCACCGCAATAGAGAATGTGTTAATAAAAGAACATTGATTGCAAAAAGGTACTTGCAGTTGCTTAAATAAGCTAGCTTATAGATGTTTCGAACAGATTCCATCATTTGGGATGTCAGAGAATGTTTAAAGGATTTTTGTTTAAGAAAAATGTATAATCGTGTTTCCTAACTGTAGTAAAATATTTGAATATATTCTACCAGAAGAAGGAAATGTTTTCAACTAAATGCGATCCTCATGGATAGACTTTACTCCAGCCTCTCTGTTGTTAATAAAAGAAATTGGAGTGTTTTGATTAAAGTAAGGTTTAAATTGAATATGTAAGATATATAAGTAAAGGTAAGATTTGTAAATGAATGTAGCATGTTGAATTTAAAATAAAGCGTCAATGTAAACGGTAACCTTGGAGTCAAAAATGGTGTTAACAACCATATTAAGTCAAAGACGATATATTAATGTAGCAAGAAATTTCTTATTAACTGACAAAAATATACTAATATCTGAAAATATTTTGAAAAAAATACTTAAAAACATTCCATCAAATTGCAAACTAAGCAGTAGTCTTGTTAACGTAGGTTTGGATATATTTTCCCGCCCCCTCCAATCTAGGATTGTTGATGATCTAATAATACACAGAGCCGCATTGTTTGCTAAAAGTTGTGTGTAAGAGAGTGGTTTTAATGGTGAAACCTTTTGTTTGGTAGTGTCATATTGATATCAACTTCCACAAAGAATAACGTCACAAGGAAATAACATTGCTCTAAAAAGAACAACTGGATAATTTTATTTTAATTATTTTCAAATCTACGTTTTTACAGATATCCGCTTTCTAGCGGATGTTAAAGAAATAGTAAGCGACAGTTACAGCTGTAAAATGAGAAACAAAATGTTATAACAAATCTATTTGGTCTTATTCTTTCCTTTAAGTGTTACTAAAAGACCACCGTTGTTTTTGCTTTAATATGTCTCTTGTTCACATTTTTTACCTTAAGTCAATGATTAATGTGCCACCCATGAATTGAAATTTCCAAAGACAAAAAAAAAGAAGATTTTTATGCAACCTTTCGTCTCTAATTAAGTAGAAGGCAATTAGTGAAGTCGCAGAGCTACTTATTAAGAGCTAAACTTGTGAAGGCATCTGTGATGAATGAGTGTCGAATTATAATGTTCAGCTAGATGACAAAATAGATGTCTATATTAAAAACAGGCGAGCGTATTTACCTAGAGTAATAAATTATAACATTTCAAAACAATAGCAAAATATAGACCAATGTATTCATTAAATCTTCAGTCGATGCTTACTTTTAACTGAGATTTATTCTCAAATAAGACGGGGATACACTTTAAATTTTTTTTTATTTTTCTGTTATGATAGAATAAAGAAAACGAAACTTGAAAGAAATATTGAACAGTTACTCAGTAAGGATTTCCTCACTCTAAAATGAACTAAATGGACTCTAAAATGAACTAAATAAAAACTAAATTGTCTTCAGACAATTTAGGTTTTATTTACTTATTAATGTCGTATATTGAACTCATATTGAGTGTAATCTAACAAGTGCTGTACAATTGTTTAATTATTTATCGACAGCCAATCATATCTCAATCACGTGTGCTCGTGTTTTTTGCCTATTTAGCTTCAGCTAAACAGGGGTACACAATTCTATCCAACAGGTTCGAATTACAGTCTGACGGTTTGAGGAGTACACATTTCTTTCTGTCGCCAAGGCCATGTTCAATGTGATTATTATTATATTATATAAGGCGGTGGATTGGCAGTATCAGTAGAGGGTCGGACGCCATGCTTTGCAGCCTAGAGTTACAGCCCTTTATGATCTGAGTTCAAATCCCTTTCATCCTTACGGGGTCGATAAAATAAAGCACCAGTAATGCACTGGGGTCGATTTAATCGACTTTCTCCTCCCCCAAAATTTCTGGCCTTGTGCCTATATAAGAAACCATTATTATTATATGCTCGCTTCAGTTCAATAATTCTACAGTTCAGTGTGTCGAAGTAGAAATTTGTAAATTACTGTTCCTTGTTCAATTACCCACATAAGGAGATAAACAAGGCATGGCAACTAACAATTATATGTTGTGGTCGTTTACATGTTAGAGGTAAAATCCAAAGAAAAGGGGACACTTTCAGATTTAAAACGACTCCATTTCCATTTGTCATATATGTATGTCTATTTGTATATCTAGCGATATACGGTATATATATATGAATGTAGGTATAGTATATTTGGCAATATACCGTATGTTCAATTAAAAACATTTAGAAGACCATTCGCTATCAATTTTAAAGTAGTGACTATGTCACTTACTTATATTTTCGGCAAGGCTGGGAGAATGGCTGGCAGCTGTTTCTCGCTGCTTGGCGTTTATCAAAGCCATGCTCTCACCTACCTTTGCCGAAAATTATAGCAACTGGATTCTTATAGAATTCCAGTAATAATCAGGGTCTGATTACACACAGCGATTGCCGGTCCAGCAAAAATTAGGTATTAGTATTGGTGCTCTGAAATAGCGATGTAATACACATATATATATATACAGTAAGTCCCCAACTTACGAACAAGTTACGTTCCAAGAGTCAGTTCGTTAGTTGATTTGTTCGTAAGTTGATAGTCTAACACAGTACGTACCAGTAAGCCCGTATATGTTACATTGATACTGCAGGTTTCTATATGAGTGATATATATATATACAGTATATAGAGAAGGTATATATAACATGTAGTAATGAATTTGTGGCAAACACTCAAACCACGACCCACGAATTTCAAACTCAGACACATTTCTTTTCTTCGTGAAACTGTTCGTATCTGCGAAAGGTCGTAAGTAGGATGTTCTTAAGGTGGGGACTTACTGTATATATATATATATATATATATATATATATATATATATATATATATATATATATATATATATATATAGGAAAAGAGTCAGGCCCCCGACGGCTGAGCTCCGGCGGTTTCGAGTTCGGATCTAGCTGTCGAAACGGCCGGAGCACAGCCGTCGTGGTCCTGACTCTTTTCCTATTACCCACTCTACTACCCTAAGTATCGAGTACTTTGGTGCGTTATGGTCCATCTGGTTTCTTACCACACTTTATTTGTTATATATATGTTGTTATACTTGGGGAGGGTTATATTGTTGTAATAATATTGCCAGAAATAATAACAGAACACACTCACTCTTTGGTTGGTTTTCGCTTCTGTATCTTTTATATCTCCACAGTTAATTCATTTGGTCCTCAATGTTTATCATTGACTGACCAACGGTAAAAAATACAGATATAATATAGATATAAACACATATATATATATAGTCTAACAAAGTTCTTTCGTTGCACATCTACAACATCATCAGTGGTACTATTATGTTCCTCCTGTTGTGTTGTATGTCTACGCCATTTTTATTTTATCTGTTTATTTATTTATTTTTGTCTTCTTCTTTGCGGATGCGTTTGCGTGTGTGTATAGTGTTTGGTGTGTGTGTTCGACACGATTTCATATAAAAAAACTCGCAAAACAAATTCATCGCCGTCATTATATATATATATATATATATATATAATAATATAATAATAATAATGAAATTATTGTGTAAAGTGCTCAGGTGCACTACAACTCGTCAATATAGTACATAGAATAATACACAAATGCCAGGGAAGTACATGTTTGTATGTGTTAGCTGTAGTGTTGGCGGATCTCGGGAAGCATGGAGGCCTTAATATATATATGCACGCGCACACTCATATACATAAATATAAATTACTGACATTTCTAAATTATTTACATCATACACCAAAGTCATAAAAATAAACGATGCACAAACGACTAAACAACTATTACACAATAGTTTTATATATTAGAACTGTCAGGAATTGTTATAAACTAATTCTATGTCAGCCACTAATCTTCTTACAGCAAACCACAACCTAGAAAGAACACTAAATAATAAAATAAAATACACATTATGACACGTTGCAAACTTACCACACTCAGAGAAACTAAAACTTTGTAACAGAGTATCTATAACTTCATAGTTCTCCGTAGAAAATAAACAAATGTTGAATGTCGACTGACTCTGTCCCTGTGGCGACCAATCTAACTTACGAGTCAGCGAGGAATTCCCTTTCTGTCATTCGACCTAACAAAGAAGCAGCTAAATCATCTTCAAATGGCACCTCATTATCTCGGAGAAAAACAAAAAAATGAAATATTTGATAATAGAGTCTAAGGCGCAGCATATCTAAAAGCAGGACGGGCACGACTAGAACGCCTGTCATAATAGGCCTACTCGATCAGGGCTGATCAGCTAGTAAATAACTACTACCACTACATTAGCAGGGTTACATACGGCCCTGACACATTAAACGATGGAGCCTCTGACACATTAAACGAAGAACATGCATTGAATGATGATGTAGTTATAGATGTACTTCATTTTTGTATTTTTTGTGCAAGATTCTTGGTGGGGAAATCCTATGTTGAAACATATTGTTATACTTTGGGAGCGTCATGCTGCCAATAAAACTCGTGTTTGGCTTTATTGGCAACATGACATTCCCAAAGTATTTAGATATATTACCATACTGAGGTTAGCTGGACATGCTCACCAACATTCAGAGTTGACACTGCACTCAGTGCTCCTGTGGGAGCCTTTGCACGGGGATACTAGAAGCGGGAGACCGATGTTGACATATGTTGATGCCCTAAGGTCAGACACAGGTCTCTTGGAGACGCAGGACATGGCAGCGATGATGAGGGACAGAGACCGCTGGAGAGGACTCGTCCATGGATCTCGGGAATTTTACCCGACATGGATAGATAGATAGATAGAGCGATACTACCATACGTAAAATAAATTAATACAAACAGCATTAATATGGCTGGAATACTTTTGATAATAAGTTTGTTCTATGAATACAAGATCAAACTTGAGAAAAGAGAAAATATATCATGCCCACATTGCTATACCGCATCCTACGAAAAACAATACAGCGCAATGTACATTCTAATGAGGTGAGGAAACGGTATATCTACAGCAGTGAATCTCTAGATTGAAAGTTGTCGTTCGTTGGGTCACCTACAAGTCACAAGTATAATGAAAACTAGGGGTTAAGAACAACATTAATATATAAATAAAAAGAACATGTTAATATCCTGTAGGCACCCCACGAATACATTAAATGTCTATACGCTTTTTTACCCCTCTGTAGTTTTCAACATGTATTTGAATTAATGGTTAAAAAGCCAGTTCTCTGGTACAGATAATCCCTAAAAATAATAGTAAAAATATTATTTTCATGTATACAAGGGATATAATTATTTGTGTGAAACAAACTAGAATTCATGTTGTAAATACATCCGTGAAATGGCGTCATCATGATCATTATCAGGAATATTCAGAACTTGCTCAATTTCAGAGGAGCTAACAGTGACTAATTCTTCTTACAATTCCTTGCTTGGTGCTTATGTTTTCAACGACTTCCATATATAGAAAACGTATATAGAAGTCTATTAGGTTTGTTCATCACATTTATTATGAAAAGCTACGTTTCAACCAGTAAGAAAAAAAACAAAAAAACACACACACACACACACACACACACACACACACACACACACACACACACACACACACACACACACACACACACACACACACACACACACACACACACACACACACACACACACACACACACACACACACACACACACACACACACACACACACACACACACACACACACACACACACACACACACACTAAATTGATGTGTCTTAAGGATATATGAATTTGAAACAGAATCTGAGAATGACAATGCTCAGTGCAGATCTACGAGGGAAAACACAGAGAAAACGGGATTAAGAGCAACGCTTAGTATGGCAAGTCTTATGGTTATACAGTGTTGCAGGCAAATTATTTTACTATAATTAGAGACAAAGAGCTGGTGTAGCTTGGGCAGTAGAATTTTGTTGACTTAAGACTGAACACATTTTAGCGGCTGCTATCCAGTGTGTGTGTGTGTGCGTCTGAATGACTTAGTATACGTGTTTATGTATGTTCTAGTTTTATTACTTTATTAATTTCCTCCAATAGAGAGAGAGAGAGAGAGAGAGAGAGAAAGAAAGAGAGAAAGAGAGAGAAAGAGAGAGAGAGAGACGGTTTCTAACATAGAAACAAGACAGTGGAATTTAGACAAAATCGACTAAGTAAATGCATATGCCTGTATGTGTATGTGTGTGTGTGTGCATGTGTGCGTGTATGTGCGTGTGTGTGCAAGTATAGGTGTTGTTGCATGTGCAAATCTGGATATTTTGAGTTAGATGTATATACGTGAATACGTTTCTGTATCTATACATGTGTTATATACAGTTATTACACGCTGAATTGCTGAAATGTTTTACATATTTTTACAGTTCCATTAATAGACTGTACTTGCAACTTCCTTATTAGCTCTTTTGGTTCTGTGAAGTCCATTTTCTCAAGATTTGTACTGAAGCAGTTAGTGACATATCCCCAAACCCTAATTATCACAGGTTCAATTCTAAAAGTTTAGTCGGAGTGGAGTGTCTGCGGATTCCTCATTAGTTCATCTAATCTTTAGCATTATAATGCCAGCAATTTTGGGGGACGGAAAAGTCGATTAAATCGGTTCCAGTGCGTGACTGGTACTTCATTTTATCGACCCCATAAGGATGAAAGGTAAAGTTAACCTCGGCGGGATTTGAACTCAGATCACAAAGGGCTCTTTGCTGCAAAGAATGGCATCCGACTCTCTACCGATACTGCCAAATCCACCGCCCAGTAGCATTATAATGACATCTGCTGGGCAGCTGATTTTCACTGATGTTAAGCCTCTGCCTCCATTTTTAGGTAGAGGCGTTCAATATTATTGTTGATGTAGAAATGTTTAGTGCTGGTCAGAACTTTTCAGGTTTTAACATCAATGGTTCGGATCTCATCTAGCATCCAGTCAAATAGTCTGTTCATATAGCCAACAGAGGGATCCTTTTCTGCCATTTTATAACAATGTATGTATGTATGTATGTATGTATGTATGTATGTATGTATGTATGTATGTATGTATGTATGTATGTATGTATGTATGTGTGTATGTCGCGTCACTCTTGAGTGTTACTGGTAACATGTAACCCAGTACAACCTGTCGCATGGTCGGGTCGTCGGCGACTAAACCGGCAACCCCACCAAGTTTACTTGGTGAGGAGGGTGATTTTCGACACTCTGCACGACAAAAAACAAAACCTGACAAAGGGCAGAAGAACTCATAAGAGTCAACGGGCATCCGAAAGTGTGTAAATATGTATATACACATGTACCGGGCGGTTAAACCACTGGGAGTGAAGGATCCCTAGCCTTTGTCAGGGAATTTTTCTAGAAGGCAACTCAGGAAACTGGGATAACTCCGATATAAAACCTGCGGCTCAGTAGTTACCGATGATGTTGATCTTTTCTTCTTTTCGGGTTATAGCTACTGTCGCTCAGAGAGTGTGATTGGCTCAGTGCACAATCTTTCCTCACTTTAAAAAATATCTTCACGCTCAGGCATTGCACGATAGAATTAATTAAGATTTATTAATAATGGTATATCGTGCAATGGCCATACTCGATAACGAAGGGGCAGCCTTTATCATCATGTATGTATGTATGTTCTTCTGGTTTTATAATTTCACAAATTTTTACCATTAGAGAGAGTCGGTTTATAACATAGACACAAGACTCCCTCATTGGAATTTAGACAACATCAACTAGGTAGATATGTATGCATGTCTGCATGCATGCATGTGTGTGCAGGTATGGATGTTATTGTATGTGTAGATGTGTATGTTTTGAGTTGTTTGTGTTCATGTGCATATGCTTTGTATCTGTACATGTGTACTTGCTATTATTAGATGCAGAAGTTTTGGAATGTTTTACATATTTTTACTGTTCCATTAATGGATTGTACTTGTAATTTCCTAACTAGTAGTGTTCTTTCTGTTTCTGTGAAGCTCAGCTTCTCAAGCTTTGTACTAGATATATCCCAATGCTCCAATAATCACAGGTATAAATCTGAAGGTACAGTCAGGGTGGATTATCTGCAGATTTCTCATTAGTTCTGCATAGATATTCTCCTTTTCACTAATCTTTAATATTATATTGGCATCTGCTGGACAGCTAACTTCCACTACCGTGCATGCCGTCTTTTCCCTGTCCCATATCCTTATATCTGGTCTGTTATGCCTGCATTTTATTGGGGCTTTTACTGGAACATTCCGCCAGTACTCTTTCATATTATTTATATATTTATGTCTTCCACATTGCTGTAGATTTTAATGTATGTATGTATGTATGTATGTATGTATGTATGTATGTATGTATGTATGTCACTTGCCGTCACAGGGTACAATGGGCCCAGCACTATGTGTCAGTAATTGTCACAAGTGTAGTGTTTGTACCAGAGTTTTCAAGTCGCTGGCTAGACTAAAATGTCACACTCGTTCAGCGCATCAGTAGGGGTTCTCCTACATGGATATAAAGTAGTGGCCGTACTCGAAAACGAGTTGGCAGCCACCATGTATGTATGTATGTATATATATCTCTTTCTCTTAATTTTGAGTATATTTTTTTTTTGACCGGTCACCTTCCTGGTGGCAAGGTTGTAAAAGAAAAGAAATTGTCATCCCTTGAATCGCAAGAATGTTTTGCAAATTTTGAAGGTGCCAGCTATCGCAGCCATTTGTAGACTATGAATTAGGGAGCTGCACTTTTTGTCCGCAAATCCGAGTTCAGTCATACTTTGGTACAGAACACGCTTTCAATGTGTGGTCCCAAACAACAATATCAGGCCGGTTGTGCTTTAATTTGGTGGCAGTTTTTATTTTCAGGTTCCACCAGTATGTATGTATGTATGTATGTATGTATGTATGTATGTATGTATGTATGTATGTATGTATGTATGTATGTCGGGTCGTTGCGACTAAACTGGCAACCCCACCAAGGTTTCTTGGTGAGGAGGGTGACTTTGGACATCCTGCAGGACTAAAAACAAAACCTGTCAAAGGGAAAAGGAGCTCTTAAGAGTCAATGGCCATCCAAAATCACCGGGAGAGATGACCCCTTAATCTTTGTCAAGGCAGAATTCTAGAAGGAAAACTCTGATATAACACCTGCAACCCTGATGGTATCCAATGATGTTGACTTGTTCTTCTTTTTGGTAAATATCATCTTGGTTAAGAGAGTGGGACTGGCTTTATGCAGTGCCTTTGCTCACTATAAAAGCTTCACGGCATAGGCATTGCTTTATATCTGGAGATCTCTCTGCACTTGTCATCACATGGTACCATGGGCCCAGCACTATGTGTCAATAATTGTCACAAGTGTAGTGTTTGTACCAGAGTTTTCAAGTCGCTGGCTGGACTAAAAAGTCACACTTGTTCAGCGCATCGGTAGGGGTTCTCCTACATGGATATAAAGTAGTGGCCGTACTCGAAAACGAGTTGGCAGCCACCATGTATGTATGTATGTCAGGTCAACAGTTGGTGCTACTGGTAACATGTATCCCAGTACAACCTGTCTCATGGTCGGGTCGTTGGCGACTAAACTGGCAACCCCACCAAGGTTTCTTGGTGAGGAGGGTGAATTTTGGTCATCCTGCAGGACTAAAAATAAAACCTGTCAAAGAGCAAAGGAGCTCTTAAGAGTCAATGACCATCCAAACTCACCGGGAGAAATGACCCCTTAGCCTTTGTCAAGGCAGAATTCTAGGAGAAGGAAAACTCTGATATAACACCTGCAACTCTGATGGTATCCAATGATGTTGACTTGTTCTTCTTTTTGGTAAATATCATCTTGATTAAGATAGTGGGACTGGCTTTGTGCAGTGCCTTTGCTCACTATAAAAGCTTCACGGCACAGGCATTGCTTTATATCTGGAGATCTCTCTGCACTTGTCATCACATGGTACCATGGGCCCAGCACTATGTGTCAATAATTGTCACAAGTGTAGTGTTTGTACCAGAGTTTTCAAGTCGCTGGCTGGACTAAAAAGTCACACTCGTTCAGCGCATCCGTAGGGGTTCTCCTACATGGATATAAAGTAGTGGCCGTACTCGAAAACGAGTTGGCAGCCACCATGTATGTATGTATGTGTCTGTGAGTGTGAGTGTGTGCGTGTGTGTGAGTGTGTGTATGTGCGTGTATGTGCGCGCGCCGCGTGCGCGTGTGTGTTTCAATGAACTTCTTCCCTGTATGTGAACAGTACTCTGCGGATGGGTGTATTTGCTTTAAAGGGTTATGGTAGAATGTTTTGAGCGGAATTATTCTCTGGCTCCGAAGAGAAACTCAAGTTATGTTGATATCTAATCGGTTAAATGAAGATTTGTAAATTTTATTTTAGGAAAAATAAATATCTGAAATGTTATATTTCGTGTTATGTATTGTTCTTTATGATATCTTATGAAAATCCTAAAATCTTAAAAGCTTTTGGATTTGTATAGTGTTTATGTTTTATGTGTTAAATAATGTTACACTGAATTATTAAGTCTCAAGTTGCGAGATGATTTAGAGCTTCCCATTCATGCTAGAGCTTCCCATTCATGCTAGGAAGTAATAACACTGCTTGTTGGAAATTAGATAGAAGGCTTGGTTCATCAGTAAAGATGTGTGGTTAAAGTTGACATTCGAATAGAAAAAGCGAGAGAGATGTTAGACAATAATAGAACTACTTATCTGATTTTATATTCTAGTCTGATCTTAAGAAGGTTGTCAATTTTGGTAAGAATTAGTTTCTTGTGAATAGGAAAGTATAGTAATGGATTTAGATATGAGTTAAACTATCTACAAATAAGAACTCACACTCAATAGGGCTTCAAAATAATTAAATTCCAGAATAGTTTGCGATTTTTGTGAGATCTTTTGCAGTAATCATTTAACAAGTGGTCTTTGTATGAATTAGGGAAGTGAACAGCTTTTCAAAATTTATCAGATCAAATTATGGTTGAGTGATGTTCTGTTAAAGTGTTTAGTTTTTATATATTTTAACCATTCTAAGAGAATAGTTACATAGGATCTGATTTACGTTTAAGATGTCTGGGAATATGAGAGTGTGAGTATTGAACTTGATGCTCTTTTGAAATTATGTCTAACGAAACTTAACGAATCTAATAAGGCCAATCCCTGTATATATATATATATATATATATATATGATAATAATGGAGCTGCGGCGCTGCAAATGGGTTACATATGAAAAAGTTTGTCCTCATCAGTGGCCATCCAACCGTCGTAGGCATTTCGTCGCATTAAAGGCCATATACCTCAGGTTGGTGCGAGCAACGGCTAAAAAAAAAGTCGTTGGGACACGTAAATAAAGGGGACGCTAGGGTAAACAAACAAAATGGTTTAAGCAGCAGAAAGAGAGGAAGAAGGAAACAAGTCCCAGATTTCTATGAATATAAATTCGGTGGAATCGTGAACGAGAGAATAAAGACCATCAAACCTGGTTGAAATGTGAGCAAGGAAGGAAGGCTAACAGAGAGAGACTGCTAGAAAGGGTAAATACACAAAGATCTTTACCCTTTCTAGCAGTCTCTCTCTGTTAGCCTCTTCCTCACCTTTCACTCACTCACTCTCTGTCACTACCTCTCCTCCTCCCCTTTCTTCCCGTTTGACCTGTCCACAATCCTTTTCTCGCGGGTACTTGGCCAAGCCGGTATGAATTTTTTTCTCTCTCTCTCTCGTCTGCGACTTCACAGAACTTATGTTTACCGAATTCGCAGACCAGACCCCTTCTTCCTCCCGTTAGACCTGTGCGAAATTCCTTCCTTGCTCACATTTCAACCAGGTTTGATGGTCTTTATTCTCTCGTTCACGATTCCACCGAATTTATATTCATAGAAATCTGGGACTTGTTTCTTTCTTCCTCTCTTTCTGCTGCTTAAACTATTTTGTTTGTTTACCCTAGCGTCCCCTTTATTTACGTGTCCCAACGACTTTTTTTTTAGCCGTTGCTCGCACCAACCTGAGGTATATGGCCTTTAATGCGACGAAATGCCTACGACGGTTGGATGGCCACTGATGAGGACAAACTTTTTCATATATATATATATATATATATATATATATATATATAAATAAAATAAAGATTCAGCGAGAATCGCATTTCGGCGGGCAGGAAAGCGAAGCGAAATGCAAAAATCAGAAATGATACTGGCAAAGTGCTCAATAGTTAAAAACCAGAGCTAAACAATGTGTTAAGAAGCCATACAAAACTGAAAACGTGGTCAAGAAACCATTAACCACCCAAGCCCAAAACCAAATCAAGCTAAACAGGTCAAAACAAAATAAAATAAATGATAAAAAATAAATGATAACCACATATATATATATATATATATATATATATATATATATATATAATATGGAAAACCAAAAATGTGATGCATCGAAACACAATTTATTAACGTATTAAAATTGTTTCTCCGGCGAACAACTCGAAGTACGATCTATTTGTGGATCGAACCTGACTCTGGATAGTTCCTCAGATACGTCTAGCGACTTCAAAGTAAATTCTCTGTCGGAACAAAGTCAGGTTCGATCCACAAATAGATCGCACCTCGAGCTGTTCGCCAGAGAAACAATTGTAATACGTTAATAAATTGTGTTCCGATGCATCACTGATTCTTCGTTTTCCATATTATTATACTCTGCTCTGAAGGACCATAGAGTGCTCAACCGGCATACCGCCTATGGATGCATCCAAGCAACCTTACTACAAATATATATATATATATATATAATTTCCAATCTTTGTAAATGGAAACCGCTGGTAATAGCATTATGAGCAGGTAGATATTTAAATCATTTTTTAATTTATTTAAAGGATTGTTTAATGTTTG
>OZ024740.1:47099289-47109289 GCA_964016885.1 Eledone cirrhosa
CTGTTTTGTTTCCACTTGTGTACATTTTGAAAATGTTATCTATTAATTATGAAAATTAAATGATAGAATTCCATATGTAGGTTGGCCCCCTTCATCTCCTGGCAACCAATATCTTTAGACCCAGTTTATATATATATATATATATATATATATATATATATATATATATATATATATATATATATATATATATATATATATATATATATAAATATATATATAATTAGTGTGGGATGCTTAAAGCGTCCGTATGCGGTATGCCTTTTGAGCACTCGATGCTTTTACAGAGCAGAGTATAATATCACATAAGAAACGGCGAATCAGTGGTGCGACGTTTTAAAATTTATTAGAATATTACAATCGTTTCTCTGGCGACCAGCTCGAGGCACGATCGATGCGATGATCGAACCTGACTCTGTATCGCAAGATCCTCATATACGTCTCGACCTTTCGAAGCAGAGTTTCCAAATGTCCAGTTAATCCCGCGGCCTTCGCTCGCCAGCTTGTATCCTGTTGTTGTCTGTCGATGAGTGGTCAAGAATTGTACACGTCATCGGTATTTCTGACGGAAAGGAGGATCTTGCGATTTCAGAGTCAGGTTCGATCATCGCATCGATCGTGCCTCGAGCTGGTCGTCGCACCACTGATTCTCCGTTTCTTATGCGATATATATATATATATATATATATATATATATATATATATATATATATATGTAAATATATATAAAATGCCAATTATTGTAAGTTTGAATCTGACAAGCAAAAACTTATATATATGAATAAGGTAAGCCCAAATCATAGTAGATTCAAATATCACCGAAAGAAAGAGCGAGAGGGGGGAAACGAGTTGCAACAGGAATGAAACATGGATTGCAGGTTAAAATATATTCTAGATAGATGAGAAACAAAACGAGGATGTAGTTTATGGAACACCCAAATGATTTAGAAGTCGACCTTAAGTAGGAGCAATAACATTAGGAAGGACATGAACAACACCACATCATTTTGTTTTGAAAATTTTGAAAGTAGGTTTATAAGTATAAATTTTCATAAGACTTTCGTAGTTGTCTCTGTGGCCTAGCGGTAGGTACTAGAGACGGTGGTGATCCTGGCCTTGTGTTCAATTCTGGTACCAGAGGTACATGTAACCTTTTCAGTTTTTATTTTACATTCCATAGAAAAAAACTGAAGACCATGATCATCAACGTCTATGATTCCTCCAACTAGGCTACCGAGACAGCTACAAAGTTATAATGAAAATTAATAATTATAAACCTACTTTCAAAATCAAAGTTAAAAAGATGTGGTGTCGTTCATGGCAAAATACATAATATTTTTTATTGGAGAAAGTAAGATATTTTTCTGCAAAAATTTGATTGCACTGTTTTGTTTCCACTTATGTATTTTTTGAAATGTTATTTATTCATTATAAAAATTAAACAATAGCATTGCATATGTAGGTGGGCCCTCTTCACCTCCTGGCAACCAATATTTTGAGACCCAGTCCGTCACTGTATGTATGTATGTATGTATGTATGTATGCATGTATGTATGTATAACTTATAAATCATACAGTTAATAAAAAGTTTTTATTTATATATCAAACGTTAAACTAATATATTGTATTGTTTGTTTTGATGTTTCTATTTACTCTACGCATACATACACACATTCATAGTACAAACACGCACACAGATACACACACATATGCCCCCTCCACACATACACACACACACACACACATATATATATATATATAGATGTCATACTTCTAAACGCTATACATACATTTCCAAATTTATCAAAAACCGTTGAAACAGTAAACGGGGACATTTGAGTCTTAACAGACTATTTAAATATTTCGGAAATGTTAACAGCTCGACATTGACGCGTAAATATTTTTGTTTGTGTATATGGGGGTCTATTTGGCCGAGTTATTAGAGCGTTGGATTTTTTTTCCGAATCTCTGAGTTCAAATCCCACAGAGGACCATCTTGCCTTTCAGGATCGATAAAAAAACTACCGATCCAATACTCGCACAGCCGACATTTATTTCAGCTGTCATATCCTGGATGTTCGTTAGTTCAAATTAGAGATAGATAGTCTACAGGGTGTTTAGTCTCAACTGCATCAGTATCTAAAAGTTTTAGAGAAAGTATGATATGTTCTATCAAGTCATACTCAATTACGAAGGACAGCTGTAGTTTTTGGGACAGGACAGGCATATATATATATATATATATATATATATATATATCCAGGGAGTGTAACTTGGAGTTACTGTAGGTTCACCCGGGTGACAACTCAATGTTTAGGTTCACTTCAGTGTCGAGGTGCAGAGCTACCATTGAAAGGGGTCTGACGAGCCGCGGATTTCAGAGTCGGGCTTGATTGTAACAGATCGAACCTTGAGCTGATCAGTGGTGATACGCGCGTCACCAACCAATAAACGTAATGAAGGAGTAAGCAATCGTCCTTGTTATTTTATTTCACTATATATATATAAAAGGAATTTATAGTTTACTTGAAGCATTGTATATGGTATAAAGAATTCGAAGTTTGAAAGCCATGACAAAGCAGGTTTGGTCGGAGAATAATTAAATCATAAGAAACAGGGCTAGTTTTTTTTAAAATCTTAATTTATTCATATGTCCTGATATTTCGAGATTAATATTTCATCTTCGGGGGAAAATAGAGGAACTGTTCCAGTGTCCGATGCGGCTTGCTGATACTGGAATAGTTCCTTATTGGAGTCCTATTACTTCACGTTGCCAATAAATTTCCTATAGCTTTTGTAATGAGTAAAGGTAAAAATGGTGCAGTAGTTAAAGGATTTAAGAATATCATCAGTTATGTAGGTAGTGGAGTTATTTCAATAGTGAGATTACATTGGTTTTTACTAGTACAATAAGGCTCCATTTCAGCATGATTCAAGAGATAGATTTAAATAGTTTCATAGCTTTAAACATTTAGGTAATATAATATACGATTATATAATATACGATTATATAATACACCATTATATAGACTCTCATTGATTTGATGATAATGTATAGTTTCCTGAAATTAGTGTTCGTTTCAAAGCAAAGCCCCTTTCGCCATGAATTTCTAAGAACCTTCTAAGAAATAACAGAACAGTTTTATTGCTATTATAAACACAGCAATTTAATTTGTTGCAGCACTATTTCTGTCCACAATGTGAAATAAACTTAGTTATATATTGACCGTAGACATAAAAAAATATTACACTCTGAGATATGTTGATAAACTATGTTCAAATACTTACTATCAGAATTCATTGGTCATACTGAGGAATTGGTTAATCCGATCTATATGACTACTAGTTCAGAATCTCTAAACTACTAATCCGTTGTTTCAACGATACTTTAAGATTCTCGATCATTTTATATTATAGCTATGTGAACATAGCTATCCAAACGTAGAATTTAAATTATTATTCCTACTCTGTTGTTAAGAAATATTTTTATTTTCATCGTAGAGAAATTATATTCTCATGTGAGAAAGTATTCCACTATAAAATGTATTTTTATCAGGATGAATAGAAAAAGAGTATTGATTTATTTGTTTCGTACGACCCGTCATGTTCTGAGTTAAGATATTACTAGGATACACCCCCTTTTCCATCCATCTTGGTCAAGAAAATAAGCAATCATCTTTGCAACTACTCCCCAACAATTATATAGATTTGTGCCAAAATTAAAAATCATTGTTAATCTAACGAAAGCGAAAACGTAGCGATATTTAAAGGAAGTCATCTAGAAGTTGGTTTTAAAGTTATATTACTTTCCGAAATAAATAAGAGCTTGTATCTTTTACCATAGCCCCGAATCCCTCAAAGTCCAGTGAGAGAAATTTGTTGGACGGTAATAGTGGAAGTTTATTGAAGGGAGAGTTCCTGTTTTGGGGTGGTAGCTCAATCCGTCGCCCTGTTTAAAATCACCATCTGACCCTTATATTCCTTGAGGGGAGTTTACTGTTGAACACATTCAGCCATGTCTCAAAACCACCTCTCATAGCTTCCTTCTAGCCACCACGGGGGGCCATGAAAAGGCTAATAGGCACTGCCTTTACCCTCTGACTAAGTCATTAAAAGGTTATTGTAACTATTGTTTAGCTTTATACAATATAGTAGTTAACATTTTGTGAGTTATATATATAAAATAAATTGCAAAATTCTAGACACATGTGTCTGAAAATATATTAAACGTTTTTGTCACATAGTTTCGGGAATGAATAGACACATTTCTGTTTCAGAACAATATGTTCTTTGTTCAAAGGTTACCATATGCTGTCAGTATAAAAATAGTGAATTATCAAGAAATACCTATAAAATTTCCGAATGTTAAGCAAATAAGATTTTAAAATTAAAACGTTATTTTATGCATGTGTGTTTTGTCTAGATATAGGGTATTTGCGTGATAAGTTCGGTATCTCTTCATTTAAAAATTCTGGCAATAATTTAGTAAAGCCTATTCATATACATGTATATCTGTGCACAAATGTGACTATTATGCCCTCAGCTGCAATTAATAACATGATTTATTTAATAATTCAAAGTATAACTCTGTTGAATAGACAAGCACAGCTTTTAAGTGTCAACATTTTTATTATCTACTGGGACTATGATAACGGTTTGGCAGAATTGGTAGGATGTCGGATAAAATGCCATTGCGGAATTTGTTCTGGCTCTTAAGATTCTGAGTTCAAATGTTTGCTGAGTTTAACTTTCACGCCTCTGAGGTCAATAAAATAAAGTACTAGTTAAGTACTGAGGGAGATATAATCAACTTAATCCTTACCCTAAATTGTTGGATTTGTGGTAATGTTAGAGTGAATTATCTACAGGAATTTGAAGTGGTGCCTGATTCTAATTTTATATAATATGACTCGTGTTAACCCTTCATGTAAATGTAAATTAATATTCAAAACCAGCATTTTGTTGAACAATCGGCTTTATTCTACATTGCGTCGTTTCTAAATAATTGCCGAGAAATATTAAATCATCATATAGGAAATACTAAATCATCTGGAATAAATCATCTTAGATAGTGACTGACCAATAAATGTTTAAAGCTTTTGGCTAACAATTAAAATTACTACATTCATTTTCAAGTCATTATGAGATAATGATAAATAGATGCGTTATAGAAATATTTCAATAAACGAATAAAAAAAACAGAAGTTCGTATGTTATGATGTGACGCCTTTATTGATGTTTAGAACCTTCCTTCGAGAAAAGTTATTTTCGATATTTATGGCAGCCCTGGACATATAAGTTTAAAGATAAGTGAGAGGAATAATTAATGAAAGAGCAGCCTGGAAGCTCCCAACCCCTTTGGCACACACAGCCAGTAAACTTCAAATGTTCTTAGTTCAGAATCCATAACTATCCCTCCCTTTTACATGCAACTGCTATAATCGTTCTGAAATAAATTCAAAGCTCAATATTTACAGACGCACCAGCTGGGCTTCACTTCAGTTTATTATCATAATTTCCCAGTCGGTTAGTTTAATAACCTAATGGTTGTTTAGTTGTTGATTGCCTCACAATCTGTGACCTCCTCAGTGATTACTTTTGTTTTAATTTTGTGTCTCTCATTTGTTCTGTTTTACACTATCTTATTTTTGTGAGGTGCATACTTATCAACTCAAGTACAGAGCTCACAAAAGATGGTAAAAACAGAACAAAGTTACACACGAAGAAAATAGAAATATGTGGGACGAATACACAAAAGCATCTACGTTCCTGACCGGCCACCTTTGAGTAATGCAATTTCGTGCATAAGGGCTGCATTGCATAATACGGAGCTCAGCTTACCCGACGGCTTAGGATAAGATGCCGGAATGATGCATATCAGACCTACACAATAACATAAAGACAGGGGACAACAAGTTATTGTCTTTCGACTGCGGTGCACATAAGTTGAGGATAATCTCTCTCTCCCACTCTCTCTCTCTCTCTCACTCTCTTTCTCTCTCTCTCTCTCTCTCTCTCTCTCTCTCTCTCTCTCTCTCTCTCTCTCTCTCTCTCTCTCCTCTCACACATACATACACACACACATACAGACGTATAAATCAGTCATATTATATCATAAATAACTCTATGAACACAAAGTCTAAAATCCAAATTCCAGAACTTCATTTACAAAATTTTTATTTAGGTATAATATATATATATATATATAGTTAAAAGAATAGAGGTGTAACACACAAGTTATTATATATTGGTAAACGGAATAGAAAGTGCTGACAAATTGTTCACAGTTGAAAAATGGTTTAATTAGGAATAAAAGAGTATTAGTAATTGTATGGGTTAGTATTCAGTTGTGGTTTTAAGTTTTTAAGTTTTTACCGGTTGCGCATTTCTAAATGGTTTTCAAAAATAATTTTGAGATAGAGTGTCCGTGTTGTTTGCTCTGAAATTAGCGAGAATCGTATTTCGGCTTAGGAATTAACGAAAAACAACTTCCGAGATGTGTGGCAAGCGCTCAATGATTCAGATGAACCAGAGCTACAACATACGTTAAAGGCCAAACACACTGAGACGATGGTTAAACAATCATCCGCACAGCCATAAAAACGACCAAGTAATTCGGGTCAAACATATATATATATATATATATATATATATATATATATATATATATATATATATATATATATATATATATATATATATATATATATATATATATATATATATATATATATATATATAATATAGTGATAGAGATAGAGTAAGCAAAAATACATATAAAGGCAAACGCCATTCTACTTACATTATAATTGGTAAATTCAATCATAATCACTTAGACCGCAATATATATTATATATATGCCAACGCATGACGTATAACGTTTTTAAAATCCGTGGTAATTACCAACCAACTATTGTAAATATTTACAAGAAGCAAGTATCTTTTTAGTGGTTGCCGGAAACAGATGCACTTAAAATATATGATTGCACCATAGTATACATAGACATAGAGAAACATATATATAAATACTGGTATATCTTCTCTTTTTGTTTAAAGTTACTTGAAGTGTCTAGGATATATTTAACAATGTGAAAATTTCATCCTTCGCAGTGTCTATGGAAAGATTTGGAGTAAGTGTGTAAGCTACTTAGGATGTTTTCCATGGTAGTTATAGGTTATCATCGATTCAATCGGTTTCTATTCCCATTTAGAACAAATCTGATTTGGTCTCGTAATGTTATAAAAAATAAGCATGAATATAACAATTCTTTTCTAAAAATCATCAATATCTTGTTCTATATTTTTAGTATCAATACTGTGATATTCCTGAAGATTAGTTTTGTGGATTTTATGTGTCACATTCAGAGAAAAGATTTCTGTTAATTTTTACCACGGTCATCATGTTGATATTTGAAATATTGTTTATCGTTTGAGATGACCTGATCTTGATCTTGTTTTACTATATTTTATGGACAAGAGAATCACAGTATATAATTTTTCAAATTACAGTGTAACACCAGTGTTATTTCTAGCACATCATTTTCCCGTTTAGAAGCTAATTACTCGATCAGATGAATGCTTTGATATATATTTAGTCGCATAATTGGTTAAACTTATATTAAGCTCCACGTTACAACTGGACTGAAATGGCTTAAGTTAAAATAAAATCCACAAAATAGTATAGATGTCTAAAATGCAGTAAATTAAGTTTAGGTTTTACGGTTCTGAATGGATTCTACTTATTTTTGTTATAGTCATTCACTGATATTATCAGATGTTACTTTTAATACTTTACAAATAACTAACAAAGACAGCGATTCATGGTCACGTATAGATAATAGAGTCAAGAAAATGAGAAATGTCAACAGGTATTTTATATATATAAATACACGTAAGTAAATATCGGAACAATCAAAATACCAAGCATAATAATGGACATTATATAGGTGTTTGGCAGAACATAGGAAATGCATATATAGAAATATGATCAGAAACATAAAAGAAAGTAATTGTTTTATACTTTTGATATTTAGTTTTCTATACGCTATTCAGAGATGTTTTCATATTGAGTGGATCAGGTTGCAGTTGGCGCCAAATCTTCGCTGAAAAGGGTACATTTATTGAGTTTGAAACGATAGCATTTTCACATACTATACCATCTTTGAATCACGCGTAGGATTATATCAGGATTTGTAACTTTGTTAGCTTTCTTGCTTCATCTGATATGACGGTGGAATTAAACTAGGAAAATATTTCCTTCCTTTTTCTCCCCCCCTCTCTCTCTCTTTCACACACACACACACACACACACACACACACACACACACACACACACACACACTCTCTCTCTTCCTTTTGAAATAATTTAATCATACATTTATAAAGCAATTAACATTATTATTAAATATTCTTAAAGGTAAATGTATGTTTTTGAATAAACAAAAAAAATATGGAAAGACATTTGATTACGAAGAAAACGAAATATTTGTATTTGTTGAAATATTAATATATTTGCTAAAGCATTTACTCCTGCAGTAAAATGATGATTTCCTTACACGTGGTGTCGGGTAGAAGCATGCAATTCATTTGAAATTAACATTGAAATATTGCAATATTGTAAACTACTGTTGTAGAAATATAAATCGCTTACCCCCTCCCCCCGGAAAGTTTTGTTGTTAAGCCTCTATATCAAGCAGCTAATTTAAGTCTCATGCTCTCCCTATAGCTGCAGTGGCCTCAAGGAAAGATCTGCATTCGGACTCTCCGTTTGCTGTATACACATGTACCACCCACAGAAACCTTTCATTCAGCCTAAGCTTCAAGAGGCCAAGCAAGTGGAGAAGTTCAAGTATCTCGCGTCTGTGTTTATAAGTGATGGAAGGCAGGAGGCCTAATTAAGAGCAAACATTGCTGGAGCTGGTGCAGTAGTGCGCCAGCTTCAGCATTCGGCCATCATAAGAAGAGAGATAAGTGTAAAAGCCAAACTCGCTATCTTCAATTCGGTATTCGTACCAACCCTTACCTATGGTCATGAATTTAGGGTAATGACCGAAGGAATACGATCGCGACTACAAGCGACCGAAATAGGGTTCCCCCGAAGAGTCTTTAGAATAACGTTACTCGATTGAATGTATAGCTCGGATACCAGAAATTCACTCCAAGCAGAGCCGCTACTTCTCCGAATTGAGAGATCACAATTCCGATACTACAGACATATGGTTAGAATGTCAATGGAAAGAATCGCTAAACAGATTTTACAGTCAAAAGCACCCGACATGAGACCTATGCGTAGATCCCGCGCAAAATGGTTGGATAACATCCATGAGCTCAACTGGTCTCACTTGAGGATCCAGTACGATCAATTTAAGACGGTAGTTTCTTACAGGACCAACTGAAAGGCGTATTTGAGGACTCTACCTCCACGACCCTCCCAGGAATGAATCGGCGAAGAGAAGAAGGTGACGCTCACCTTACTCTGCCTCAAAAATAGAGTTAGCAAATTCTCACGAAACATAACTTACCACCACGGTTTTCCAACGTCAAAGAGGTTGCTTTGCTGGTCCCATCAGCTAACCCGATGCTACATTCCAATTTTACTTCCGGTGTGTGACCTATTGAACCACAATAAACTCTACAATCATATTTTGCAGGATAAACCAAGGAGAAAGCCTCTGTGTGGTCGCTCTATCGGCTAGAATTAACAACAAAAACTCACTCAAATTGAAACAGTGTCTTTAGTTATAGAAAGGAAACATTGGATAATATAATCTTAGATATATTGGTATTACGAGGTGATGGTCACGTTCGGAATACATTTGGTAATAGGTCAGTTTGAACGTGATTGATTTGATCTCTAAACAACAATACAGCAACAAAAGTTAGAATTACAATAACAACAACAATTACTGAAGTTATTTATTAACGACACAAAACTCAGCACTAGCGACAGGATTTAATGTAAATAATATCTAGACATCCATGATTCATAGTAGTTGATCAT
>OZ024740.1:47116789-47129289 GCA_964016885.1 Eledone cirrhosa
TTTAGAGCTACCTCTCACTTGGATCTAGGACATTCTTCGGAATTTGGTAAATTCCAAAACAGTGATCTTAATGAAAACGGAAGAAAGAGTTGTGGAATAAATAGTTAAGGCAAAAAGAATCATTATACAAATAGTCCATAACAGAGTTACTCTTCAATAAATACATACGCCAACACAGACGCATACACATGTACCCACATACGTACTTGTATATATGTATATATATATATATATATATATATATATATATATATATATATATATATATATATATATATATATATATATATATATATACACATATATATATATATATACACACATATATATACATACATACACGCAAATGCGCATATATATATATATATATATATATATATATATATATACTTTGGAACCTTTATTACTCACATAGTTTTCCTATTGTGTTAATTTGTCAAGTGATTCTATATATTTGAATGTATTATTTGTTAATAAACAATCCTACTCTAGGTCACCCCAGCCCACCGACAATTCCTAAACACATCAAAAATATATGCATATGTGCGCATATATCCTTATTTAATTCTTCACACACACACACACACACACACACACACACACAGACACACACACACACACACACACACACACACACACACACACACACACACACACACACACACACACACACACACACACACACACACACACACACACACACACACATATTAATAAAAGGAATTCCAACTTTGTCTGATTTACTCGTTTTAGTTACAATCCTTTAAAATTATAATTATATTATAATGAAATAGTATGGTAGAATATTAAATGTTAAGTGTTAATTGAACAAGTACTTTCATGCTTTCGCAATCTTCAGGTTCACATTCAGTGGTGACAGTCAAGTTTGCAATTTTCAGTCACCACTGAATATGAACCTGAAGATTACGAAAGCATGAAAGTACTTGTTCAATTAACACTTAACATTTAATATTCTACCATACTATTTCATTATAATATCATCATAATTTTAAAGGATTGTAAATAAAACGAGTAAATCAGACAAAGTTGGAATTCCTTTTATTAATATAATCTTCTATACACAATCATACACACCCGTGTATATTTATTTATATATATATATATATATATATATATATATATATATATATATATATATATATATATATATATATATATATATATATATATATATATATATATTTATATATATATATATATATATATCGTATCGTATGGACCCGAAATTCTCGATAGAGTCGTAGGGGCGGCATATTGACAGACGGCGTTTCTAGGGCATATTTTAAACCTGGCAAAAGCCATCTCCTCTCCAGGTCTGAATTCAGTGGATTTCTTCCAGAGAAGGATAGAGAGAGCGAGAGAAAGTATGTGAAATAGATATAGAGAAAGAATCGACCCCAGTACTTGACTGGTACTTTGACAAAATTGACCGTAGCGGGATTTGAACTCAGAGAGCAGAGAGCTGAAATTAATACTACAAATCATTCTCTCTCTCTCTCTCTCTCTCTCTCTCTCTCTATATATATATATATATATATATATATATATATATATATATATATTATAATGAAATGACAGGAGGCTGGCCTTGTGTAAATCCTTGAAAGGTTTATTATACTCTGATCATTTCAATGACCGGGTTCCGTATGAATCCGGTGATATCATCAGGTATTCGAAATATAATAAGTGAATGTAATAGATAAAATCCATGGGGCTGAAAATCAAAGACCCGAGGACGACCGCCATCCAGTATCTTCCACCTTTGCCGGTCGCCCTCAAGTGACTTGGCTAAAGCCATATATATACATATATTACCCGTATATATACATATATTACCCGTATAGAAAGCCGAATGATACGCTTAATTACATAAGTAAGCATTCCAACCATCCTGCCAGCATAACCAAGAACCTGGTAAGAAACGTTTCGTTGAGGCTTTCCCGTCTTTCCACCAACGAGCGCATTTTCAACGACCATTCCACTTATTACAACGAAGCTCTTGCTCGAAGTGGATTTGTCGATAAGGTAGCATATACAGAGTATGAAAATAGACCTAGAAGAAATAGATCCCGTCGCATTTGTTGGTTTAACCCACCATATAATATGGAGGTGGCCACACCATTAGCTAAGATCTTTCTTTCCCTTATTACGAAGCATTTTCCCCCTACACATAAATATAGTAAACTTTTTACTAGAAATACTATTAAAATTTCTTACTCTACGACTCCTAACCTTGCACATAACATCACAGCTTCAAATTTAGCTAAACTACCTAGCCGTAGGAACACGTGCAACCCTGTAGTTAGTACTAACTGTAATTGTATGAATCGGGCTGATTGCCCCCTATCCGGGAAATGCCTCTCTAGTAACATTGTCTACAAATGTAAGGTTGTAACACCCACGTCCCGTAGGGCCTACATAGGGTTAACCGCCAATAGTTTCAAGCAGCGTCTTTACATGCATACCCATTCTTTTCGTTACCCCCTAAGAAGGAATATGACGTCACTTTCAGCTTATATCTGGAGTCTAAAAGATAACCACACCCAATATAAGTTACACTGGGAGATCCTAGCTAGGGCTAGATCGTATAACGGAAATAAAAGACCATGTGACCTCTGCGCCGCTGAGGCCCTGGAAATACTCTACGCTACAGACCACATCTTAAACAAAAAATCTGAGGCAATTTCGGCTTGTAAACATAAATTGCACAAAACTTTCCTGTATTACAGCCCCACGTTATACCCTAACGGATAGCACGATCTATACGTGGATATTTTACGTCTTGATGTGGGAGCTAAGTATATGTTTTGTTTATTCCTTTACTTATTTGCATAGGTAAGTATATATTACCCGTATGTTTTGTGAAGGTATGTATACCTTCTCGTACGTATATTTGACTGTTATAGCGTATAATTTTTACATATTCTGGTATTTAGGGTTTGGCTATGTGTATACGGGAGTTTTGCGTCCGCGTGAGTGTGCAGGTTCGTACGTATGGTGGGTGTGTGTATATGTGTACTTCTTGTTTTAGTTGACTTACGTCTCCGAACATTCGTGTATTTATATGTAGGTATGCGTGTGCGCTTGTTATATACGTATTTATTTACTTATACACGTTTATATAATTATTTATTTATTTGTACACAAGCATACACACACACACATATTTATATGTGCGTGGTTTTGTATACCCATGGTAAGGTTTTGCGTATGCTTGTGTATGTACGTATCTGTTTGCATGTATGTATTATTTGTTTCTATTACTTCTGTATTGTATTTATTTACTTTGTTCTTAACTCTGTAGCGGAGATTCATTTGGTCTCCTAGTTAGAATTTTAGTCTACGATTTCTGCTATACCATTTACGTGGTTTTGTCTTTGCGTGCTATTGTTCTCCACGCTCCACATATGACTTATTATCTTCGTTTTTTCGTTCATTGCCAGAGAACGTCTCTATGCACCACCTAAGAGAACATTAGTCTACGACCTCTTTTATACCATAAACGTGGTTTTGTCTTTGCGCGTAATTGTTTTTCACCGCTCCTATTAATGACGTATTATTCGTTTTTTCCCGTTCTTTGCCAGCGAACGTTACCACGATCCAAAGTATCGTCTTCCTGTCTTCCTCCGGTTGCAACGTTTTTTGAAATATCCAGTTCTGCGTTTACAGATTGACTTTGTTAGTTTCAGAAGATCCCGTTAAGGGTGAAAGCAGCGATTCTTTGCTTAAACTTTAATCTGTTATTTTAATAAATATTTGCTCTACGGTTCTTATATATTTGATATATATTTTCCTTATCGAGCCCTCTTTGGATTTTAGTCTTCAATTTTATTATTATTACTATATATATATATATATATATATATATATATATATATATATATATATATATATTTATTAAAATAGCAGATTAAAGTTTAAGCAAAGAATCGCTGCTTTCACCCTTAACGGGATCTTCTGAAACTAACAAAGTCAATCTGTAAACGCAGAAGTGGATATTTCAAAAAACGTTGCAACCGGAGGAAGACAGGAAGACGATACTTTGGTTCGTGGAAACGTTCGCTGGCAAAGATCGGGAAAAAACGAATATAATACGTCATTAATAGGAGCGGTGAAAAACAATTACGCGCAAAGACAGAACCACGTTTATGGTATCAAAGAAGTCGTAGACTAATGTTCTCTTAGGTGGTTCATAGAGACGTTCTCTGGCAATGAACGAAAAAAACGAAGATAATACGTCATATGTGGAGCGTGGAGAACAATTACACGCAAAGACAAAACCACGTAAATATACAGCTATACCATTTACGTGGTTTTGTCTTTGCGTGCAATTGTTCTCCACGCTCCACATATGACGTATTATCTTCGTTTTTCCGTTCTTTGCCAGGGAACGTTTCCACGAATCAAAGTATCGTCTTCCTGTCTTCCTCCGGTTGCAACGTTTTTTGAAATATCCACTTCTGCGTTTACAGATTGACTTTGTTAGTTTCAGAAGATGCCGTTAAGGGTGAAAGCAGCGATTCTTTGTTTAAACTTTAATCTGTTATTTTAATAAATATTTGCTCTACGGTTCTTATATATTTCATATATATTTATCCTTATCGAGCCCGCTTTGGATTTTAGTCTTCAAATTTATTATTATTACTATACACATATATATATATATATATATATATATATACACACACAAATAATTGCACACACACCCACATATATTAATAACAATCTTCATTTTCCTGCTAAGAGTTATGTCATCTTAGTGTGTTTTTTTTTACAGTTTATAAACATTTTTTTTTTATTACTTTAAATCTCTTATTATAGGTGGTTAATTGGCTGAACAGTTAAAATATCGCATAGAGCATTTTGCAGTATAGATTCCGGTTTCTGTAAGGTCAACTTTGCCTTTCAACCTTTCGAGGTCGATAAATAAAGCGCAACTCCAGTACTGGGGTCGACTGTATCTTTATATCTTCTCGCCTCTTGCGTGAAAGCGCACGGCTTAGTGGTTAAGGCATTGGGCTTACAATCGAAAGGTTGTGAGTTAAATTCTAGGACCGGGTGATGTATTGTTTCCTTGAGCAAGACACTTAATTTAACGTTGCTCCAGTTTACTCAGCTGTAGAAATGAGATGATAAGACTGGTGTCCCTATCATTAAATCACGCAAGACACCTCCAACAAGATATACCTTGTAGGAGGCCAGGTAAACCTGCATAGGTGTGAGCTGTCACACATACTCTCTATCATTCTCTCTTTCTTCTGGAGAAGATTTGGCTCCGGAAAATATAAAATCCCCAGGATGGCACTGCTACAACTCTATCAGGATTTACGGGTCCATGCGTACATACAAATCTCTTACTTGCCCTCGTGACAACCAGTATGGCTTTCGTGGATACTGCCATGTGTTATTTAAAATCGGCAATGTCTTTAACCATGTCTGATATGAGAATTTCCTGTTTAAGTTGATTAATCTACTTGCTGCCATTTCCTACTACATGCTTTCCTATTTAATTGATATAGCTCTGCCATATGTAACGTAGGCATTCCACACCAGGGCTGCACTGTTTCCATGAACTGAAGCAAAGGAAACATTTTTAAAAGGGGACACGTCACACTTAGTCTTCTTCAACAACACAGATACGCAATCCCTACACATTTTAAGGAAATATTCATGTATCTCAATCTCTCTAGTCATGAACAATACTCAGTTAAAGCCCCAATCATCTCTTGGTGACTTTACATATATAACATTGTGGAAACTGCATCACAAAGCTTAAGCTTCATATTCCTATCTAGAAAATACTTTACATTGATTAGTTGCTTACCGTCTAAAAATCTAGAGCGTTAACAACATTAAAGTACAATACACAGATCAGAAAAGGTGCTGCTGGTACACAAACGTTCTAAGCCGCATTTAAAGGAAGGCTATCTGGCTAAAATAAAAAAAATTAGACATCATCACAATGCAAGTACTGGTTTACATATGCGCTCAAGTCCCTCGTTACCAATATTACAACAGCCATTAGTCCTCATAGCATTATACCGACACTATTCAGGATAAACCGAAACGCATACCTCTTCTTATTTAACCCCATCGTGGATTTCAAACTAAGTACTTTCCCCAATCCATCCTCCCTAAAACTTCTCTTCCCACCCATGTTATATTTTATTCTGAAATGCTTGACAGTCAGAACCAATACCCACTCCGCTAACTAACTTACAAAAACATTCAAATGATTAAATTCTGTTTAATCATTCATGCTGTTCTGTCTTAATATATTTACACCCCATAAGTAGATATCATACTTCATTGGATGCAACTAAAGATAAGTTGCTGTGGATATATAAACACATATACACACATAAATGTACAACTAAGTGTATGTATGTTTCATTTAGTTATCTGAGACTTCCATGATGGATTAAGGCGGCATATCTAGCTTAAGTTATAAGCATCATTCATGACCGTTGTTGATTCTCAAAAATGGTGTATCTATCGGGATTGGGTAGTGATGGTACATAGTTATTCAGAAATTATTGTAGTAGCCATAAATGAAATAGAGAGACACTGCAGCCCATTTGTAGGATAATGGCAGTAGTAGGTTTGTGAGTAGATTGTTGCTATTTAACCCCATGCCAAGTTGTTGTTTTAACCAAAATTACTCATGTTCGAGCAGACCTGCAATCAAAGACATTCCAGCAGGGATCATCCTGTCTTTTATTCAGATACAGTGTGTGTATGTAGGCCAAGATTATCCAAAGTATCCTATCATTTATACGGCATATTCGGTTGAATGGACTTCAGTACATTACATGTCCCTTTATCAAACTCCTTAAATTGTAATTTAGTGAAGAAATACAATAATGTAAGACGATATTTGACTCATTGTTATCCTCTTTTTGACAACTCACCATCCATAATTTGGAGCATTATTCTCCGGCTTTCATCGAATTTTAAAAAAACAATTAATTAAAATATTACTGCAACCTACTCCTTTTAAGCCTCTGATTATTTCCTCCATCGGATCGCTGCTCTCCAATTTTCTTTTCGTTCAAATATTTACACCATATCAATTTCAGATGTATATTAAAAAAAACCAAAAAACAGTTGAGATATTTGTTAGTGGTAAATATTGACATTACAAAAGTTTTAATAAACTGATATGAAGTGGAATATATCAATATCATTTCAACATTGATTTCATGACCGACTAAATAAACTTCTGAGAATCCGCAGACATTTATCGAGAAGACATTGTTGTCTATAATGTGGAAAGATATATAATGTAAACATATACAATGTAAAGATATACAATGTAAAAAGATATAAAATACAGGGGCGAAGGGTGCGTGCATGCAATGCATGCAGTGCATGCGTTATAGAATCTTGGGTTGATCAATTGCGTCGGTTGAAGCAAGCAGAATTTTGGCTGCTTACTAAATCGTAGACACATAGAAAGAGAACACACACACACATACACACACATACACACAAACACACGACAGCGTCGGTTGAAGCAAGCAGAATTTTGGCTGCTTGCTAAATCGTAGACACATAAAAAGATAACACACACACATACACACAAACACACGACAGCGTCGGTTAAAGCAAGCAGAATTTTGGCTGCTTGCTAAATCGTAGACACATAAAAAGATAACACACACACATACACACAAACACACGACAGCGTCGGTTAAAGCAAGCAGAATTTTGGCTGCTTGCTAAATTGTAGACACATAAAAAGATAACACACACACACACACACACACTAGATAACACTACATGCGGCTTTGACCGGGAGTGTCATTTAGAGGGAATTGGGAAGGGGGGGGGGGCTGCACAGCTCCACTTTCTGCCATGGCGATTGGACTGCATGCCCTGCTTTTCAGGTTACCCTTCGCCACTGATACATTGTAAATATACAATGTAAAGATATACAATGTAAAAATGGACTGTAAGATGAGGTAGCGAAAAAGTAAGTTACCTTTGTTTTATTGTTGTTGCTGTTGTTTCTTCTGTCCTAATATTTCGGGACTTAAAATTGCCTTCTTCAGAATATAAGGTACTTTCATAGAATAATGTTTCGGTTGTCATTTCTATGTCAATTATGAGTTGTCTTTCGCTCGAATCTATATTGACCCACTTGCCAGAATTCTTTTTCTCATGTTAGGTTTTTCTAGGAGGAAACCTATAACAGGTTCACTAAAGAGATTCATCTGTAGAAGTTGTAGTGGTTATAAACATTTGTATAAAATATGAAAGTGTTGACATGCTTAACATTCTTGTCATGGAATGTATAATGTTATAACTAATCATTTTACCAAACACAATAAAATAGCTTCATAATTTAGTTCTGATTTAATGTTTAATACTCCACAAATGTGTGTAGGTACACATACATAGATAATATATATATATGGCTTCTACAGGACTAGAACTGTTTCATTCAAAGGAAATTATCTGGCTAGTACTGTGGTAGATTCTTCCTCTATATCTCTTTCTCCCCCCCCCTCTCTCTCTCTCTCTCTCTCTCTCTCTCTCTCTCTCTCTCTCTCTCTCTCTCTCTCTCTCTCTCTCTATATATATATATATATATATATATATATATATATATATATATATAATGGAAAATTTGAACAGGAACAAAACAGAGAGGCAGTACAACGAATGTTTATTAATTTCACGCTCTTGAGAGTGGGGTGGTGGTGGGGAACGACGTTTCGGGCATAAGCCCTTCTTCATGTGAAAAGTGTGTGGGAAGAGAGTTCAAAGGGTGTGTAGGGGAGTGGTGGAGAGACATATAGCGAAAAGGGGGTGGGAGGAAACGGTGCGAATGAAATTAAAAATAAAAGCATGATCAAAATAAAATTAAAATGGGGTAAAACAGGTGGTGGAAGGATGTGGGGCGTGTAGGGGTGGTGGCGGGTGGAGTGGGGAGAGGGAGACGGGGTGTCCGAGCGGGGAGGGCTGAAGGTGGTGTGTGTGTGTAGGTGTACGTGTGTGTGTGTGTGTGTGTATGTGAAAGCAAGGGTTGGGGGAAGAACGGGGTTGCATGTTCAGGAAGAGGTGTGTGTGGGGTGGGGTGTAGGTCGGAGTGTGTGTGCGTGTGTGGATAGAGGGGTGGGGGGGGGGAGAGGAATCCGGAGGCTGAATGTGTAAATATGTGGTGGAACGCACGTGTGTGTGGGGATAAGCGTGTTGTGGGTGTAGGTGGCGTGTGGGAAAAAATTTTTTTTTGGGTGTGTGTGGGTGAGTCATAAAGGTGATTCCGTAAGAAAATGTGGTGGAATGGTTAGTAAAATCCTAGGATGGTAGTTGATTCCGCGGTCAAGGTCCACATACGAGTAATCCGTGAAGAGATTGGTCGGAAGAGGGGAGATGTGGGGTGCGCGCGCAACAGGAAGTGGTCAAGGCAGTAGGAGTGCTGTGTGTCTGTGTGTGCTGGGAGGTGGTCAGATGGCATAGCAGCAGTAGGGTGGAATGGTAAAGGGGCGAGGATGGGTAGGTGTGAAAGTTGGAGTGGGGAGGGGGTGTGTGTGTATTAGTAGAGGTGTTAGTGGGATGAGTGAGTGTTTGAGAAAGGGTGTGGGTGGAGCGGGGAGAGTAGGGTGTGGGGGTCGATGGAGGAAGTGTGGTGTACTGGTGTGTGTGTAGTTTGATGAAGGGGTGTTAGTGGGTGTTAGTATACGGGAGGTGGAGAAAGGGTTGAATGCGGGTGTGAGTGGGGGTTAGTGGTGGTAGGGTGTGTAGAGTTGGTGGTGTAAGAGGGTGTGTGTGTACGTGTGCGTGGGGTTGGGGGGTGTTAGTGATGTTAGTTGCGTGTAGGATGGGTGGTGTAAGTGGGTGCGTGTGTTCGTGTGCTTGGGGTCAGGGGGTGTTAGTGATGTTAGTTGCAGGGTGGTGGGGTCGATGTGTGGGGGTGAGGGTTAGTGGTGGTAGTAGGGTGTGTGTTTAGTGTGAGCGCGTGTATATATGTGCCGGTGGGTGTGTGCGTGTGATAAGGAGGGGTGGAAGAAGGGAGGGATGTTAGTATGTTAGTTGGGGAAGGGTGGTCGGATGAGGGGTGGAGTGGAGGTGTTAGTATTGTTAGTTGTGGGGTGGGCGGTGAAAAGGAGGGGTGTATTAGTGGTGATAGTGGGGGAGATGTGTGGGGGGAGGGGGCGGTCGAAGGCTAAAGGAATAAGGGTGGGGAGTTCAGGCCGGGGGGAGTGTGGGTCTGTAAGATGAAGATGGTTCTTTGTTCAACTCTGAGGTGTTCCCTGGCATTGGAGTAGGCCACAGACTGTGAGATGGCGTGCGGAATGTCCAGGGGCACCAAAGTGGCGGGCGATAGGGGAACTACCACCGAGACGAATATCCCGGAGGTGCTCAGTGAATCTGTCCGCTAGGCGACGTCCCGTCTGTCCGACGAAAGTCGCGCTGCACTCCGTGCAGCGAAGTCCGTAGACTAGGTTGTAGGAGGTGCAGCGGAAGGCATGCCGGACAGAGAGAGAGTGGCCGTTGGGACTCTGGAAGGTGGTGGTTTTGGTGATGTGGGGACAGGTGTTGCAGCGGGGCCTAGAACAGGGAAAGGAACTGGGGGGGTAGCGTAGGTTGGGGGGTAGGGAGCTGTGGATGAGGAGGGTGCGGAGCTTGCGTGCGCGTTTGAAGGAGGGGAGTGGTGGGGTTGGGAAGATGTGGAGGTGGAGGGGTCGGACTGGAGGCGTCGGAAGAGGCGGCGGATGGTGCGGTGGAGGGGTAAGGTGGAGGGGTGGTAGGTGATGGGGAAGGGGAGACGGTGGGTGGGTGTGCAGTGGCGTGGGGTGAGGGTGGTGGAGCGGTGAACAGCACGGGCGCGGGTGAGAGCGGTGTGGACGAGAGAGGGGGTAACCTCTGCGGATGAAATGGCTGACTAGGAAAAGGGCCTGGGACTCGAAGTCAGCATCTCGGCTACAGAGGCGGCGGATCCTGAGGAGTTGGGAGTCTAAGAAGTGGACGTGGGTGGTGGAGATAGAGGTGGTGAAGTGGAGGGAGGGGTGGAAGGAGCAGAATATATATATATATATATATATATATATATATATATATATATATATATATATATACCTATATATATATATATATATACCTATATATATATATATATACCTATATATATATATATATATATATATATAGGTGTGTGTGTGTATCCAGGGTTCAATTGGGAGTAACCACAGTAACTAAGGTACTCGATACATAGTAGAGTATATACGATATTTAATATAGAAATAGCTTCTACAGGACTAGAACTGTTTCATTCAAGGAAATCATCTGGCTAGTACTGGGTCGATTCTTCCTCTATATCTCTTTCTCATTTCCTATCTCTCACTCTCTATCTTTCTCTGGAAGAAATCTGATGTACTCAAGCCTGAAGAGAGATGGGTTCCGCCAGGCTTAAAATGCCCAAGAAGCGTCATATGTCAATACGGCGCCCTACGACTCTATCAGGAGTTACGTGACCATGTTTGCGTATGTATGTATGTATGTATGTATGTATGTATGTATGTATGTATGTATGTATGTATGTATGTATGTATGTATGTATGTATGTATGTATGGAGAAGGAGAACTCTGATATAACACCTGCAACCCTGATGGTATCCAATGATGTTGACTTGTTCTTCTTTTTGGTAAATATCATCTCGGTTAAGAGAGTGGGACTGGCTTTGTGCAGTGCCTTTGCTCACTATAAAAGCTTCACGGCACAGGCATTGCTATATATCTGGAGATCTCTCTGCACTTGTCGTCACATGGTACCATGGGCCCAGCACTATGTGTCAATAATTGTCACAACTGTAGTGTTTGTACCAGAGTTTTCAAGTCGCTGACTGGACTAAAAAGTCACACTCGTTCAGCGCATCGGTAGGAGTTCTCCTACATGGATATAAAGTAGTGGCCGTACTCGAAAACGAGTTGGCAGCCACCATGTATGTGTGTAGCAACTCAGGAAACTGGGATAACTCCGATATAAAACCTGCGGCTCAGTAGTTACCGATTATGTTGATCTTTTCTTCTTTTTGGGTTATAGCTACTGTCGCTCAGAGAGTGGGATTGGTTCAGTGCACAGTCTTTCCTTACTTTAAAAAATATCTTCATGCACAGGCATTGCACGATAGAATTAATTAATAATTATTAATAATGGTATATCATGCATTGGCCATACTCGACAACGAGGGGGCAGCCATCATGTATGTATGTATGTATGTATGTATGTATGTATGTATGTATGTATGTATGTATGTACGTACGTACGTACGTACGTACGTATGTATGTATGTATGTATGTATGTATGTATGTATGTATGTATGTATGTATGTATGTATATAAGATGTGTGTATGAAGACGTACATAAGCATATAATACGTTTATATACAATAAACATATGGGTAACCATGCTGCCGAAGAAAAATACTTTTTTGTAATGAAACGAAAATGATTATATTTTTCTCTATTTCCC
>OZ024740.1:47134289-47184289 GCA_964016885.1 Eledone cirrhosa
GCATGCGGAAGACGTTTGAAAAATTCGGTGAGAAACAGAGAAGACAAGGGTAAGAGAAGAGAAGCAAACAGAGAGAAAGAGAGAGAGAGAGAGAGAGAGAGGGGGGGGGGGAGAAAAGATTAATACTGTGCATAATATTGGGGAGTGGCGAGTAGTGTTAAGGAAGGAGGTGGAGCTAATTGTGTGAGGGTTGTAACATTGTATGCTGATGGGTTTGAGAACGAAGGACATTGAGCCATAGAAGAAGTTTGTGGGAGAACAAAGCTAGAGAACTTATTACATCAGGTAGATTATTCAGATGAGATGTGTAAGATAATAGACGTAGAGAAATAGGTTAAAGAGAGAAAAGATGTGGGGAGGAAGATAGATAAAAGGTATTAGCAGAAATAGTGATTGGGTGTGTGAGTAAGAGAGAGAGAGAGAGAGAGAGAGAGAGAGAGAGAGAGAGAGAGGGAGAGAGAGAGAGTTGGGCAATGTGTATGAACTACAGTGCAGCTATTAAAAGATATTAAGCAGCAAACTCCATTTCTCTAAAGTTGCAAAGGGAATATATCCACATCTTCCTCCTCCTCCTCCTCCTCCTCCTCCTCCTCCTCCTCCTCCTCCTCATCATCATCATCATCATCATCATCATCATCACCACCACCACCACCACCACCACCATCACCACCACCACCATCAATATCATCATCATCATCATCATCATCATCATCATCATCATCATCATCATTATCACTACCATCACCAATAAGAACAACAACACTAGCATCATCAACAAAAATACTATTAATTAGGCATGAAGCCTGGGGCAATTAATTCTTTAATAGAACATCAAGGAAAGAATAAAAACAATTTAGCAAAATATATACACATATGAAATATATAGACATATGAAATATATAGACATATGAAATATATAGACATATGAAATATATAGACATATGAAATATATAGACATATGAAATATATAGACATATGAAATATATAGACATATGAAATATATACACATATGAAATATATAGACATATGAAATATATAGACATATGAAATTTATAGACATATGAAATATATAGACATATGAAATATATAGACATATGAAATATATAGACATATGAAATATATAGACATATGAAATATATAGACATATGAAATGGGTGTGACGATAGCTTTATGTAAAATATAAATAAATATAAATAAATAAACTATAAAAGATACCCATGCGTACACATGCATAAGCATACAGTTAAACTTATGAATGGATCTCGAATCGGTTTTTGATGAATGTGTTTTCCAGCCTCCCGATTAAGGGAACTACTTATCTATCGTATTATAGTGCAAGTGACTGAGTTAATTGTACATTTAACGTAATCTTTAGGCAGACACAGCAAGACATCGTGTTTGATGAGCCTGGATTTTTCAATGTTAAGAGTAGTTCATCCAATGAGCTTCACACGGTTTCCCTCAAACCCATTTTAGTAGATGATATTTTCCTAAAATGTCATCCAGCGTGCTCGGATAGAACTCAGAAGCTTATGATTGAGAAACACTTTTTAACCATTCGTGCTCCGAATATCGTCAATAGAAACTAAGAAATAATAGATATATTTATTAAAAGTCTTGTCTTCTGTCTATACAATACGCCAGATATATATGTTCAAAGTTCACAAAAGCTATGCAACTGAAAATAAAAGCAAAATCAAATAAATATGATGAATGTTTGCAAAGGGGAGCATTTATTATAGTAAGAGCGTAGGACACTGTTGGTAATAGAAACAATATCAGATATTGGAATAAACTCAATTTAGTCTGACAACATGTGATACAAAAGACAACATTGTTTGGCACTGCATAGATACTGAGATAATTCATGTTAAACAACTAAACGACTTATATCTAGAGTTACTTGATGTTCATAGTACAAGTGTGGTAAATGTTGGCATTACATACAAAGCAGCTGTGAAGTTACTAGACAGAATTCTAAACAACAGCGTAACTTTTTGCATCATCCTGAGTTTGCATAAGTAATAATAATAATAATGATGATTTCTACTATAGGCACAAAGCCAGCTATTTGAAGAGATGAGAAAGTCGATTCTATCGACCTCAGTGCATTACTGGTACTTTATTTTATCGACCCTGTAAGGATGAAAGGCAAAGCTATCCTCGGCGAGATTTGAATTGAGCATGTAAAGGGCCATAACTCTATGCTTCAAGGTAAGGTGTCTGACGCTCTACCGATACTGCCAATCAATAATAATAATGGTTTCTTTATTAGCCACACAAGGCTTACATAAGAAGACAATAAGGACGGAACAGGACAGTGTGGGTTTTTGTGTGTGTGGGAAAGGTTTATAGAGAAGACTAAAACAAACATTTTAAATAAAAACATAACATATTCTCCCCCAAAATGGAGATACCTCCGAGAGTCGCTCATGGAGGAGGTCCACAAAAAGCCATGGTAACCTTGACCGCTAGGGCAAGTGCCCTCTCTCAGATGTTCTCCTCCAATTTACAGGTGCATACTTAGAACAAACTTATTCATTGGAACCAAGTTTGCCTCCCTCACCAACATTTCACCAAACTGGTTGGAAGGCAGCATCTCCCTCTCCACTCTGATTTTTCTTATCAGGTGAAACCTGAAAAAGTTAATCAAGACTTCGTCGAAGAGTAAAGTGCTTGTATTCAAAACTTTCAGGCACGTCCACTACACGACATCTTTCGTCATGGTCACCAGGTAGATAAAAACTGCCTGTCCCCACTCTAAATGAAGACGAGGGGGCGATCTTCTCAATGGACTCAGTTGATAACCGGATCCGTCCCACATGTGATAGCAAGTGTTCGACATAAACCTACTGGTCAGTAACAATCGGACACTCGATGAGTGCGTGCAGGATGGTTTCGTCACCCTGCGCATATTTCGGACAGGCCCAGCTGACTGATTGTAGAGTTTATCTCGAATTGGCAAAGCTCCTCTGTAGCACTGCCAAGCCAGAGATTTCAGGAAGTTATCCATGGGCCTCGGACCAAAAGTTCTCTCGAAAAGAGTGGTTAGTTGATTTTCGTCAACGCCAAGAGTCCCCCAAGAACATCGTCTATTTTATCCTCTTTAGTGAAGGCGAGTGGTTGAATGGTTAGAGAATTTGATTCGCAATCGTGAGGTTGTGATTTCGATTCCCAGACCATGCGATGTGTTATGTCCTTGAGCAAGACGTTTTATTTCACATTGCTCCTTTTACCTGGATTAGCAACCGATAGATAGTATTATGGAAAGAGCAATTGGAAAGCCCAATGGAAGCATTGTTTCCTCGATCCGATTTGACGAGCTCCACCCCACTCGTTAAGCGAATGAGGTCTGGAATCTTGTCGATCGTTCTTATATAAAAATCTATATAAATCTATGGTGGAGTTTCCACCGATTACACTGCCCGATTGGCCGAGGACTGTGAGCGCTTGGAGGCATTTCAGTTTCCAAACGTTACCTCTTGGTCTTTGCTTGACCCAAGACAGTAGCTCTGTCAAGAAGAGGAGCTGTGGAAAACTGCGTCTACCAAACGGTAACCACACCTGTTCACTGTCGAGGTACACCTGAAGATGAGGGAGTTTGTCTGGGCATCATCGGCCATAGCATGCCTAGTCCTCTACTTAGCGGGTGTTGGCAGCAAATGGATCGCCTTACCATTGGCATGCGTCCCTTTCATAAAAAGCGAAAGAGCAGCCGCTCCAGCATGGTAAGACCAGGACAAGGCATGACGGTCAGTCGGTGGTAGATAACGGACGCAACCTTTCAGTGATAGCTTCTTCTCGGCCCATTTCTCAGCGAGACTGGCCACCCTGCTCGTTACCGCGTACCAGTTTTTTTCCATTTGGAAGTCTAGACAAAACCAGACCCTGAGCAATTTATCCGGTCGGTACAGTGCCCGACGACATTGTTGGATGGCATGGAGTTGCCTCTGCAGGTGTCGAGCTGCAGGCCCACCGAATTTTTCTAGTTAATTTTTGATCTTGTAATCGCTTTGTATTCTTCCAGAGCAGTGCCGATCAACTCAATATGTTTGCTGCTCGACACCACTACTGTGACAGCATCAGCATATGGTGATACAAATCTTCCACATCATAGTTCGTAAGGGATGATCCTCAACGCGTAGTACAACAGAGTAGTACAACAGAGATAAGAGAGGATAACCTTGGTGAACCGAGCGCACGATGTTGAAAGGTTCTGAGAGGTAGCTTTTCACGTTAACCACTGAACCGATGTCATTGTGCATTGCAACAATCCATCCTCTGAATGATGAAGTCCGTTGCTTTGAGAACTGCCACCAGGCACCGATGGAGGACCCTATCAAAATATTTCGACTGATCTAAGTTTATCAGGGCCCAACACGTGCCAGGTTCTTTAGCCACCCTCTCTATGATGTATCGCATTAGGGGGGAATTAACGTGAATGGATCTATCCGGAATGGCACATGTTTGCGCCACTCATACCAGACCACTAACGACAAGTACCAACCTCGTCGTTAACACCTTGGGAAAAATTTAAAACTCTGAGTTTAGCAGAGTTATAGGCCTGAAATTATCTATATAGTCCCCTTTGTTCAGATCCTTTCTCAACAACGCCACCGCTCCTCAACTCACAGAACTGGGAATTCTCTCGTTCTGCTGCCAGTTGGCGTAGACGTCCGCTGAAATATCGCCGAATATATTTGGCATATTTGCGTAAAGCTCGTAGAGCAGACCAACCAAACCAGGTCATTTGCTTTTTGTGCAGTTACCCCTTGCGTCCCATATTTCATCAGCTGTTATTGGCTTTTCGCAACACTCCACCTCTCTCGTCGAGATCTCTGGCAAGCTACTGAGGTAGGAACTGAAATCTATCCCTCGATCCGACTCATCAGGGCTCCTGAATATTTGCGAGAATTGATGCTGAAAAACCGCACACACCTGCCAAAGACCGAATTGTGGCTTTGTTGCCACGCCGTCTCTGCAACCCGGGCTCATCAAACTGCTTTCATCCGCTCATATCTAAGAGCATGTGCCTTAGCTCTGACAATGCAGCCTTCGTGCTTCGCATTGAGAATCCTTAGAGCGCCAATCACGTTGCAAGCACGTCGGCTGCGATGCCTTCTCTAATGGCTTCATCTGTTATTAACGATTGTCCCCATCAAGACTCACTTAACTAATTCACTAATCCGGTCTCTGTAAACTCTAAACGACGCGTTCAGCTTCTCGTAACCGCGTCCCAGTCGGTAAAGCCTATGTAAGTCGATTGTACAGGTCACAAATTTATGGTCTGTGTAGTCGACTACTTTGAATTGTGGACAACCTATACTAGACTTTACATAATACCCTATTTAGATACGATCTGGATAATTTGATGAGGTTTGACCAAGTTCACAATGGCACATCTGGGAAATCCAGTCAGTACTCATTAGACAGTTGGAAGCGCCTGAGCAGGTTTGCGAGGCTTGTACACCCTCCTCCCCTATCTTCTAATCCCGCACAGTACCAGCGCGTGTCTAAGAGACAGTTCCATTCACCCACTAGCACTAAGAAGTGAAACGTTCCAAGAAAGTTCTCTAGGCACTTGAAGAAATCAGGCCTTCCTGCCTCCTATAAGGGCATAGACGGCCATTAGCCTGTAAGCATGCTCTTCGCTGCTGGTTACGTTTAGCACCATTAACTTATCCTCTGAGTCCAGGAAGATAGTCCGTATCTTGAGATCCAAGCCTTTTCGAAACAATACAGCGACTCCACCTACGGAACCCACACGGCTTGGAAATGCATACACCTCATAGCCACTGAAAATGGGTGCGAAGGTACCTGCCTCGGATATTCTGGTCTCTCTGATGGCCTCCATAGCTATGTTCAGTGACATGAGGTCGTCGAGCAAGTGGCCCTGCTTCCAAAACGACTCCAAGTCATGTGCATTTATACTGACAATCCAGAGAAAAGCCATGTTAAATAAAGAGGAGGAAAGGTGCGAAAGGCTTACTTACCCTGTTCGTGTGGAAGGAGGGATGGTGGTCCTTCATTTCTGCTAGATGGGGACACCTCCACAAGAATGTCGGAGCATATGGGTTTTGATAATATGGTGCAGAAATCCCTAATTGCGTTGGGGAATTTTGTTTTCAAAGGAGTGTATGTTTCTTGTATGATGTGTATGATGTATATGTTTGTGGGCAGTGTAAGGTTTTGGACGGTGATGTAAACCGCTTCTGTGATTGTGATGTTGTGCTTAATGTGGTGCATTAACTTCTGTTTTTTGCGTTTATGACTGAGTAATTCGTGGGGTTTATTTTCTTTTGCAGAACCGTGTTCTTTTGTTGGGCCGTGTTCAGGAGTGAAGGAAGACAGGAGGCTGAATTAAGTGTAAGAATTGCAGGAGCTGGTGCAGGAATGCGCCAGCTTCAGCATTCGGTAATCAGAAGAAAAGAGGTAAGTGTAAAAGCCAAACTCATGAATCTTGGGTAATCTTGGGTAATGTCTGAAAGAAAGTACTACTGAATATGCTACCGACTATGTTTCGTAATTGTAATAAATATTGAATACAAATCCCATTTAAACACCGAAAAGCTGAACTCATCAAAACTAACGATCTACAACTTTATGTTTATTAACAGTAGACTAATATTCATAAAATAACCAAACAAGAAGACAGAACAATAAAACGATACAAAGAATAAAGAGAAGAATTGTAAAAGAAACATGGAAAAAAACCCAAGCATCTTAACAAAACAACAATGAAATTACATAATATGAAAAATAAGTATAAAACAATAATGGCAACTTGTCCAGTGAATGACAGTATAAAACAGTATAAGTTTGTGAAAAATGAAACAGATTAACAAGATCTCATGTGTTCTGAATCTGAAACGTATTTAGGTAAGATTAATGACTTCCTGATCTACGACAAAGACGTCTGAAAAGATCTACTTCAAAGGATTTCAAAGGAAAAACTTAACAAAAGCAATTATAATCATAAAAAGAACTCAGGGCATATGCTGCCTCCTCATAAATTAAAATTAAAAATGTGAAGCCTAATAATTTAAGGAAATCAAAATATCTGAATAGGTACAAATAAGTGGGATGATTATTTTGAAAGCATTGCCAAATTAGTGAAAATATAATACATGCATACATAAAACATTGTATAAATAATCAATCAAAGTTTATATGTTTTATGTAAGTGTGAAGAGATAGAAGTCCAAATAACTTGATATCATAGCGAAGAGCTGCCAGAAAATAATATGTCTATAGACATAAACTGTCTACTGATTACCTGACACGGACTAGATAAGTACTGAATTTTATTTACCACATGAAGCCAGCTGAAAATGTAGGTATGAAAATCGAGAGGAAAATCGAGAACACTCAAGAATCAAATTGTGAAAATCCTGTTCCAAATTTTAATCTACATGTTGATTGTTTTTCGTTCAATTTGACCATAATTCAGCAGATCTACAATCTACAATCGGGATGAACGAACTCCGCGCTTCTCCATCGCCACCATCAGAAAGCCATTTTGTCAGCCGGAACCATGAAATATTTGCATGGCACGCTGAAATTTCCTTTAGGCGTTTTCTATAGATTCTACGCATCTTAATTTTGATTAAAAATATTCTTATTGGTATTTCTTATTGTCGACGGGTGATGGGTTGAAGTATCGGTAGAGCGTCAGACACCATGCTTTGCAGCATAGAGTTATGGCTTTTACGTTCTGAGTTCAAATCCCGCCGAGGTTAACGTTGTCTTTCATCCTTATAGGGTCGGTAAAATAAAGCACCAGTAATGCACTGGGGTCGATTTAATCGACTTTGCTCTCCCCCAAAATTGCTCGCCTTGTGACTATAGTAGAAAACATTGTTGACGTCTCCCTTTTATTTAAAGTATGATGTAGAAAGTCTACAATATACAATATGCCAGTCCTATATTTTAATATGATAGGGTTTGATATGAAGGAGATTTAGCTGTAACATCTAGCAAGTTGAGCGCCGACATAAAAGCTTTTTTATTGACATTTTAATATTACTGCTGTCAAAATATATAAACATCCTCAGCCGCAGAGCATTTTTTTTACGAGAAATATTTCTGAATAGATTGAAATGAAACAAATTTGTATTTATTGTTATCTTCGGGTGATGACAGAAGATTCAATTAGATATTAACGAAGGTAGATGTATTATTTTCGTCGATGCTGTGTTCATATGCACTAAGAAAAACGACATGTGACTAAACATTACGTATATATGAGTATATGTATGTGTGCGCGACAAAAAAAGGCGAAACAATAGAGAATTATATACTGTACTGAATAACTGTGGTCGTAGTTCAAGCGAAATTAGTTACTTATTTACAAATCGTATGTATGTATGTATGTATGTATGTATGTATGTATGTATGTATGTATGTATGTATGTATGTATGTATGTATGTATGTATGTATGTATGTATGTATGTATGTATGTATACCTATGTGAGTGTACGTATATATATATAACAAAGAGGGTGTGGTAAGATACTAGGTGGACCATAACACTCCAGAGTACTCAAGACTTAGAGTAGTAGAGTGGATAATAGGAAAAGAGCCAGAACACCGACGGCTGAGCTCCGGCCGCTTCGACAGATAGATCCCAACTAAGCCACCAGTATATCTATCTATCTATCTATCTATCTATCTATCTATCTATCTATCTATCTATCTATCTATCTATCTATCTATCTATCTATCTATATATATATCAACTAGAAATAGATCGACGTTTATATATATAAAATAAATACATGAAACAATCACAGGGTATAATTTGTAAAGAATGTAGGCACACATAGCTAGGTAGGTAACTAATTAAACCACCAGTCTACCTTCAGATACCCGGACAGATGTTCATCCACGAAACTCGCGAGCCACGTATGGTCCCTCAAGGACTCAAGTATAGGCTACTCTATTCAATGGAAAGCCATCACTAAGTCCAAGCCATACGCAAGGAGAAATCCGACGTGTGGCTTATGTATTGACGAACAAATAACTATCCTCAAGAGTTAACTCAATAGTGATTGCCTAAAAACGAGAAATGAATTTTTCACACGTTGTCCACACGTCACCAAGCATCTATTACATAACTACAAGGCTCCGGACTGATTCTTTGTAATTTTATTTTTAATTCTTTTTATTTTATTTTCAACCTAAAAACTTTCCGGACTTTCGCAGTTATCTCCCTTACACCTCCCGCACGCAGTCTAGTATTGCCTGTGTGAAGTGACCTAGTTTCTGCGCATGCGCGTTCGTAGGGTTGTCCTTCTTGTTCCTATAACCATACACACCCCGAGCTGAAGATCCGCGAAGGCGAAACAATTGTTCTCGGTATGGTGAACTGTTGTGTAACCACTTCTCTCTCTCTCTCTCCCCCCGCCTCTCTCTCTCTCTCTCTATCTGTATATATATATATATATATATATATATATATATATATATATATATATATATATATATATATATATATATACATATATACATATATACATATACATATATATATATATATATATATATATATATATATATATATATATATATATATATATAAAGAAAAAGGGATGAAATCGAAAATGCAACTGAAGTCTTATTTTTTTAAAAAATATATATATTTATTTGGTTCCTTTACCGGTTTCGCAGTTCTTCTGCTTTTCAAAAGGTGAGTTGAGATGGAGGGTCTGTGGTTTTTCTCACATTCGGTATAGCTGTATACATATATTTAAAAAAAATAAGACTTCAGTTGCATTTTCGATTTCATCCCTTTTTCTTTATACTTCCACTCGTGTAGGACACCTCGGTTATTTTTCATTTTGTAAAAAAAACCTCACTTTCTAATATATATATATATATATATATATATATATATATATATATATATATATATATATATATATATATATATATATATATATATATATACACACATACATATATATACATATATATATATATATATATATATATATACGTTATTCCGGGTTGAATCGGAGGTAACCACAGTAAGTAAGGTACTCAATACATAGCAGAGTATAACAGTTTTAATATAGATGAGATTCTACAGGACTAGAACTGTTTCATTCATTAGAAATGATTCCTGGTGATTTCTAATGAATGAAACAGTTCTAGTCCTGTAGAATCTCATCTATATTAAAACTATATATATATATATATATACATATATATATATATATATACATATACATACATATATATATATATATATATATATATATATATATATATATATATATATATATATATATATATATATATCAAAATTTAGATTCGGTATAGCTGTATACATATATCTATGTGAATTTTGTATATCTAAAGATATACAGTATGTTTAATAAGTAACATTTTGAAAGCCCAGCTATGAATATTGAATGGCTGACAGCCAGCGCCATCTAACGGATTCCAACTGAAGCAGAGAGGGACAAATGTCTTTGCGCATTTCGAACTACTGGCTCTCAGCAGAACAGTGCTTCCCTGGTCTCTGCTAGAGCTTGTAAACAGGCAAAAATACATAGTGTTTTCGCCTGTGTAAGTGGGATTATGTTCACACCCTATTACACACACACACACACACACACACACACACACACACACACACACACACACACACACACACACACACACACACACACATATATATATATATATCGGGAGGTAACCACAGTAAGTAAGGTACTCAATACATTAGTAGAGTGTAAACTTCAGGTATAATATAGAAATGACTTCTGCAGGACTGTTTCATTGGAAAGAAATCACCAGGCTTTCTTGATTTTTTTCAGAATAAAACAGTTCTAGTCCCGTTGAAGCCATTTCTATATTAAATGTTATATATATATATATATATATATATATATGGAGGAAGTTATAGTTCACTTGAAGCATTGTGTAATGAAGTATAAACGTTTGTATATGTATAATAAAGACAAAACAATGCAGGTATGGACATAGAATAAAGAATGCAAATGCAAAAGATATTGTTGATAATTAGTCTTCTACCTTAGATTTATTTAAATGTCCTTAATTTTCGAGATAATATATCTTCTTCGGAGGGAAGTAAAGCGGTTAAACCAGTGTTCTAAATAGCTTGCCAAGTCATGCTGACAGGAAATGGTATAGAGTATCTGTTCTATCTCTAATGTCAAAGAGTTAAGGTTAGGTGGATAAAGAGTAGTCTCCCTTTAAAAGGTTTTTTTGTATATGCCTGTTTAAGTGTGTGGAAGAATGTGTGAGATGTAAGTATGTGTGTGAGTGTGAGAAGATATGTCTATACGTAAATGTGGGGGATAGATGTTATCTCGTGTTAGAACTGGTCTTTGTGTGTGTATGTGTGTGTGTGAGAGAGAATAAGTGGAGGTGTAAGCGTGTGTGCGTGTGTGTGTGTGTGCGTGTGTGCGTGCGTGTGTGTATGCGTGTGTGTGGGAGGGGGTGTAAATATGGGGCTAGATGCTCTATCAAGTTATAAATTGGGTGTTGAATTCTAGTCTATTATTGATTGGTGGTTGTGTTTTGTCTATAATTAGTGCTTCCTTAATTCTAAGATTGCCGCGGTTTCTTTCCTTAGTTTCTATCCTAACTGTTATGGTTTTGTCGGTGTTTTTGCATTTAACTAGGTGTTTCTTAAATGAGGAAGCGTTAGTATTGATGTGTTCTTTTATTCTTATGTGGAGTGGTCTGGTGGTGCTACCTACGCAGAAGTTGCTGCATTTGTCGCACTCTAGTCTGTATACGACGTAAGCCTGGTGGCATAGGTCTGTGTCGTTTATGGGGCAGTTGGCTAGCCTGCAGCGGTTGTCATGTCTGGTGGAGTGTCTTTTGGTTAGCTGTCCGCGTAGAGAAGGACCTGAGTGGGCCAGTTGGATATCTAGTCTCTCTCGTCTGATAGCTCTGCGGATGGCTGTTGTTGTTTCGTCACTGAAGTGTGGGAGCTTCAGGAAGCAAGTGTTAGTGCCTCGGGTGTGGTGTCCTCTGTTCTTTCTGGCACGGTTTGTGGTGGATGTCATGTATCCGTTCTGTTTGAGTACTTCCAGGAAATGTGTGGTGTGTGTGTCTCGGTCTCTAGCGTCGGTGCATTTGATGCGGATACGTGTTAGTTCGTTCCTTATGTATCCAAACTTAGCGCTGGCTGGGAGGGCCGATCTGAAATGTACGAACAGGTCCCTGCTGGCGGCTTTTTTTATAGAAGCAAGTGTAGATGTTGCCTTCCTCTGTCACCCTGAGTTGGAAGTCCAGTAGGGATAGGGATCCGCGGTCATCGGGGTGTTCCATGCTGAACTTTATACTGGCGTCCATGCTGGAGAATGTTGTGTATATTTTATCCGCCTCCTCACGGGATGATGTAAGGATGAGTATGTCATCTACATATCGGGTGAAGAAGGTATGGGAATGGCAGGTGTTGAGGGCTCGGCATTCTAGCTGGTTCATATAGGTGATGGCCAGCAGGCCCGATAGGCTGGATCCCATGGGTAATCCTGTTGTCTGTCTGTATCTGTGGTGGTGGAAGGTGAAGTACGTGTTGTCCACTGTGAAGGACAAAAGCTGGTGTATGTCCGTCGGAAGGAGGCCCTAGTAGTGGATGTCTTCTGCGACCACGCAATAAATCGACAGCTGGATGAGCGGGGACTTTAATGTAGAGGGAGACAACGTCGAGGCTAAAAGCCTAACACTTAGCTACATACAAACATTCTGCCTAAGAAAACTCATACAACACCTACACCGCACGCTACAACAACACATACGGACTATTTACAGCCTTGTACCACAACTCGCTGAAACCCCAGAACCTCTGTCCAGAGTTATTTCCGCCGCTATAGACAGGTCATACCACCATCGCCGAGACTACGAGAAAATACGCCTAACGCAAAACTTTCTCAAACTCAGCACGGCTAACCGTCTTAACAACATCCCAACTCTAAGCACCAACAGAGTCGAACAAGACGGTACCCACACCGAACCTAGCGGTGCCGCGACCAACAACACACTTGACGCAAAACACCTCGTCACAGACTTGACAGGATCCCTCTCCCGAGAGGAATTAGACCTCCTCAGTCTGGGTCCAAGTTCATATTGAAACAGAGACTGGACGCCAAATTATGGCTCGACATAGAAACGAATTTCTGTCGGGCTGCCTACCAACTAAAATGGATATCGACTCTCGGCAACAACACCACGGAACCTAACAAACCCAGATTCCCGATATACCAACTGGATCGCCCACTATGTCCACCGCCTGCCAACCTTGAGCTTGAAGAAAAACTCTCGAGGCTAAAACATTCCGTATTTAACATCTTACGGAAACAGAAGAAGATAGCCCCAAACATCTCCAGGACACAACAACTCGCCCTGAACAACCTACGGAATAGGGAACTTATATACTTACCATCCGACAAAGGTAAATAGTTTTGCGTCATCTCTCAACCCACATACAACAACCTAGCCTTTGAACACCTAAGCGACAATTAACTATATACAGAGATCCCGGACATGACTGCAACCCAGATCGAAAAACAGACCAACTCCATCTGGTTCGACATCTGTAACAGAAGACAACTCCCAAATAAAGTTAAGCTCAACTACACCACTAGAAATAGCAGACTGCCCACTTTCTACCACCTCATCAAGAACAACAAGAATAGTACTAAGACACAAATAAGACCGATCGTCTCTAGCATAGAAGGACCCCTATACAAAGTTTCCTGGCTCCTCTCCCAGGTCCTCAAGCCTCTACTCTCCACCTTTCCCGGGCACGTCAGTAGCTCCGACGAAGTCATACATAGACTACACCAACTCCAGCCAGGACAACTTAAACTAAATAGATACGCTTTTAGCCTCGACGTTGTCTCCCTCTACACTAGAGTCCCCGCTCATCCAGCTGTCGATTTATTGACGGACTGCGTGGTCGCAGAGGACATCCACTGCTAGGGCCTCCTTCCGACGGACATACACCAGCTTTTGTCCTTCACAGTGGACAACACGTACTTCACCTTCCACCACCACAGATATAGACAGACAACAGGATTACCATGGGATCCAGCCTATCGGGCCTGCTGGCCATCGCCTATATGAACCAGCTAGAATGCCGAGCCCTCAACACCTGCCATTCCCATACCTTCTTCACCCGATATGTAGATGACATACTCATCCTTACATCATCCCGTGAGGAGGCGGATAAAATATACACAGCATTCTCCAGCATGGACGCCAGTATAAAGTTCAGCATGGAACACCCCGATGACCGCGGATCCCTATCCCTACTGGACTTCCAACTCAGGGTGACAGAGGAAGGCAACATCTACACTTGATTCTATAAAAAAAAAAGCCGCTAGCAGGGACCTGTTCGTACATTTCAGATCGGCCCTCCCAGCTAGCGCTAAGTTTGGATACATAAGGAACGAACTAACACGTATCCGGAACAAATGCACCGACGTTAGAGACCGAGACACACACACCACACATTTCCTGGAAGTATTCAAACTGAACGGATACACGACATCCACCACAAACCGTGCCAGAAAGAACAGAGGACACCACACCCGAGGCACTAACACTTGCTTCCTGAAGCTCCCACACTTCAGTGACGAAACAACAACAGCCATCCGCAGAGCTATCAGACGAGAGAGACTAGATATCCAACTGGCCCACTCAGGTCCTTCTCTACGCGGACAGCTAACCAAAAGACACTCCACCAGACATGACAACCGCTGCAGGCTAGCCAACTGCCCCATAAACGACACAGACCTATGCCACCAGGCTTACGTCGTATACAGACTAGAGTGCGACAAATGCAGCAACTTCTGCGTAGGTAGCACCACCAGACCACTCCACATAAGAATAAAAGAACACCTCAATACTAACGCTTCCTCATTTAAGAAACACCTAGTTAAATGCAAAAACACCGACAAAACCACAACAGTTAGGATAGAAACTAAGGAAAGAAACCGCGGCAATCTTAGAATTAGGGAAGCACTAATTATAGACAAAACACAACCACCAATCAATAATAGACTAGAACTCAACACCCAATTTATAACTTGATAGAGCATCTAGCCCCATATTTACCCCCCACCCTCCCACACACACGCACACACGCTTACACCTCCACTTATTCTCTCTCTCACACACACATACACACACAAAGACCAGTTCTAACACGAGATAACATCTATCCCCCACATTTACGTATAGACATATCTTCTCACACTCACACACACACATACACACACATACTTACACCTCACACATTCTCCCACACACTTAAACAGGCATGTACAAAAAACCCCTTTTAAAGCGAGACTACTCTTTATCCACCTAATCTTAACTCTTTGACATTAGAGATAGAACAGATACTCTATACCATTTCTATGTCCATACCTGCATTGTTTTGGCTTTATTATACATATACAAACGTTTATATATATATATATATATATATATATACCTCAGCAGTTTCGACGTTAATTTAATGAGTAGGTAGTCCAGTCGATTAAACAGATAATTGTTCATCGACGAAATCGTAAACCAGCCACCGTCATCATCATCGATATATATATATATATATATATATATATATAGGAACCAGTAAGACCCCGACAGCTGAGCTCAAGCCGTTTCGACGGCTAATTCTGGACAAGCTGTCGGGGTCTTACTGGTTCCTATTACCCACTCTACTACCTCAAGTATTGAGTACTTTGGTGCGTTATGGTCCACCTGGTTCCCTACCACATTTCCTTCGTTATATATATATATATATATATATATATATATAAAACGAAGGAGGTGTGGTAAGGAACCAGATGGACCATAACGCACCAGAGTACTCAATACTTAGGGTAGTAGAGTGGGTAATAGGAAAATGTTTGACCCCGACGGCAGAGCTCAAGCCGTTTCGACAGCTATTTCTGGACTAGTCCAGAAATAGCCGTGAAATAAAGTGTCTTGCTCAAGGACATAACGCACCCCTCAGCTCGGGAATCAAAATTACAACCCCCATCGAAATCTAACCACTCAGCCACGTGCCTTCATAAATATATATATATATTGTTTTACTATCTGGAACGTTACACACACACACACACACACGCACACACACACACACACACACACACACACACACACACACACACACACACACACACACACACACACACACACACACACACACACACACACACACACACACACACACACACACACACACACACACACACACACACACACACACACATATATATATTCAATGCAGTAAGTAGAGAAGTTAAATGCTTTATTTATTTCAGATAGAAATTAATTTTACAGGGCTAGAACTGTTCTATTAGGTTCAAATGGTTTGAAAAGAATGAAGCAATTCTAGTCATTTTTATTTTAAAAATATTTTATGTATACTAGAATTCATAAAGCCCCCTTAATTTTTACTTAACTTATTAGTTTACCTAAAAAAAAAAATACAAGTGATTTCTAAAACATACAATATACATATAAGTTAATATGTCAAATATATTTTGGCGTAAATATAACTAACTACTAGTAGTGATAATAGTAGTATTAATGGCAGCTGCTATGGAGCTAGCTATAAAGTTGGTAGCAAACAACCTATCTTTAAAGTAACAATGCAATGATTAACGTTCCAGATAGTAAAACAATAGCAGGAAATAACAGATGCTACTTTGAAGCAAATTTACCTACTTCATCCGCCATGAAGTCACTTCTCTATTGTGTGTACTGGAGTGGATTTCAAATTAAAGTAGAATTAGTGTTTAATAATTCTCAGCAATCATTAGATCCTGGGTTCGCTTTCATTGCATGGCATCGTAAGCAAGTGCCGTTTACCATATACTCTGGTCTACATATGCCTTGTGAGTGAAATTGGGTAAACGGAAGCTGTTAAGAAGCTCGTCGGGTACGCACGCTATATTTGTAATTCAGAGGACAGATTCATGTCACATGCTGTGTCGCTATGAATATTTCTGGGAATTACGTTAAGGGTACACATACCTTTGGAATGTTCAGTCACACGTTAATTTCATGAGAAATCTTTTCCGATGACAGAACAGCTGGAAGGTGAGTCTGAAGACTCTGCCTCCACGACCCTCTCAGGAACAAGTGGTCAAAGAAGAAGAAGATAATGATGATGATGATGATGATGATACATATATATATATGGTCTAGCCTCTTCCCATCTTCATTGCTGAAGGTCGGGGTACATGAACAATCGCACCAAAGTTCATCTCTATTATACTGTATGTTTATTATTCTCAGCGGGAAAGATGTGATGTTGGTGGGTCCCAAATCCTCGTCCGACCATTATTCACTTTTATATATTAAGATTGATAATGAGATCATAACTGTCTTAAGAAAACTTCATCGATTGTTCTTATCTTTTAATTGGTACCCTTGGAAAGATGAAACATCTAAGATTTGGAATTAGCAGCTTGTCAGAAGCCCTGATATTTGAACTTATTTAAACGTATGACCACTGGTGTCTAATTTATGCCGATGCTAACTATGATCAGTTGTTTTTGAACTCCGTTTTTTATGTTTAATTTATACGCCCATTTTCATTGGAATAATTTCTTTGATGAGGAAACAGATCTAGAAAGAATATAATTTTATTCACATATTTTCGCTTATGATGTGCTCTGTAAGAAGATCCTTGAAATCTTTTGCCTAAATTTAGGTGAATATTGTTGATAATGTAACTCAGAAATGCCTGAATGGCGCCTGACTTGCATCGTTTTTGGCCGTTAAATTACTACTCTTTAATTTAACGAGCATTACAATTACAATTTATTATTAAGTATAACCGCAGTGGATTGGCAGTGGATTGGCAGTATCGGTAGAGGGTCGAACGCTATGCTTTGACGTATAGAGTTACGGCTCTTGCCATTCTGAGTTCAAATCCCGCCGAGGTTAACTTTGCCTTTCATCCTTACGGGGTCGATAAAATAAAGTACCAGTAATGCACTGGGTAATTACTGGCCTTGTGCCAAACGTAGAAACAATTATTAAGTATAACCGCATAATTAAATACGATTATTTTGATGTTGCAATTTTCAGTAAACCATAACTAATTAATCATATGCTTACACAGATAATAAGTAAAAATTATTATATTAAAGAAACGAATAAAATTATTTTATCTAAGCTTTGTTGGAAGAAAGACTTCGAAGGGTGTTAAGAGTTAAGCCTTAAGGATAAAACTATTACAATTGCTTCAGTATGTTAGGATCACGTCAAAGTTATTTAATTTAAGGTTAAAAAGCAAACTGAATGTTTTGGCAAGCATTCAAAATAAACAACCAAAAATAAAGAAAAGAAAATGCGAATTTGGTAAAACTAATGGAACAAGTAGGTTGAGAAAATAGAAGTTTTATAAAAAATGTTTTCAATTGTATAGAAGAAATATATAATGAATGACACAAACGCACGCGCGCACACACACACACACACACACACACACACACACACACACACACACACACACACACACACACACACACACACACACACACACACACACACACACACACACACACACACATACACACACACACACACACACACACACACACACACATATATATATATATACCCACATATATATATATATATATATATATATATATATATATATATATATATATATATATATATATATATATATATATACCCACACGCACACGCACAAACTTACGAAATAGTCACCGTATCTATTGTAAGTTATACAAAGGATAACCTAATAAGAAATATTATAGTTAGAATTTAAATGATTAACAGGAGCATTTTGTTTAAGAATTTGTATTGCTGTAGGTAAATCAAATTAGATTAAGGAAAGCATCATTTGAATAAATATATCTTGATTCAAAAATAGACTAGTTTTGTTTGTACTTGGTAACGCTCTTCAATAGGAAACATACGTTTTAAGAAAATATAAAACAAACAAACAAATAGTTGTATACATATGGTATGTACGTATATATCAGTATAAAACACTAAATATTAATAGAATCACGTTTGTATTTATCTAATGGCTTTTTATGTCTGTTACACATGTTAAAAAGAAAATATAGAAAGAATAATACACGTTACATTTTAAGTCCTAAATTTTCTCACATTCCGACTATCATTTCTGGAAATTCTATTAACATTGGTTTTAGCCTAAGTTCAATGATCCTATATATTAAAAATGCTTCAGATGTAAGACGCTAGTTGTGTTCATATTTTGCATTCCAAGTTTATCATATGAGGTGCAGAGTTGTCTTCTGGAAATGCTGCATTTTCCAATTGTCAAATCTATTCCTGAATGCGCGGCGTTGGTTTCCACTGTTCAGGCCGTATTGACCAGTCTCACGATCTAGAACATTGCAGCCACCATTATTCCAGGTTTTTGTATATTCCCCACTACATTACCCTATTCATCATTCCCTTTACATTATAGTTGGGTGTGGTTTAAAGAGATAGATACTAGCAGTGGTCAAAATTTAGTTTCTGGTGAGGATCAGGCAGATTGCAGTTACTGATCCTATACCCTTACCTCCGGTTGTTTTTATGTTCCAGTAGAGAAATAATTTTCAATGTATCTCAGAGAAATAGTTGGATAGGTATCCAGTTTGTGGATACCTATCAAACTATTTCATATTTCTTTCTACAAAATGATAAATAAAACAGGAGTCATTGCTTGGAGTGAACATTTTCTTTACATTTATACATATTTAAAGTTTTAAATAGTTTACATCATAGTCAATTTACATTGTATTATTTCATTGTCAAGCCTAAAATATATGAAATCTAAAATAAACAACAAATAGAAGCGTAAAAAAAGAGAACAATGTGTACATTATGCCATCTGAATACAATTTCCAAATATCTTAGGTAAAGCTGAATCAGTTTAAAGTATCCCTTTAGGATTTTCACCCCTTTCAAGTTTGCTACTATTACAATTACAACAAGATTTTGTTTAACACCTGTGTATGAAGTGACTTCTAAGAAAGCTTTCATATTTTGAGATATTCTCATCAGAATGTTGATAAACACATATCATTAAGTTTATATTATTTCATACTCAATTTCATACCTCTTGAATATTGAAGTCTCTATTTAGAAAACATTAAGCAGTATCAAAAGTCGAAACAAAAATCTTTATTATACATTAACTATAACGAATGGAATGAGAACACACATGATAACTTGAATATACATAATTGTGTATGAATGTAGAGGTTTAACTATAGAAATAATACTTTCTTCGCCTAAGGATTTCTCCCATCTCAATAGTTAAATAACTGACTGATAAATCTTCCTCTTACCAACTACACTATGGTCTAGATTATGCTAGGTAAATCTCTCTTCAGAAAACTTCCTTTAAATAGTCAATTTTGCGTCAGTCATCGTTAGAAACATACCACCAGCTACCTTTTTTAATTAATTAGACCTATAGTAATATAGCTTTTTGGTAATAACTTGAAAATATTAGGCATTGTAAATATTGAATCACTGAAACACAAAATAGGGCACGATTAACGAATACCAATGTGTGTTTGCTTTCAAAATTCTACTTTATAGGGGCTGAGCTGGCCAGCCGCAGGTGTGAGCCTCGCAAGCTGGAATTGCTTTTCGAGCGCGTCTCCTTTGCTGTCCTCCGGGGAAACACCTCCTCCATTCTGTCCGCCGGGGCGGTGGGGAGGCCACCAATATGATTGACTGATTTTATCAGTCAGATGTTCTAATGATTCTCTCTCTCTCTCTCTCTCTCTCTCTCTCTCTCTCTCTCTCTCTCTATATATATATATATATATATATATATATATATATATATATATTGATTTGGTTTTGGGCTTGGGTGGTTAATGCCTTCTTGACCACCTTTTCAGTTTTGTATGGCTCCTTAACACATTGTTTAGCTCTGGTTTTTAACTATTGAGCACTTTGCCAGTATCTGATTTTTGCGTTTCACTTCGCTTTTCCTTTCTTGCCCGCCGAAAATGCGATTCTTGCTGAATCTTTATTTGTATATATATATATATATATATATATATATATATATATATATATATATATATATATAAGGTTCTACTACATATGTGTAGTTTTATACACAATGACGTTTTTAAACTTGCTTATTATTGAAGTTATATAATTTCCGCAATTCTGAGACTGGATCCTTGATTAAATCTCGTTTGGAAATAGTAAAGGGTTTTCACAAAGGCTAAAAAAATCCTTTCAAATCTATTTCTCTTCATTTTACATAGCAAAGGCGTTTTTTAATCACTTCGATTTATTTTTGTTTCAGTATAAAGAGAGAGAATATGAACTTACCCGTAATGGAGCTAGATTAGAAGAAATAAAATTATGGATTAACTTAAATTTAGAAATTGTCAATTTTGTAGGCTTACCAAGATTAATTAGATCGATGTAATTAGTGTTCAGTCTAAACATTTGTCGATCGATATCTACAGGAAAAACATGGGCGCCGAAAATATCTCAATCATTATAGATCATCAATCAGTATAGAACATGAACTACGAAATTAAAAACTCAACGATGAACCGACAGTTCCTACCTTTCAGTATTATCTATTTGTTTTTGGATGTATAAAGCTACAGAATTTCAAGTTACGTGTTCAACTTAGTTACTATTGCTATTGTTATTGTAAGCTTTTTAAGAGCAACCAATGACAGAATGATTCAGTATATTCAGTTTGTGTATATGCTGCAATCTTGGATCATTGAAGTCCATTATTGTAGTCAAGACAAGTTGTGTTTTGTTTACTCTCGCATAATTGAAGTTTGTACAGCTATAACGAAAAATTAAATTGGTAGTTAACATTTGCTTCCTCAAGTGATATTGAAGTTATTTGAAATCATTATTTGGATCTAATATACTTATTGATGTTACTGTCAAGAGTTGGGTTGAACAATTAATGTTAAGGAGCAAATTTATCTAATGGTTTAGAGAAGAATGTCCACTAGTAAGATAGAAAAGAACGAGTAAAAAGGGCAAAACGGAGATTTAACACGACAGTTAGGATTACAGTCCTATAACTTATTAAGTAAAACTGATCATTTTTGGTGGGGAAATTTTATTCTATACATCGAAACTAAAACAGGAGGTAATCTGAATTTCATACATATCTTTATTACTGTAAATAAAAACCACAAAAGAATCATGGCTTCTCTATAATGTTTTAGAACGCAAAACATTAATGGTCACTAAATATAAAATTTATCAAGCAACTATATTTGTATGACTAGTGAGAGGGGAAAATTGACAAAAGCAGAGAAACTATTTCGTTAAGAAAAGAATACATCAAGAAACCTGATCACGTTATTTGGAATTACATACAGATGGCTTATTTCTCTATAAATAAATTATTAAAACGGTATAATACAAAAAACAAGAAAACTACTATTTGAGTGAAATTGACATGTCTATTAGATACAAATAAAGTCGTGGAAAGCACTTTAAACATTGTTATAGTTATTACTGTCGTGATGATTATATTATTTTTCTCTATAAATAATTGAGAAAATCTTTAATATTAAACGGAATGTATTCAATTATCATGCCTATGTTTATCTTCTATGGATTTATACGATTTAATGTTCAATATTTTTATTACGTTTACATTACTCTAAGCAAAACTAAAACTCCTAAAATTGACACCTATTTCATGGAAATTTTCAAAATGTCTACGAAGACATTTTAATCCAGCTTGGTTATATAACGGAAACAGTGGAGTTGTGTTAGATATTCATATCATACATGCGTTTATGTTTGTATATATGCATGTATGCAAGGAATAGTAAACACAGCTTTTTTCCAAATGCTAATGCTTGTTGAAACACATCTGGAGATAAAAATACTTTTCATAAACATTACTACTTATATCTGTCACACCTGCATACTATCTCAGAATATTATCCCCCGCAGATGATGCCACATTTCATTCTTTCCTAACTTTACACACCCAAGCATCCTTACGTTAGATCCTTCACGCAAATCTGTACTGAACATAGCTATCGAAAGCATCATCTAATGGGAATATGTCAATCTTCTCTCTATCAACAGCAAAAATCACAAGCATTGTTCACATCAATAAAGTATCACTGTATCTTATCACGCACGAATCTAAAGCCACCACGAGCGCTCCAGGTGTTGGGCCTCTCTATCATTGATGATCACTCTTGACTAACTGACGCTCTTAACATAACTAAAACTGTATCTCGAAGACTGGCTCCGAATAACTTGCGTTCGACTTGAACACAAACTATAGGAAGCTTAACGAAACTCTCCGATATTTTCCAAGTTTCCTGCAAGTCCTTCGACGATGGATTACTAAATCTTAAATATATCGGGAATAATAAATATTACAAGGATAACAAAATCAAAATCTCTGTTCTTTTTCTTATTTAGTTTTTCGTTCCTTCTTTCCATCATTACCACTCATATCCGACATTATTACCTCAATATTTACTATCCCACTTGCATTTTAGCTGCTTCCTAAACATCCCCATTTTTCTTTGGTTGATAAAAAATACAGCAAATGATATGACTGAAGCTTCGTTTCAGGCTGAACTAGCTACATAAAATGTTTAGAAAAGCTATTTTAAGAACACAAATTGTAGATTTAAAAACAGATAGTGTAGCAACATATTCTGCGAATATTTTATGTTTAAATAACAGAAAGTTACACTCAGCCAAAACTGCTACAGGTAAAAATATTTCAATTAATACATATTTCTACAAGAGGCTTAACAGATTAGAAAGCTGACTGAACAGAATATATCGTTCCGAACATAGTTTCGCAAAAAAAAAAAAAAAAAAATCTAAGCAAAACCGAAAATTAATTTGCTGAATTCAACAAGCTAAACACCGATATTTAATTGGTATGTTTTTTACTACAAAAATAACCAGATTATGTTAATACATAGCAAAATTACTGGGATTTTTATTTTAGAATATGTCCAATTGTGCAATAGAGTATTGTGTTTGTTAAGCAACTATCGTGTTTGTTTAGCGAAAAGAGTTACAAGAGACTGAACATAACTTGCAACAGAAATGGGCATACTTTTTCACAAAATCTAATTTATTATTTAGTTTTTGTTTTCGAAACAATGAAATTGTCCCTAGTTTCTTGACAAAATACATGTGGCTCTTCCAAAACATTGGGAAAATACTCAAAATTTGGTATATTGTAAACCGCACTCACCTGTTAGATATTATATTCAATATTTACTATTAAAAATTATATTTCTTGGGACACTCTTGGGTATTTTGTCTAGTAATCACAGGTCATCACTAATCAAAGAGACATACGGTTAATGGCATTCTAATCATTACCAAATGAAGGCGTGTGGTTTAGTGGTTAAGGTTTTCGGTTCACGATCGTAGGGTCATGAGTTTGATTCCTGGTGACACGTTATATCATTGAGTAAGACACTTTATTTTATGTTGCTACAGTTAATTCAGCTAGCAAAAATGAGTTGTATCTGAAATTCAGAAGGCCAGCCTTATCTCATACAGTGTCATACTTGATCTCCCTGAGAACTATGTTAAAAGTACCCATGTATATACTCAGCTACTTGTACGTTAATTTCTCTAGCATATTGTTCTATTGATCGTGTCACCTAGAACACTCGTCCTCGAGACTAACAGAGGTCCATTATATGCACACATTACGAAACTGTTCCTCCATAGTTCTCAAAACAAATATGGTGTCATATTAAAGGGATTTGACTATTTCTAAAAGGACAAGTAAACGCCTAAAGGCGTCTTTGTTTGTTGGACTTACCATCTTCATTTATATAATAAATCTGGGTACTAAAGTTGGAAGCGATAAAATGCCAACCCAAACGCTTCAAGGTATATACTTTCATTAATTAATTATTAATGCACCAAATGCCGTGTTTTACATACTGTGACTACACAGTAGTAATTGATATTATATGTAGTATAGGTTTTAGATGTCACTTCAGTGTGCGATGAAACACACTAGCGAAATGTAAACAAATGTCGGGATTATTTCTCCGTCATCAAAAAAAGAGGGAAGGTCAAACCGGTTTCGGTTCTATTTGAGATAGCTCATCAGAAACCACATATATGCCCGTCTGTCTTCATCTTCACAAACAGTCTCTCTCTCTCTCTCTCTCTCTCTCTCTCTCTCTCTCTCTCTATATATATATATATATATATATATATATATATATATATATATATATATTTATAACACACACACACACACACACGCACACACACACACACACACACATATATATATATATATATATATATATATATATATATACATAAATAAATATATATATAATATATATAATATATATATATATATATATATATATATATATATTGGCAACATGACCCCCCCCCCAAAGTATAACAATATATATATATATATATATTGTATATATATATATGAAGAACTCTATTAAACAAAAATCTGATTTGCATAAATTGTACTTTGCTGGCAGCTAAGTCAATTAATTAATTATTAATATACTAAGTTATTTAATGTACTAAGTATACTTTATCACACATTTGCATTGTGCCAGGCATGCGTTGATAATGACCTGATGGAACTAGTTGCTAGCAGAGTGCTATTTATGCAAATCGGTTTTTCCAGTTTGAAAACCCTTCTTTGCAGTGAAGTTATATACAATCCTACTATCGGTACGTGGTATTTGATGAATTGTCTCAAATTGTACTGAAGCCTATAAGGTTGATCAGCCTCTTTTTCTCACGGAAACATTATTAAGACATTTGTTTACTTTTGTCCTATGTGTTGGATCACACACTACCAGAACGGCAAAAACACATTACGTACATACGGTATACTCTATTGCACATTTTACAGCATATATTTTCATATTTCTAAGTTCAATGATCAATTTAGATCGAGATCGAGATATTTCTAGATTTTAACTTTTCACACTATATAGATAAATAAAGCATTTGGGATAACTTTCTACATTATCATTTTAGTTATACTTATTCTTTGTTAAATAAGGATTTTAGGTGTTGAAGATAACACCTTTTCGTTTTCATAATGTTCCCATATACAACAGAAATTAACAAAAATGGTTACCGCTGAGAATCGAAACTAGATAGTTAAATTTATCTTGTCTGAAATCTTTATGGCACGATATATGCTCATAGTCTAAATTATTTCGGTCTCTTACAAGAGCCCCATAACCACAAATTTGTCTTTTGCAAAAGCATTAGTTCAGAAATTCACTTCAATGAAATTCAACTTCTACATGGCAAACTATCTAATTTTGTATTGAGTCAACAAGGGAGGCTTTAGGTAGTCGCTCCTCATGTTAGGAATATCAGCACAAAGACATTAGACAATGTAGTTATACACATCCCTAAAATACGGTATTGCCACAACTGGAAGAATTTTGATCAGAAAAGAACCACCACAAAAACAACACAATTTAAAATAACTTCATATACTGGCTCAAACCAGAAATTTGACATCAGTACTCCTCTAGTACTTTCTATATTTCACCGCCTACGGATGGATGAAAGACAAATTTAACCCCAGCAGAATTTGAAATCAGAGCTTAAAGAACCTGCAGCAGCATTTTTAAATACAATACGACACATTTGCAATGCAATTTTAGTGATGGCAAGTCTTCTTCGATAAGTGATCAATTGTATTGTTTGCAGTGGGTTGGAATTATAAGTTGTGGTAGATATATCTTTCTCAAGAGTGTTAGTGAAGTACGGTTTGTAGTATGTTTCTATGTTCTCAACACTTCAATTGACTTCATGTGTCTTAGATTTTAAACATAAGAATTTTCACGCAATAGAAATTTGAAACTCATTATTCCAAATCTAATACATCTTACATAAGGCAATACTGGTGAGTCGGCAGAAGTAACCTAAATTTGCATTTGAAAACCTACATAAACATTGCATTACTATGTTGTATACAGCCGTTTTTGGTAAAGTTTAGAGTTCGTTTTTTAAATCAACTGGCATTAAAGCTAATATATTCTCTGGTAACACACAACGAATAGCACATGAACATTGATGAAAACAATATCAACAAACGGGTTCTCTCTTAAGTAATAATACAGACATTTCTCATGGACACTTTCGCAACAAAATGTTCTATAAATTCCTGAGACACAGCTGTTTGCTGCTAAAAGAATGCAAACAAAAATAGAAACGTTGGCTGCTTTTTTGATGGCTTGCGAAATAATAGCTGTCTGTGCCAAGTGAAATGAAAAAATAAATAGAATTATTGCGCATGAAACAAATTGACAAAAACATATATTCTGGTCATTGAAATAAACACAAAAAGGAACAAAGGAAGACTAAAAACACATATATACTACTATGTATGCATATATTCATGTATGTATGCATGTATATGTGTATGTGTACATATGTGTGTTTTTGGCGTTGTTTAACCTTACGTCAGCTTTGATCGAGCAGACATATGATAAAGAGACGCCACTGCTTGGAATACCATAACGTTTTGTATATCCAGGAATACATTATCTAGTATCTCCATTCATTTTATTATGACGAATGGGGTATTCTGAAGGAGATTAATTTGTCTGATATGTCTAGTATATTGAATTACTACGTAGATATGAGCCCGTTGTGCGTTCGTAATGCCAATTGAGCTACGAAATACGGTATAATGAAAGACAGAACATGATGCACCATTGCTTATCGAAACGGTGATTCGAAACATTGTTCCCAGATCAAGCTAATGTGTTAGGCGTCTGCTCAGTTCAGGAGTATTCCCCCTTTGTAGCTACACATAGAATTAAGAGAAGTAAACGCTTGGTTGGCATGATGCCAACGAAAACTCTAGTAGATACCCTAAGTGTCTTCGACGTTTAAATCGATCGTCGGAACTGGATGTAGTGGTGAAAAGCTAACTGAGTCTTGTTGCTGGTTCCTTTAAAGCTTCACTCAGGCTAGTTGGCACTAACTGGCAAAATATATACGATGCAACTCGGGAAAGCGATCAAATGAGATCGATAATAAGGGGCATAAATCTGAATATATAATCAGAGTAAAACTGCACATTTTGAAATTGTTGATATTTGGCTCCAGGGTAACCCTCGTCAAAAGCATTCCATCAGTATTCATCCTGACCTTTAGGGATATTACATATAGTCATCATTGATGACTGCAGCAGCGGATGGGAGAGCCCGGCGAAAGTAGCGCAATAAATCCAACGGACCAGAGAACATATACAGGTATGTTCAATATATCAGACTGTCACTCACGTATAAGTCTGTTTGGCCACCGGAGACGCTGCTCCAGCCGAGTTGACAACAGGATACTACCCATGGTCAACCTTGACTAAAGGAAGCCTTAACTTATTTAAGACAGCATGATTTTGATTTGAGATAGATATCTATAGCTGGCCGAGTGACATTGTTGAACAGTGATTCTCAAAATGTGCACCGCAAGGGACATGCACGAGTGCGGCGGATTAAAGGAGAACATTTAAGGCTTTAGAAAATATTTAGTGATGTATGAGTACCTTGAAAAACATTTAACTCACAAATATGTTATGCACAAATATAACTAATAAAACACATCAAAGTATCATTTCTAATATAGGTTTTGTATATGTTTAACTTTAAGACATATTTAAAACAAATTTCATGCGTAGTGCACCAATACAATTTTTATTTCATCTCCAGTTTGCCATTAACTGAAATTTCGAAATTTGCTTTAATCGTATCTTTTAAACAGTACAAAAGAAAAATTTATTATTTGCAGATATGTCGTGTTGATAGTAACTGAATTTTGGAAAATGTGATACATCCTGTGGTCTTTTAACAGTTGAAATAATTTTGATCGGTATAATATATTATGTTTATTAGCCATACCACTCACACAGGTGGAAAGTAAGCAGTAAAACCATGTTTTTCTATGGAAGTAGATAAGCAGATATCGGGGTATTCCCTAAAAGTGTTATTAAATATCATAATAGACAAGATTTACCCAAGTATGTCCTAAAAATGATATAATTTTTCGTTTGTAACTATTAAGTACAGTATCTAACAGACGGCTGTTTCTCTGAGGTTATCGTATATCAGATTGTTGAGTGCTTTTTTATAATTTGTGGAACAGCCAGAAATATTTTGTCAAATAACTAGAAAGTTTCTTTGCTTTGAAACTACATGATGTATTTAACAAATGAATCTAAAAATATAACACTTTACTATAGCAATACATTCAATTTCATTATTCTTATACCATTTCATTACATAATTCTCGTCAGCTGAAAGTTAAGTATAATGAATTATCTAATTCAACGACGTAATACCAAAACAAAATGAAAATTTAGTTTGAGAAGAAAGAATGGAATGTAAAATAAGAAAATGTAAAAGAACGGAAAGGGAAGGGAATGGCAGGGGCTCTAGTGTCACAGAAGAATGGGGAGGGTAAGGATGACATGGCCTGGGCTTAGAGAGCGGCGGTAGTGGGGCTGCGCCCCGCAAACGAGACGGGGAATGAATTCCCGTGGACAATGGCCAGCGACACTCGCTGCAAGAACCACCGCACCTCGCGAAGCACCTTCGTCAAACGGGCCACCAACATTCCGATCTTGCGGAGGAGCTCGACAGTACGGGGTCCAATAAGATCTTAATATGAATAAACTACAGTTTAATCTGTTTTTGTGATTCTATTTTATTGAAATTGCAACAATGTAGCAAGCACATTATAATTTGTTCTGGTATTTATATATCTTCCCGTACGTTTAAATCCCGCAGAAGTCAATTTCACTATTTATTCACTTTAAGGTTGATGAAAGTCGGCTAAAACTACTTTGTAGATTTGAGCCACCGTAAGAACTCCAAATTATATTGTTGCCATACCATTATGGTGATATTAGAATTAAGGCATTTGTAGATGTCTCCTGTTAAATGAATCATGTTGGTATACTTTCTAACTATGATAACATATGATTATTTTAACATTAGAAAAGCCATTAGCAAAGGCAAGGTATAACTCTAAGCAACGTTGAGTATAGAATTATAATAGAGTTAAGAGAGTAGCATCTAGCCTATATAATTGTTACATATAATTGTGCAGATGGATTTCAGATTCTGTTTAAAGTATTTTAAAAACATTGAAAGGATCAGCATTACATAGTCATTTCAAGACGCATTTTCTTTCGAAACTTTTAACTCTCAATCAGATAAAAACAAGTGTTTCAGTGTCAGTTTGTGAGTTGGGGACATTGATTGTGTGATAAATGTGTAAGGAGATAATTGCGAGGAATGTATCAGTCATTCATTTAGAGAAAAAATATTTTGCAGCCAGGCCTGGTTAGCATAAACTTAACAGAGTCAGTTATCCTCTTTGAATGTGAGTTCAAGAGTTATGTGAGGTCAAGGGATGATGGGAAGGGTGATGTCATGATTAGGCAGTGGTCAGGTAATCTACTACGGTAGAGGTGGTGGTGTATATGTCAATGATGCGATTACAAAGGAGGAAAATGTAAAGAGTGTTTGACGTTTGAGTGTGTTTGTAGGAAATATAGGTAAGGGAGGAGGCTCACTGGTTCAGATACTGCAGAATAGCTAAATGTTAGGCCTATAGGCCAATAGATTCCCCTCTATTGAGGGAATTCAAAGACTAGTGAAGGTAAAAAGATTTTCTCATTGAATATTGTGAAGAAGAAAAATAATGGTGACTTGGAGAGTTTAGGGCCAAGTAGAGACAGGAATTGCAATTAAAATATCTAAGAAGAGAGATTTTAAGACACAGCCGAGGTTAACTTTGCCTTTTATCCTTACGGGGTCGATAAAATAAAGTACCAGTCACGCACTGGGGTCGATTTAATCGACTTGCCCCCACTCCCAAAATTGCTGGCCTTGTGCCTATATAAGAAACCATTATATTTCGGAACCACTAGCGGTGGATTGGCAGTATCGGTAGAAGGTCGGACACCATGCTTTGACGCATAGAGTTACGGCTCTTGCCATCCTGAATTCAAATCCCGCCGAGGTTAACTTTGCCTTTCATCCTTACGGGGTCGATAAAATAAAGTACCAGTAATACACTAGGTAATTGCTGGCTTTGTGCCAAAAAGTAGAAACAATTATATTTCGGAACCACACAATCGTTCTCATACAGACACAGACATACGAACATATGCACACACTAGATGGAAAAGGTAGGTTATAGAGAGAGGATGTGATAATTGTGCCTCGAAAAAGAATAGGATGTGAAATTGGCCTTATTATTAAGATTTTATGATTGGAGTTCAGCAGGTTACAGCACTGTCTATGGATTTTGAGAAAGTTAGTGCAACTGAAAAATTTCTCAACATCTCAAAGATTTAAATTAACCGTTAAATTATGAATTAAATTCTTTATACTGCACTTTATGTGAAAATCAAGTTTCATAACTAGAAAATAAAAATAGAAATGGACAAAAACAATTAGTAAAGACATAATATGTAAATATTTATATACCGATAAAGCGTATTCCAAACAGTTAGGCTCAGGAATTCTTGACTTTGGTTTAATTCCATTTTGAGCTTGTAATCACAATACTTACCATATTTCATATTTATGTCTAGAATACCGAGTAATGCATAATGAGAACGATCCATACATTTTTAAGAGCAAGTAAAATATTAGAACTATTTAGTACCAAACCTTTAACGATGTTATCTGTCTTAAGTTTTATCAGCCACATTCTAACTGCCAGAAATCAACTACATTCCTTTCGAACAAAACAACGACGGGGAGGCTATGTAATTATATAAACACACACATACACTCACACAGACACACACACATACACACACGAACACACACACACACACACACACACACACACACACACACACACACACACACACACACACACACACACATATATATATATATATATATACACACACACATACACAAATATATATGTATATACATACATATATATATATATATATATATATATATAATTTAACAGATCGTTAACAGTGTTTTGTTTCTATGCTGTTGTATAATACAGAATGTATTTATAAATGTTAGCCAAAAGACCTGTAATATACAGGTGTAAAATCCGTAGATATACTCTGTAGTGTTTAATAGCAGTGGAATTTCAGATAAAGTACCAGTAAATTATCAATGGATTTTAATATGCAAATCAGTCCCTTCAGTTTACTTATGCCCATAGTAAAAGTGAGTTTGTGAGTAACGTCTGTTAACACTCAAATACAGTACTCAGATACTGATAAAATTCCAACAAAGTATTAAAGCTAGTCCCCTTGTCCACATCTTTTTGTCCACGAAGATCATGTATTTGAAGAGAATTCCATACATAATTAATCGAAGACTTAGATATTTTAGTACGTAATAGCAATGAAGTATATGCACGTATTGCCGTGTGGTTGTGTATTTAAGAAGTTAGCTTCACAAGCCGGTGGATTTAGACTTAGTCATACTGCATAGTACTTTGGGGAAGTGTCTTGTAAAATAGCCTCAGGTTCAGCAATGCCATGTCCGTGAGAATTGGTAGATTGAAACGGTGTGGAAACCCGACGTATATGTGTGTCCGTTTGTATGCGTGTGTATATGCGTTCGTGTCTGTGTTTAGGTTTACTGTTGGTTTAAGTTCGTAATTTAGCAGTTCAACAAAAGGAAATCGCTAAAATAAGTAACTAGGATCGATTCGATTGGTTAAAAATCTTTAATGTGGTGCCACGTCACGACCGCAGAGCAGTCGAATCACTGAAACGAAAAGAAGAATAATAATTTCTCTCCACCTGTCTGCTTTCCCATAAATAATATATAATATATATATATATATTTCTAAGGGTGGTGCCTCAGCATGTTCTTAGCCGGATGGCTGGAACAGGTAAAAGAGTAAAAGAGTATACACACTCACACACATAATCTATATATATAAAACTGAGGATGTCTGTCTGTGTGTGTGTGAGTTCGAATCTCTAAAACTCGAGAACCACCCAATCGACTGTTTTCAAACTTTACACATGTAATACTTATGTTTCAGGAACTGTTCTGAGCAAAAATAATTTCAAATTTTCAATGCCCTAGGGACCGCATTAGGCGATTTAGTGATCTCTCTCTATAATTCTTAGTCTTTCCCTTTTTAGATAGATACATACATATAACGTCGCGCCCTTATAATATCTGTCTGTATGTCTGGCTGTCTGCATTACGTCACTTCCTACAATTCGCTCTGCTTCCAGAACGCGCCCTTATAATATCTGTCTGTATTTCTGGCTGTCTGCTGCCTCCGGTTATTCTGCCACCCTTGCTCAAGACAAATCTCACACTCATTCCCCAAACAGTTGGTAAGTGCACACAACTTCTTCCTCACGTTTTAAGCCAAAGTGCTGCTTGCTTACGTTCCGGCAGACCCTTACTTCTTTGCCAGCCATGGTTGTGGCAATACTAAGCTTAGCTAAGGCGGTTATATATTTCACAATACCTTATCCCGTGCAACGCCGGGTACGACTGCTAGAATATTAAATATGGGAAGAGAGACAGGCGGGAAAGCCCGATGATTTCCTTCGAATATAGCAGTTCTAGTCTTATAGAAGCCATTTCTATATTAAATGTGTGGTATACACTCTACTAATGTATTGAGTACCTTACTGTGGTTACTCCCGATTGAACCCGGGACTCACACACACACACATATATATATGTGTGTTTATAATAGGGGTGTATATGAAAACATATACTATATGTATATAAACAATAAACATATGGGCAGCCACGCTGTCGAAGAAAACATATTTTTTCGTAACGAAAATATTGTTGCTCTATTTTTATCCGCGAGCATGGCACAGAGCTGTCAGTACAGACGAGAATAGAAGACGGTGCGGTTTCGTGATTTGTTAATCTTTTGTCAGCTACATTCACCCATCCGGTACTGACTTGGAAATAGACTTGAGTCTATATAAAATTTTGGATGATGAACATTTGCTGGAGATACTCATTTGCATGTAGCAAATAGAAAATGTCGACTGGAAATGCCCATTTGCATGTAGTACAAACTTGGCAGTGTGTAATTTATTGGCAGTAGCACTAAAACAGCGTTTAAGCATAACAGTGAGGCATATGAAAAAATATACTATATGTTTATATACAATATCGTTATGAAAACATTTTTTTCTTTGATAGTGAGGTTAACTATATGTTTATTGTATATAAACATATAGTGTGTTTTCATATACACCCTCATAATGCTTACACATTGACTTAATGCTACTGTCAATTATACACACACACACACACACACACACACACACACACACACACACACACACACACACACACATATATATATATATATATATATATATATATGTATGTGTGTGTGTGTGTGTGTGTGTGTGTGTGTGTGTGTGTGTGTGTGTGTGTGTGTGTGTGTATGTATGTGTATATATAACGCACCCGCACACTTTTATATACATATTATACATGAAATATAGCGCATATACATGCTTGTGTATATGTGTGCGCACATATGTGTGTTTTCATAAAAATGCATATCCAAGTGTTTTTAATTTTGTACACAGAAACGCATACACACACACACATACACCCCCCCCCCCCACACACATACACACATACACACACACATATATATATATATGTTTTTACTTGATTTTATAAAGATTAATACCAAAAAAACTAACGAGAATATTTTCACTCTGAAGAATTTGACAGACAGTTGGAAATGATTTCGCTTCATCAACAGCCATCTTTTTTGGCAAGACTGTTTAGCAAGCATCTTTTTTTGCTTGCTATCTCTTTATATGGATACTTTACGTCATTCATTCCAGATGCCTTAGATTCTGTTTTCTTTTAATCCCACCATAATATTTTTAGCAGCATTTTGAAAAAACAAACCAAAAAGTAACCCTTATTTGATTTGCCTTACATACTAATTGGTATACGAATTGGATGAGTTGTTAGAACACCCTATAAAATGCCTTGTGGTTTTTGCTCTGGTACTTTGCTCTTTAAGATCAAATCCTGCCGAGACAACTCTGGGGGTCGATAAGCAATAACTTGTTCAGAGCGGCTGACAGCGGTATTTAATAGAGCGTTGGACTATATGTTGTTTAATATCTCTCCCGAATTTATGCCTGCTGATTACACATACACACACACAAACGCCCATACCTACACATACACACACCGAATCAACACTTTTCACGTTCATACATGCACATACTCGCTCATATATCGATATAATCGTTAAGTTGTTTCAGTTGACAATAATCTTCCCTGAAATATATTGGCTTGGCACATAGTGGAAAAAGGGTATTTTGATTAGTATTGTTTTACACAGACATTAAAACATGTATATATATATATATATGTATTTCTTTCTTTTTGTTTGCAGTGAAGGTTGTAATTTGGGGTAAGTACAACGAGTTCAGCCATAATAGTTGACAAGAAGCCCAGCATGCACTGGGTTTCTTGTCAACTATAATCGGAATAGAGTACTTATGACTGTTTCAGAGCCTTCGCGATTTGTAGAAGAAAACTGAAGAAATTACCCTCATACGAGAGACATGGTCCAAACCGACAGAGAGACCTCCATTCCGTTCAAGGCACCCCAAAGAAAAGTGATCTTTCTGACAGGTTCCACACAATTTCTATGTACAAAATTTCACAGGCAAGGCTTTGGTTGACTGCGGCTACGGCAGAATATACTTTCCCAATGGAATTGAACCAGGAACCATGCAGTTGCGATGCGAACTCTTTATCTACTTAGTTATAGCTGCGCTATTCCTTCCAATGTCTATATATATCAAATTGTTGGAATAGATGTGTGAGAAATACCAATTATCATGTAATATTTCGATGTGATTAAAACTAAGAATTAATGCAGGTTAAAACGTGACTTCCTGAATTTGTTTCTCTTTACTTTTGTATAAAAATAGATATAAACAGTAGAACTGAATTATCAGTAAATAGAAATAGTTAAGTGTATAATATAATAGGAATAGTTAAGTGTATAATATAATGGCTTTGTTACTCTAAATGAGAAAGGGTAAACAGTTATGGGTAGTTTATTTCCGTATGGCAGCTGTCTAGGAAAAATAAATGAGGTGTCTTGGCAGAAAAAGCGGCAATCGGGTACATCAATGATGTGATAGCTATTGTTTATATAAAACGGACAGCTGGTTAGATCGGTACTAGGCATAAGCCCTTTCTGTTGTAACTATCATAATTGGGTTAAAATAAACAGATAGAAGAAAGAGTTCAAGATTTTAAAACCGTCTATAATTTTAGTGAGTTGACACTGTGACATTACCAATAATGTTTGGATCTCTCCTTTAATACAGTTTTCTAGATCTTTCAGTGAACAAGAACTGGATTGCTTCAAAAGCTGCACGTCATACTGAATTAATTAGACAGGCATTTAGTTTTTAACTTTAAATTCACAGAAAAGAAAATATCTTTGAGTCCATCTCCAAATGTTTGTTAGTTGTGTCCACAGAAGCAGTCTGTTAAAGTTCAAATGATAAGGTTCCCGACTATAGAAGTCGAAGAGTTGTAAACAGGAAAAGATTAATGTAGAGTATTTTTACATTACGGTTTTCATAATGTTCAATATGGCGAAAGGAAAAATTGTTCAAATCTTTATAAACAGCGATAAATATTTTTTGAAGTAATGTAAATAAGCAAATTTTCTATCGAAAAATTTCTTTTAGCAAATAGGGCTGAAATAGTAATAATAGGTAAAAATTTGATTTTAACTTTCGAGGCGATTAAATATTGGACATTATTTTAGCGACCTGTACACCCACACACTGACACGCGCGCACATGCACACACACACACACGCAAACACACACACATTGTTGTGCCCCAATGCACATTGGAATGAATGGTATGAACCCCAAATATACCGAAACCGTAGTGATTTGACTGAATAGATGTGCTTGTCCGTCATTTCGTTGTTTTTTCCATTGTCTTTGTTTTGTGCGCTTCCCCTATTTTGAATTCATATTTTAAAGACTTAGCCATGCGGGCTTTTTATTTTCGAAACTATATATATATAAATATATATATATATATATATATATATATATATATATATATATATATATATATATAGAGAGAGAGAGAGAGAGGGAGAGAGAGTGAGAGAGAGAGAGAAAGAGAGAGAGAGAAGATACATATTGAACTTAGGGTCAACGTTCATTTATACGAAACGAACATTCGCTATTAATGTTTGGTTTGTCTTCAGAACATTCGTAACCAATGATTACAGACAGCACTGTAGTGCTCCTTACGTCTCATCACATTTCATACAATCTCTCTATAATTTGTCGGTAGTATCTACCAAAAGGAATTAACATATTTAGGTGGGAATATGTGTGTGCATGTGTATGTATGGTGTTGGTAGGTTTCGAAAAAATATATCCTGCTAATTTGCTTTGGTTCATATTATATAATATACTTGAAATTCCCAAAATTAAGAATCATATAGTATTTCTGCTTCTATATATCATGAGGTAGCAATTCTCCTTTCCTTCTTTATGTTCTTTGAGATATTAACATTTTCTTTTCATTATCTTTTTCTACACATCATTTTGAAAGTAGCTGATGGCTATATAGATAAAACATTTAATACAATATCTAGTAAAATCCTACCCTCTTACTTTCTTTGTTCAAACTCTACAGGGTCAGCTTTGCCTTTTATTCATCGACTGTTTTCATCCACAGAACGTGTGGTTTTCTGGCAATTCAAGCAATTATTATGTGCGTTGAAATAGTAGTGGGCAGAAAACACCATAAAAGCACTAAACAAAATGCTTTGCAGAACTTAGTTACAACTCTTAGTTACCGTGTTTAAATTCCACCGTTGGGATTTGACTTTATTCTTCATCTTTCAAAGCTTCATATGATAACTAGCCGTCAAGTATAGAAATCAATTTAATCAACCATGTTTACTATATTAAAAATGGCATTGCGTCAATATTAGAAATTTTTATTATTAAAAGTACCAGTAATGCACTGGGTAATTGCTGGCCTTGTGCCTAAAGTAGAAACAATTATTAAAAAGCGGTGGATTGGTAGTACTGGTAGAGTGTCGGACATATGCTTTGACGCATAGAGTTACAGCCCTTGCCATTCTGAGTTCAAATCCGGCCGAGGTTAACTTTGCCTTTCATCCTTACAGGGTTGATAAAATAAAGTACCAGTAATGCACTGGGTTATTGCTGACCTTGTGCCAAAAGTAGAAACAATTATTATGAGGTTAGCATCAATAAATCTGTTTTGTAGTATTGTTCAGTCTTTGTACAGCATAGGTTCCTATCAGTGTCAACTTTGCATCTCTCGGAAGCGACGATCAATTTATCAATAATATTTCTTTACCTTGCCTCGAGGCCTCAAATTCTGATTGAGTCATAGAGGTGCATCATAGAGGTATGTCATCTAAACACAGTGGGGCCAATCCTTCTGTAGTAGATTTCTTTCGGCGGAAGATTAAGAGAGAGAGAGAGAGAGAGAGGGAGAGAGAGAGAGAATGAAAGAAGGGGGAGAGAAAGAAAGAGAGAGAATGAGATGAGAGAGAGAGGGAAAGAAGGAGAGTGAGAATGAAAGAAGGGGGAGGGAAAAAGAAGAAGAGAGAGACGGAGAGAGAAAATCAATCCCAGTACTAATACTTTATTTATCGACCAAAAAGAATGTAAGGCAAATTTGACCACATTGGGGTTTAAACTCAGACCGCGAGGAGCCGGAACGAACACAACACTACATTCTATCTGATGCTGTAACGACTTTGATAGTTCACCGCCTTCTCAGTAATATACCCTAGTCGATTTACTCGATAAAGCATCACAATATGTTGGCATGTGTCAATGACAAAAATCATTATTATAACAAAGTTCCTCTTTGATCATGTAAATGTCACATCTTTACTTTTAATGAAAAGTATTTGAAGGACCTAACCAAGAATTATTGCAGATTAAGAAACGCTTGTAAATTTATTAATACCAGTAATTACTGGTATTTCTTTATTAAGACAAAAAGATTCTGTTCGCCGTGTCTTGGGAAGATGTGAGGATGAGGATATCGTCCACGTACCTTGAGAAAAAGGCTACGGCGTTGGGGTGGCAGGCGTTGAGTGCGTTGCGTTCGAGGTTGTCCATGTAAGAGATCGCTAGCACACCTGATAGGCTTGATCCCATGGGCAATCCCGAGGTTTGTTGGTATGTTTGGTCAAGGAATCCGAAGTAGGTGTTGTCGACGACGATGGATAGGAGTTGGTGGATGTCAGTGGCGGTGAGCCCGAAGCAGTGTAGGTCGGTGGATTGGACGCATTCCATCAGTATATTGACGGCCGGGAGTGCCGGGACCGAGGTGTAGAGAGCGACTACATCAAGGCTGAAGGCATATCTGTTATTCCTTCTGGTGTCGGGATCTATTTGATGCAGGCGCTTCAACACCTCCTCGGAGCTGTTAACGTGTCCCGGCAAGGTGTCTAAGATGGGTTTGAGTATTCTGGCTAGGAGCCATGACATTTTGTAGAGTAGTCCCTCCACGCTCGATACGATGGGCCTGATCTTCAAGTCGGGTCCCTGTTTGTGTGTTTTCACGAGATGGTAGAAGGCGGGTAGTCTGCTGTTCCTCGTGAGAAGGTTGTATCTCAGCTTCTTCAGGAGCTTCCGCCGGTCGCAGATGTTGGTCCAGGCGGCGTTGATGTGCTCTTCTATCTGCGCGGGAGTGATTCCCGTGACCTTGGAGTAGCGGTTGTCATCGTCAAAGTGTTGGAGGGCCAGGGTGTTGTAGGCCTCTCTGCTGATGACGCAGAATTCTTTTCCCTTGTCGGAGGGGAGATAGATGAGGTCTTCGATTTTAGGTTGGAGAGAGTGGTGAGTTGAGATTTGGTGAGGTTATGTGTTGTGCGTGTGTGTGTTTGTGAAGTATATCCGAGATGGAGTGTTTTAGCCTGATGAGTTTAGTGTCGAGTTCGTGGTTGGTGGGGGGGGGGGGGGAGTGGGTTGTCGGGGTGGTAAGTGGGGGGGGGGCTGTTATTTTCTGTGGCGCTGTTGATGGCGGTCACCCATGTAAGTTGGTAAGCGGCTCGACAAAAGTTGGCCTAGATGTTGAGCTTGCGTCTGTCGTCGAGACGTTGTGAGACGATGAACTTGGGTCCGAGGTGTAGGAGTTTCAGCTCGTCGCTCGTGAGAGTGCCGGTTAGGTCGGTGACCAGGTGCGTCGCATCGTTGAGGTATGGCTCGGTGTTGGTGGATGTGGCGGTGGCGGTTGTTAAGTTGTTGTTTCCCACGTGGTTCTGGTCCGTCTGTTCGTTAGTGTCGATGTTCTCGTTGTGGCGTTTCGACAAGATCCACTCATATTTTCGCTTGAGCCGTTTTTTCTGGTATTGGACTCTGGAGTGGTAGCACTGGTCGATTGCTTTAGGGATTTTCAGGAGCAAGTCCCCGGGTGCTATTGGCAGTCGATGTGTCCGCTCTGAGAGTGTCAGCTAGCGCCACCCCACTCACTCATTCGGCCGCTGACCTCTGCCCGACCGACCCCATTTCACGCGCACGCGCGCTCTGCCGAATACCTCAGATATTCAAAACAACAAACAGCGGAGGACGCGTTTCGCACCTGTCCGACAGACAACCTTTCCCCCACCCCGGAAAAAACCCCCAGTTGATGGATGTGAATCCGAAATATATAGGGACTATTAAATCTCTCCCAAGGTAGCTCTCTCTTGTGTTGTTATTTTTATTTGATCCTTTATACTCTTCCCTTTATTCTTCTACACATCTTACACATCTTATACACACCACGCATCTCAACGTACACCCACTTACGTCTCTCTCTCCACCACCGGATCTTGTTACCCGGAGATTTACCCATTTGCATTGTCGAGGCTTCCAAACGACTTAAAGATATGTATGTATGTATGTATGTATGTATGTATGTATGTATGTATGTATGTATGTATGTATGTATTTAAGTATGTATGTTTATATGCATGTGTGTGTATGTGTGTGTGTGTGAAAGTGTGTGTGAAAGTGTGAGCGTGTAAGTGTTCTTTTGTGTAGCATGTTCGGCGGTTTTTCAGTTGGAAACAAAGTGAAGAATTTTAAACACATTAGCGTATTTATTTATAATACTGATGTTATAACATGCAGTTGTATAAGCAATTCACTAACAGCCATACATTACTGGTACTACGCCATTTGGATGTAAAATTACGAAATACTCTGTAAACTTTCAAGAGTTGTGACTACACGCAATTCCCATAGCTATATAATAAACACAATCGTCTGTGTCGTATGGAATTGTGATATTGCTGTAGTTTTTTTTTCTTTGTTCCAGCATTTGAAATGAAACTAAGAGAATGACTATTCATTGGCATAATGAGATTTTCACGCTGAAGCGCCATCGTACCAAAATTATTTTTAGAACAACTAAAGCCACATGATCTTCTGAGTTGTTGCTTTTTTTTTGAGTGGATATCCATACATTTTGTGGGGGCTGAGAAAATTCTTTTATTTTTTTTCTTTCATGTGACTTATTTATTGTGATTATTTTTCTTCCAGCTGAAGACGACAGGGGCTGAATGTCACGCAAACCAACAACCCCAGATACATATGCTGACTTTCACAAAACTACCATGTGTATGTGTGTGTATATTAGTATAGAAAATTATATATGTATATATATATTTATGTTCATACAAATGGAAGAAAAGATTCTTAATATATTCATTCCTTTATATATATATATACACATATATATATAGATATGAAAAATTCGGGACTCCGACAGCTGAGTTCCTGCTGTTTCAACAGCTAGATCCGAACTGAATCGCCGGTATTCGGGCGCCTCCATCTGACACACACACACACACACACACACACACACACACACACACACACACACACACACACACACACACACACACACACACACACACACACACACACACACACACACACACACACACACACACACACACACACACACACATGCACACACACATATATGTATAAGCACGTCTGTGTCTGTGTAATATATGTAATATTGATATGGAAGGAAACACTGGAAATATAACCCAAGTTCTAGCGCAGATATGGAACTTACTACCGTTTCAGACGTGCATAAGGTATCTTCAGAGTTAATTTAACGCTTGCTGTTTTGATTTCACGAAGATCGTGTTGAAGCAACCCGTTTAAGAAAACAAAATCTTCAAATAATTATTTTTCCACCCAGGAAAAAACAAAAATAAATAAACGCCTAAGTTCACCCGACGACTTGCTAATCTACGTATTGGTGTAAGTTTGATAATCGTTCGAAGAATTAGAATGCATAAATATAGCATATATCCTGAGGTGTGGAATGAAACACAGAGGATATCCTCCCCATTAATTACTGAATGACGACCGTACTAATCTTTTTTTTTTAATAATGATCTATTACTCTTTGTCAGAATTACAAATTACACCTTGGTGTAATCTCGGAAGTAATTTCTTTTTGCATTATTTTGAGATGCCATCATATATAAAAGTTAGCGTTAACATATTTTACGTAGTGTGCATTAAAACGCTACTTAGAACTATTTCAACAAAAAATTATAAAAAAATAGTCAATAGAAAAATGAAATTGGCCTTTGGCCAAATTAAGTAAAAAATAAATTAGTAAATATTTCACATATTTATCTTTTTTATCATATACTATATCAAGCGTTAACCTAATATATCCCTTCCATATACTGAACCGATTGTGTTGTTATTTCTGTTTACCTTTTACATACATACATATGCCAACAATTCTGGTTTCCTTGTCAACAAATCCATTTTTGATTATATAATTGTCAAATCTCTATATATTTTTAGCGTTAAAGAATAATTAGCTTTTGTTTTATTGTATCCGTGAATAGTTGTCTAAGACAGCGATGTGTCAGAATCGTTAGAACATTGGATAAAATACTTTATTTGTTCCAACTCTTAGCACTCTGTGCACAAATCTGAAGGTCAAATTTCATCCTTTCGAAGTCGATAAATAAAGTACCAGCCCAGTTCAATACTGGATTGGATTTTTCCCTCTATATCTCTCCTTTCTCACTTGCACTCAACTCTTCTTCTAGATAGAGCACCAGATATCATGCTTTGCAGCATAGAGTTATGGCCCTTTAAGTTCTGAGTTAAAATCCTGTCGAGGTTAACTTTGATTTTCTTCATTACGGGGTCGATAAAATAAAGTACCAGTAATGTACTGGGTAATTGCTGGCCTTGTGCCAATAGTATAAACAATTATTATTACTCGATTTGTTCGGGACTGTTTTTTGTTTTAATTTTTATACATTGTTTTGTGGAAAATAGTTAAATTTGGAAAATAGTTAAACTCATTTACAAAGATGGTGTCACTATTGTTGTCGTCGTGCTATATAGCCAGCCAATAAAGGGGGAGAGACGGATGTCTTTCAAAAAGCGAAAATCTTTCTGTTATTCGAAATGTTCTCTAATCAAATATTAACTTTCTACTCCAACCACTCTCCCTAATCAACACCACCACAAGAAGTTGAATCCGTGAAAGCAGCAATATCAAAAATAAAAAAATTAACAACAACAATGGCAGAAACATTGAGATTACCACCACCACAACGATGCACGGTTTCATACTGGTGCATTGGTATCAAAACACGGAAAGTTGAAAGAACGAGCGAAGCACAAATAAGAAAACGTTTAAATCCCGAGTGAGGGAAAGAACTCATATCGAAGCGGAAACAAGGAAGTACTTTATAACACAACTAGAAAATGAAGGACTCATCAACATTGCCTCGAATCTCGGTCAGCCTATGACAAGGTTGGGGGTGATAAATGAGCAGACTGAATTAATCATCCCCTGGTTGGTGGCAGCCCTCTTTGTTGAAATTAAATATCAGGTCACAATCCTGGAATTAGACAGGGGGTGTTGGTTTTGTCAGTGACAGTCTCCCCCTCTCTCTATTTGTGTGTCTGTCTGTGTGTGGGTGTGAGTGTGTGTGTGTGTATGTGTGTGTGTGTGGCCGAGGGGGAAAATTTCCACTCTAGCAATTCCTATGACTCTGTTCTTATGTCTGCGCTGTTTCCATTTTCCTTCGTTTACTAGGGCCTCGACACATATTTCTATGTCCAACTAAAGCAGATGAAAGGAGACGTATGACTGCATATGTATGACAGTTTGTATTTGTATTTTGTTTGGTGGAGCAAGAAAGGGAAATATTTGGGGACTGCAGTGTTCTGTTGTTATTGTTAGTTTCTGTAGATGCTGTTCATCTTACAACTTCTATTGTTGTTACTGCTTTTACCATTGCGGTAGGTGGTAGTATTGTAGATAAAATACACGAACAGTGGGGGTAATTGATAATTTCCTCAACTTCATGCACAGAGAGGTTAGGTAATAAATCAGGCCTCGGTGAGGCGCTGATTAATTTGACTCAATGAAAGGCTTTCAATAGGGTCAACCATCAATATTTGGTGGCTGCCTGCAAGACAGCTGGCTTCGGTCCCATTTTCAGTGGCTAGATCGCTTCAAAGCACAGCGGCATTGGCTCAGTTGTCAGATTTAGGAGTGGCCACATTTGGGAGCCGTTTCAAATCTGTTAAGGGTGTTTTCACTCATCTTTCCTGTATGTACTGGCTCTTGAACTAGTACTGCGGAAATTGGAGGCTTTATGAGATATCCTGCTCGAAATAGGACATAGAAGGATCGGTTGTCATATAGAGATGACGTACCCATAATAGATTCGGACACTATGGATGTCGACACCGTTCGAAAGGAACACTCAATCGTCTTGCAAATGAAGAGGACACAGAGAAAGAAAAGGAATAGCAAACTTGGAAAATGTGAAAAACAAAGCGAAAAAACAAACAACGTGCAGAAGTTGTCAATAGAAGCTCATCTTCTTCTGAGAAGATATAAACTTTACAATGATTACAACAGATGGGCGATTTGAACAAACTGCAAGCAAAACACATTCAGAAAAGGTTATGTGCAGATTTGTGAGAAGAGGGTTTCCAATTAGGTGAAATAGAATGTGAAGTTAGAACGCCATCGAAAACCAATTTACAAAGCTATGGAATTTATAACTTAAGCACTTAGGCGTGGGCTTTTTTTCACCACTTTAACACTTTAGTTGCTTATGATTTTCTTTAAGACCGACTATGTTCAGTTCATAAATGAGGGGTACATAAAAACAGAAGGGGACAGGGTTTTGTTGTGCTCTAATCAAACACACAATTTACTTCGTCGCCTACTTATGAGAATGAATATCTTAATGTATTATATAATTGTTTCTTCTTTTGGCACAAGGCCAGCAATTATCCCAGTGTATTACTGGTACTTTATTTTATCGACCCCGTAAGGATGAAAGGCAAAGTTAACCTCGGCGGGACTTGAACTCAGAATAACAAGGGCCTTAACTCTATGCGTCAAAGCATGGCGTCCGACCCTCTACCAATACTGCCAATCGACCGCCGCGTATGTATTATATAATGTCTTCTAATTCATCTCTTCATTTCTATATATACATTCCCACACGTCGTTGTAGTATTCATGAATAGGTTTTGATGGCATACAAAAGAAGCAATTATTATTATTTTCATTATAATTTGTTGTAATGTTCAATAACGTCCAGTATTTAGATTAATTTCTCAAGTCGTGTCGAAACATGTTATAAACATTTAAAAATAACCATTTTCTTTAAAACCAAAGAATGTTACACAGTTAGACAGCGATAATGTACATAGTCATATTAGTATAGGCGTGATGAATAGAAGCTTCTCACATCGGCAATAATGAGAGTTGATTTCTTCCGAATTGGGCCACCACACTATAACGCTTGTCGCTGAAAAGACAAATTATATTAATATATTATTAATGCGGAAGTATTTTCAACAATAATTATTTTATAAAATGCACTAGAAGTGATATTTTCATTTATGTTAAGCTTACAAGAAACATTGGTTTTCCAGGTCATGAAGTGTTTTCATTACTTATCGGATTCTTCTGTCTTTTATTAAACTATACTTATAAATGTGTCGTTAAATATGTGGGAATATTAGTTTATGCCTAAAAATAACACATTTCAGAGCAGTTGAATAAACTAAAGCAAAAATATTTTAATGTATAGAAATGTAAACGCAACAATAATTATTTAAAGTCGAATAAGTACCTATGTAAGAATGTGTACGGTAGCTACTTAAAAGACACGTGAGATATGTTTATAATAGTCGATAATTTAACTGCTGGGTGTCACCACTTTTCCACCGTTTAACAAGCTTGACACAAATTCGTCAATAGAATTATCTTATGATGCTATATGGTATGTTGTAAAAGCTTGGGAAAATATTTGACTAGTTTCAATCAAAGGTACACATACATTTAAACTGTTCATATCTTTTATTTGACATGCACACACGCAAGCAAAATACACATAAAAAGGCTTCGGTAAACATTGATTTTAAAAAGGAAGTCCTGTTTAAATATTTAAAGTCATAAATAATGAATAAATATTTATTTTGGATATGATTTATTTTCCACTGGTCCGATATTAATTTTGCAGATGTTTATATTATATTTATATAGCACTTTCAATGTACCTTTCTCGAGAGGTTTCATAGAAATACTTTTCAATTCTTTGAGTTCTTGAATGGTGGATCTATTTTCTTTCTGAGAATAGATTGTAAATTTTTATTTATCTTAGGAATATCTCAATTCATAGAGATACAATCCTGTTTACCATGTTAACATATTTATGATAAATAAAACAACACATTACGTGAAAATAGAATGTATAGCGAGTAGTAAATGGCTGAGCTGTACAGAACAATCAACCAGAGGTTCAGGAGTTCGAAACATGTCTCAAGCACAAAGCTGGGCTCATGTCTAAAATACTTAGCTTTCACATCAACGAGGTTAGGTAACTGTTAGTGCTGCAAAGCAGTAAGGTTAATACTTGATACAATTGTTTGCAGTGTTCAGTTTAAAATATTCCATAAGAATGTTCTCCCACCATAGGAAAAGATATAATCATTTGAACTGATATGTTACTTAACAATCAAAGCACAGAAAGGATGCAGCAAATTGGCAGAGTCTTTAGAGTGTTAAATATAATAACTCGTGTTTCGGCTCTCTGCGCTGTGAATTCAAATCCTTCCGTGGTCGACTTTTTTATTTTCAGGCTTGTTAAAATAAGACACCAGTCCATGGCGGTAGATCAGGCGGGATTGTTAGGGTGTGAGAAAGGTAACTTGCGGTATCTATTCTAACTCTTTGTATTCTGAGTTATTCGGTACAGAGATTCAAATCCCAATTGTCGCCAGGGCTAATCACCTGCCCACGGGACCACAACTGATTATAAAAGCTGCAATTATTAGAGAAAAATTGTAGCCTACTGCTACTATAGTCAAACAATGACGATAATGGAATGCAAAGAAGACTATGAAAAGGGAACTAAGAAAATATAAGGTCAGAACTGAGCACGGTTTAGCCGCGAAACCAATCTGGACTGAAGATACAGTGCACTTTTCAAGCAAATAAAATGTAATGACATGGAGTAGAAATTAATATGACGTTAATATGGGTGGAAACGGGGTTGTTCTGTAGAAGCCATTTGTATATTAAATATTTATACTCTGCTATGTATTGAGTACCTTACTTACTGTGGTTGCCCCCAATTAAACCCGGGATACACACACACACACACACATATATATATATATGTATATATATAGAGATTACAATAATCAAAGTTCAGTTTAAATCATTTATTTGCTTACAATTGTTTCTTCCAAACCGAGGTTTGGATTCTTCGGAGCAACTATTTAGTGATCTATAACATACTTGACCTCCTTTTCAACACAAGAGACATATAAAAACATATGCATATATTGACCCACAGTAGGATGACATCCATCATAATGATATAGCATGGCAATTTACATATAAAGGATAAAAATAAAAATAAAAATAAAAATAAAAATGAAAATGAAAATGAAAATAAAAATAAAAATAAAAATAAAAATAAAAATAAAAATAAAAATAAAAATAAAAATAAAAATAAAAATAAAAATAAAAATAAAAATAAAAATAAAAATAAAAATAAAAATAAAAATAAAAATAAAAATAAAAATAAAAATAAAAATAAAAATAAAAATAAAAATAAAAATAAAAATAAAAATAAAAATAAAAATAAAAATAAAAATAAAAATAAAAATAAAAATAAAAAATAAAAATAAAAATAAAAATAAAAATAAAAATAAAAATAAAAATAAAAATAAAAATAAAAATAAAAATAAAAATAAAAATAAAAATAAAACATTGGCAGTTTATGAAGATAAAGCAAGAGGAAAGTTTAGAGAAGTCAGTGTATGAAACAATCTCACGCGTAGCATGCATGCGTGTCTTATTTATACAGGATTAGAGTGCGGCAGATTGTTACTTGTAGGATCAGGCAGTTAAAGCAGGCAATCGATAGTATTATGCGGGCTGTCAAGTTTGCAATTTTCAACAGTTGAAAATTGCAAACATGACTGTCATCACTGAATGTGAACCTGAAGAATGCGAAAGCATGAAAGTACTTGTTCAATTAACACTTAACATTTAATATTCTATCATACTATTTCATTATAATATCATTATAATTTTAAAGGATTGTAAATAAAACGAGTAAATGAGACAAAGTTGGAATTCCTTTTATTAATATAATCTTCTACATACAATCATACACACCCGTGTGTATAAATATATATATATATATATATATATATATATATATATATATATATATATATATATATATATATATATAATAGTTTTCCGTCGCAGAACGGAAAGAGATCAAAGTTAAATAATTGTTTCTACTTTAGGCACAAGGCCAGCAATTACCCAGTGCATTACTAATGCCTGCTGCTTATCTCAGGTCAACGCTTAGTAAGTAGACTTGATAACGAATTCATTCCAGCCATGACTATTCCATCGTATTTTCATTTAACAATCTCACGATTGCATAATCAAGTGCATCATTTTTTTAAGAAGATTTAAGGGAAATGTGGCCGCTATTTTTAGTTGATCGAGTGGCCGCGTACTATGTCTCTTCAAACATATACGATAATATGTCACTTCAGACCAGACATCTAATTACCCCAATTGATGAAAGATTACTGTTTTATCCTAATTATTTAGATAATTTTATCTACATGAGAAATCACATTGAGGATCCAGTTTTATTATTATTGCTGTGAGCATACTTGTTGTTGTTGTTGTTGTTGTTGTTGTTGTTGTTGTTGTTGTTGTTGTTGTTGAGGAGATCTTTCTTAATCACATACAACCATCTGGTGAAAGGGTCTTTGTAAGCGGCCACGTTTCTGTTCCATAGAGGAGAACGGAGAAGACCGACGCGTTGTAGATACGGAGCCTTCGTCTTCCGAGAGATAGAACAGTGGCGCCAAAGGGGCTTCCACAGGGAATGCATGACTACGGCAGCCAGACCACATCTACGGTTATTCTTGGGGATCAGGTCTCCATTGTCGAGCTCAGATAAATGAAGGAGCTTTGAAACTCCATGACATCGGGGCCAATATGAAGCGGGGGGGGGGGGGATTTGGGCAATCACCAACATGCATTAACTTGGTCATCGACCAGCTCACCTGAAAGCCAACCTTTGCTGACTCATCCTGGTATATGGTCAGTCTTTCCATGAGCTGATCGATCGAGTTGCGAGATAGGGTGATGTCATCCGCGTACTCTAGGCCGGTAAGGTGGTAGTTCCCGAAGGTAACGCCAGAAACTCGCTCACAGACCTCGATCCTTGGTCATCAGATTGTCGATGACACAGTTAAAGAGGTCGCGGGCAGCTACACCTCCCTGTCTGACTCCGCTGTTGATGGGGAATCAGTGGGTGTCCTTTCTGTTCACCTACACACAACTCTCAGCAGTGCTATAGAGCA
>OZ024740.1:47189289-47241789 GCA_964016885.1 Eledone cirrhosa
TCTAGTGCCTGACGTAGTCACACCTTCTTTTCTCAGTCATCTCTAGTGCCTGACATCATCATTCCTTCCTTTCTCAGTCATCTCTAGTGCCTGTCGTCATCACCTCTTCCGTTCTCAGTCATCTCTAGTGCCCGACGTCATCACTCATTCCTTCCTCAATCATCTCTACTGCCTGACGTCATCACTCCTTCCTTTCTCAGTCATCTCTAGTGCCTGACGTCATCACTCCTTCCTTTCTCAGTCATCTCTACTGCCTGACGTCATCACTCCTTCCTTCCGCAATCATCTCTAGTGCCTGCCGTCATCACTCCTTCCTTTCTCAGTCATCTCTAGTGCCTGACATCATCACTCCTTCCTTTCTCAGTCATCTCTAGTGCCTGACGTCATCACCTCTTCCTTTCTCAGTCATCTCTAGTGTGTGACGTCATCACCCCTTCCTTTCTAAGTCATATCTAGTGCCTGACGTCATCACTCCTACCTTCCTCAATCATCTCTAATGCCTCACGTCATCACTTCCTCATTCCTTAGTCATCTCTAGTGGCTGACGTCATCACCCCTTCCTTTCTCAGTCATCTCTAGTATGTGACGTCATCACCCCTTCCTTTCTCAGTCATCTCTAGTGCCTGACGTCATCACTCCTTTCTTCCTCAATCATCTCTAGTGGCTGACGTCATCACACCTTCCTTTCTCAGTAATCTCTAGTGCCTGACGTCATCACTCCTGCCTTCCTCAATCATCTCTAGTGCCTGACTTCATCACCTCTTCCTTTCTCAATTATCTCTAGTGCCTGACATCATCACTCCTTCCTTCCTCAATCATCTCTAGTGCCTGCCGTCATCACTCCTTCCTTTCTCAGTCATCTCTAGTGCCTGACATCATCACCTCTTCTTTTCTCAGTCATCTCTAGTGTGTGACGTCATCACCCCTTCCTTTCTCAGTCATCTCTAGTGCCTGACATCATCACTCCTTCCTTTCCCTGTCATCTCTAGTGCCTGACGTCATCACCTCTTCCGTTCTCAATCATCTCTAGCGCCTTACGTCATCGCTCCTTCCTTTCGCAGTCATCTCTAGTGCCTGACGTCATCACACCTTCCATTCTCAGTCATCTCTAGTGCCTGACGTCATCACACCTTCTTTTCTCAGTCATCTCTAGTGCCTGACATCATCATTCCTTCCTTTCTCAGTATTCTATAGTGCCTGCCGTCATCACAGCTTCCGTTCTCAGTCATCTCTAGTGCCTGACGTCATCACTCATTCCTTCCTCAATCATCTCTAGTGCCTGACGTAATCACTCCTTCCTTTCTCAGTCATCTCTAGTGCCCGACGTCATTACACCTTCCTTCCTTAATCATCTCTAGTGCCTGGGGTCATCACTCCTTCCTTCCTCAATCATCTCTAGTGCCTGACGTCATCACACCTTCCTTCCTCAATCATCTCCAGTGCATGACGTCATCACTCCTTCCTTTCTCAGTCATCTCTACTGCCTGACGTCATCACTCCTTCCTTTCTCAGTCATCTCTACTGCCTGACGTCATCACTCCTTCTTTTCTCAGTCATCTCTAATGCCTGACGTCATCATCCCTTCCTTCCTCAATCATCTCTAGTGCCTGACGTCATCACCCCTTCCTTTCTAAGTCATCTCTAGTGCCTGACGCCATCACTCCTTCCTTCCTCAATCATCTCTAGTGCCTCACGTCATCACTTCCTCATTCCTTAGTCATCTCTAGTGGCTGACGTCATCACCCCTTCCTTTCTCACTCATCTCTAGTATGTGACGTCATCACCCCTTCCTTTCTCAGTCATCTCTAGTGCCTGACGTCATCACTCCTTTCTTCCTCAATCATCTCTAGTGCCTGACGTCATCACACCTTCGTTTCTCAGTAATCTCTAGTGCCTGACGTCATCACTCCTGCCTTCCTCAATCATCTCTAGTGCCTGACGTCATCACTCCTTCCTTCCTCAATCATCTCTAGTGCCTAACGTCATCACTCCTTCCTTTCTCAGTCATCTCTAGTGCCTGACGTCATCACTCTTTCCTTTCTCAGTCATCTCTAGTGCCTGACGTCATCACCCCTTCCTTCCTCAAGCATCTCTAGTGCCTGATGTCATCACTCCTTCCTTTCTCAGTCATCTCTAGTACCTGACGTTATCACCCCTTCCTTGCTCAATCATCTCTAGTGCCTGACGTCATCACTCCTTCCTTTCTCAGTCATCTCTAGTGCCTGACGTCATCACTTCTTCCTTCCTCAATCATCTCTAGTGCCTGACGTCATCACCCCTTCCTTTCTCAGTCATCGCTAGTGTGTGACGTCATCACCCCTTCCTTTCTCAGTCATCTCTAGTGCCTGACGTCATCACTCCTTCCTTCCTCAATCATCTCTAGTGCCTTACGTCATCACTTCTTCATTCCTTAGTCATCTCTAGTGGCTGATGTCATCAACCCTTCCTTCCTCAATCATCTCTAGTGCCTGACGTCATCACCTCTTCCTTCCTCAATCATCTCTAGTATCTGACGTCATCACTCCTTCCTTTCTCAGTCATCTCTAGTGCCTGACGTCATCATTCCTGCCTTTCTCAATCATCTCTAGTGCCTGCCGTCATCGCTCCTTCCTTCCTCAATCATCTCTAGTGCCTGAGGTCATCACTCCTTCCTTTCTCAGTAATCTCTAGTGCCTGACGTCATCACTCCTTTCTTTCTCAGTAATCTCTAGTGCCTGACGTCATCACTCCTGCCTTTCTCAGTCATCTCTAGTGCCTGACGTCATCGCTGCTTCCTTCCTCAATCATCTCTAGTGCCTGACCTCATCACCTCTTCCGTTCTCAGTCATCTCTAGTGCCTGACGTCATCACTCCTTCCTTTCTCAGTCATCTCTAGTGCCATACGTCATCACTTCTTCGTTTCTCAGTCATCTCTAGTGCCTGACGTCATCACTCCATCCTTCCTCAATCATCTCTAGTGCCTGACGTCATCACACCTTCTTTTCTCAGTTATCTCTAGTGCCTGACGTCATCACACGTTCCTTTCTCAGTTATCTCTAGTGCCTGACGTCATCACACCTTCCTTTCTCAGTCATCTCTAGTGCCTGACGTCTTCACCCTTCCTTTCTCAGTCATCTCTAGTGCCAGACGTCATCACACCTTCCTTCCTCAATCATCTCTAGTGTACGACGTCATCACTCCTTCCTTTCTCAGTCATCTCTACTGCCTGACGTCATCACTCCTTCCTTCCCCAATCATCTCTAATGCCTGACGTCATCACTCCTTCCTTCCGCAATCATCTCTAGTGCATGACGTCATCACTCCTTCCTTACTCAATCATCTCTAGTGCCTGACGTCATCACCTATTCCTTTTTCAGTTATCTCTAGTGCCTGACGTCATCACTCCTTCCTTTTTCAGTCATCTCTAATGCCTGACGTCATCATCCCTTCCTTCCTCACTCATCTCTAGTGCCTGACGTCATCACCCCTTCCTTTCTAAGTCATCTCTAGTATGTGACGTGATCACCCCTTCCTTTCTCAGTCATCTCTAGTGCCTGACGTCATCACTCCATCCTTCCTCAATCATCTCTAGTGCCTCACGTCATCACCCCTTCCTTACTCAGCCATCTCTAGTGCCTGAAGTCATCACTCCTTCCTTCCTCAGTCATCTCTAGTGTACGACGTCATCACTCCTTCCTTTCTGAGTCATCTCTAGTGCCTGACATCATCACTCCTTCCTTCCTCAATCATCTCTAATGCCTGACGTCATCACTCCTTCCTTCCGCAATCATCTCTAGTGCCTGACGTCATCACTCCTTCCATTCTCGGTCATCTCTAGTGCCTGCGTCATCACTCCCTCCTTTCTCAGTCATCTCTAATGCCTGACGTCATCATCCCTTCCTTACTCAATCATCTCTATTGCCTGACGTCATCACCCCTTCCTTTCTCAGTCATCTCTAGTATGTGACGTCATCACCCCTTCCTTTCTCAGTCATCTCTAGTGCCTGACGTCATCACTCCTTCCTTTCTCGGTCATCTCTAGTGCCTGACGTCATCACTCCTTCCTTCCTCAATCATCTCTAGTGCCTGACGTCATCACTCCTTCTTTTCTCAAGCATCTCTAGTGCCTGACGTCATCACTCCTTCCTTCCGCAATCATCTCTAGTGCCTGGCGTCATGACTCCTTCCTTTCTCAGTCATCTCTAGTGCCTGACGTCATCACTCCTTCCTTTCTCAGTCATCTCTTGTGCCTGACGTCATCACTCCTTCCTTCCTCAATCCTCTCTAGTGCCTCACGTCATCACTTCCTCATTCCTTAGTCATCTCTAGTGGCTGACGTCATCACCCCTTCCTTTCTCAGTAATCTCTAGTGCCTGACGTCATCACTCCTTTCTTCCTCAATCATCTCTAGTGCCTGACGTCATTACACCTTCCTTTCTCAGTAATCTCTAGTGCCTGACGTCATCACTCCTGCCTTCCTCAATCATCCCTAGTGGCTGACGTCATCACTCCTTCCTTCCTCAATCATCTCTAGTGCCTAACGTCATCACTCCTTCCTTTCTCAGTCATCTCTAGTGCCTGACGTCATCACTCCTTCCTTTCTCAGTCATCTCTAGTGCCTGACGTCATCACCCCTTCCTTCCTCAAGCATCTCTAGTGCCTGACGTCATCACCCCTTCCTTCCTCAATCATCTCTAGTGCCTGACGTCATCACTCCTTCCTTTCTCAGTCATCTCTAGTGCCTGACGTCATCACCCCTTCCTTCCTCAAGCATCTCTAGTGCCTGATGTCATCACTCCTTCCTTTCTCAGTCATCTCTAGTACCTGACGTCATCACCCCTTCCTTGCTCAATCATCTCTAGTGCCTGACGTCATCACTCCTTCCTTTCTCAGTCATCTCTAGTGCCTGACGTCATCACTTCTTCCTTGCTCAATCATCTCTAGTGCCTGACGTCATCACCCCTTCCTTTCTCAGTCATCGCTAGTGTGTGACGTCATCACCCCTTCCTTTCTCAGTCATATCTAGTGCCTGACGTCATCACTCCTTCCTTCCTCAATCATCTCTAGTGCCTTACGTCATCACTTCTTCATTCCTTAGTCATCTCTAATGGCTGACGTCATCAACCCTTCCCTTTTCAATCATCTCTAGTGCCTGACGTCATCACCTCTTCCTTCCTCAGTCATCTCTAGTGTCTCACGTCATCACTCCTTCCTTTCTCAGTCATCTCTAGTGCCTGACGTCATCACTCCTGCCTTTCTCAATCATCTCTAGTGCCTGCCGTCATCGCTCCTTCCTTCCTCAATCATCTCTAGTGCCTGACGTCATCACTCCTTCCTTTCTCAGTAATCTCTAGTTTCCTGACGTCATCACTCCCTTCCTTTCTCAGTAATCTCTAGTGTCTGACGTCATCACTCCTGCCTTTCTCAGTCATCTCTAGTGCCTGACGTCATCGCTGCTTCCTTCCTCAATCATCTCTAGTGCCTGACCTCATCACCTCTTCCGTTCTCAGTCATCTCTATTACCTGACGTCATCACTCCTTCCTTTCTCAGTCATCTCTAGTGCCATACGTCATCACTTCTTCCTTTCTCAGTCATCTCTAGTGCCTGACGTCATCACACCTTCTTTTCTCAGTAATCTCTAGTGCCTGACGTCATCACTCCTGCCTTCCTCAATCATCCCTAGTGGCTGACGTCATCACTCCTTCCTTCCTCAATCATCTCTAGTGCCTAACGTCATCACTCCTTCCTTTCTCAGTCATCTCTAGTGCCTGACGTCATCACTCCTTCCTTTCTCAGTCATCTCTAGTGCCTGACGTCATCACCCCTTCCTTCCTCAAGCATCTCTAGTGCCTGACGTCATCACCCCTTCCTTCCTCAATCATCTCTAGTGCCTGACGTCATCACTCCTTCCTTTCTCAGTCATCTCTAGTGACTGACGTCATCACCCCTTCCTTCCTCAAGCATCTCTAGTGCCTGATGTCATCACTCCTTCCTTTCTCAGTCATCTCTAGTACCTGACGTCATCACCCCTTCCTTGCTCAATCATCTCTAGTGCCTGACGTCATCACTCCTTCCTTTCTCAGTCATCTCTAGTGCCTGACGTCATCACTTCTTCCTTCCTCAATCATCTCTAGTGCCTGACGTCATCACCCCTTCCTTTCTCAGTCATCGCTAGTGTGTGACGTCATCACCCCTTCCTTTCTCAGTCATCTCTAGTGCCTGACGTCATCACTCCTTCCTTCCTCAATCATCTCTAGTGCCTTACGTCATCACTCCTTCATTCCTTAGTCATCTCTAATGGCTGACGTCATCAACCCTTCCCTTTTCAATCATCTCTAGTGCCTGACGTCATCACCTCTTCCTTCCTCAGTCATCTCTAGTGTCTCACGTCATCACTCCTTCCTTTCTCAGTCATCTCTAGTGCCTGACGTCATCACTCCTGCCTTTCTCAATCATCTCTAGTGCCTGCCGTCATCGCTCCTTCCTTCCTCAATCATCTCTAGTGCCTGACGTCATCACTCCTTCCTTTCTCAGTAATCTCTAGTTTCCTGACGTCATCACTTCTTCCTTTCTCAGTCATCTCTAGTGCCTGACGTCATCACACCTTCTTTTCTCAGTTATCTCTAGTGCCTGACGTCATCACACCTTCCTTTTTCAGTCATCTCTAGTATGTGACGTCATCAGCCCTTCCTTTCTCAATCATCTCTAGTGCCTGACCTCATCACTCCTGCCTTCCTCAATCATCTCTAGTGCCTGACGTCATCACTCCTTCCTTTCTCAGTCATCTCTAGTATGTGACGTCATCAGCCCTTCCTTTCTCAATCATCTCTAGTGCCTGACGTCATCACTCCTGCCTTCCTCAATAATCTCTAGTGCCTGACGTCATCACTCCTTCCTTCCTCAATCATGTCTAGTGCCTGACGTCATCACTCCTTCCTTTCTCAGTCATCTTTAGTGCCTGACGTCATCACTCCTTCCTTTCTCAGTCATCTCTAGTGCCTGACGTCATCACCCCTTCCTTTCTCAGTCATCTCTAGTGCCTGACGTCATCACCCCTTCCTTTCTCAGTCATCTCTAGTATGTGACGTCATCACCCCTTCCTTTCTCAGTCATCTCTAGTGCCTGACGTCATCACTCCTTCCTTCCTCAATGATCTCTAGTGATTGACGTCCTCACCCCTTCCTTACTCAATCATCTCTAGTGTGTGACGTCATCACCCTTTCCTTTCTCAGTCATCTCTAGTGCCTGACGTCATCACTCCTTCCTTTCTCAGTCATCTCTAGTGCCTGACGTCATCACACCTTCCTTTCTCAGTCATCTCTAGTGCCTGACGTCATCACACCCTCCTTTCTCAGTCATCTCTAGTGCCTGTCGTAATCACCCCTTCCTTTTTCAGTCATCTTTAGTGCCTGACGTCATCACCCCTTCCTTTTTCAGTCATCTCTAGTTCCTGACGTCATCACTCCTTCCTTCCTCAGTCATCTCTATTATGTTACGTCATCACCCCTTACTTTTTCAGTCATCTCTAGTGCCTGACGTCATCACTCCATCCTTCCTCAATCATCTCTAGTGCCTCACGTCATCAACCCTTCCTTACTCAGTCATCTCTAGTGCCTCACGTCATCAACCCTTCCTTCCTCTGTCATCTCTAGTGCCTCACGTCATCAACCCTTCCTTACTCAGTCATCTCTAGTGCCTCACGTCATCAACCCTGCCTTCCTCTGTCATCTCTAGTGCCTCACGTCATCAACCCTTCCTTTCTCAGTCATCTCTTGTGCCTCACGTCATCAACCCTTCCTTACTCAGTCATCTCTAGTGCCTCACGTCATCAACCCTTCCTTCCTCTGTCATCTCTAGTGCCTCACGTCATCAACCCTTCCTTTCTCAGTCATCTCTAGTGCCTGACCTCATCACTCCTTCCTTTCTCGGTCATCTCTAGTGCCTGACGTCATCACTCCTTCCTTTCTCAGTCATCTCTAATGCCTGACGTCATCATCCCTTCCTTTCTCAATCATCTCTAGTGCCTGACGTCATCACCCCTTCCTTTCTCAGTCATCTCTAGTATGTGACGTCATCACCCCTTCCTTTCTCAGTCATCACTAGTGCCTGACGTCATCACTCCTGCCTTCCTCAATCATCACTAGTGCCTGACGTCATCACTCCTTCCTTCCTCAATCATCTCTAGTGCCTGACGTCATCACTCCTTCCTTTCTCAGTCATCTCTAGTGCCTGATGTCATCACTCCTTCCTTTCTCAGTCATCTCTAGTGCCTGATGTCATCACCCTTCCTTCCTCAGTCATCTATAGTGTGTGACGGGAGGACGGACGGCAGTCGCTCAAATTTATATACAGATTTATTTGATGTTGATTATTCATTCTGTTTCTACTCTCACTTTATCGATTTGGTGCGATCACCTGAAGAGCTGTTAATTCTGACTAATATTATCTAAATACACAGGTATATCAGTGATCTCCGAACTGCTTGCATGAGAAATGAAGATTTCGTTTGGCACTAATGTAATATGATACCAATGTAATGAAATATGGAATTTAATTTAAAATTGTCATAGTATGTCAATGATTTTGTTTCAACAAACAGCTGGTCCATTTTGTTGAACAAAGTTTATAGTCAATTGAATCTGTTTCACTATTACATTGGTGGTAAAGAGCTGAAGTAAATTTCTGGTGTGGTTTGAACTCAAGGTATTAGATACTGTAAAGAGTCAACAACATCTGTCTATCGTGAAATCAGCATCATTTTGATATTTAATTGATTTTGGTTGTACTTTACAAATCTTTGCAGATCTTTACAAATCACGGGTCTTGGTTTACCTCTAATATTTTGTAAAGAAAATATGAGATAAATTGCAGTGTGCATTCTTTTTAGTAGGGCAATAAGAAAACTATTGTTATATTTTTCGTAAACTGGATTGTATAAAACAAATCCTGGACAGAAATATTATCCTCGTCATTCAATGCTTAATATAATGTTTTCATATTTTCACGTGTTTTAACACAAAATTTACTTTTCTAACACATGTTTATTTTGATATATGTGTCATGACATTTGCGAAAGTGGATGTGGAAATGTAGATCTCACCACTAGGGATCCCGAGTCAATAAAGACAAAGTATCAATTTTAAATCTCAAGCCATCCCACTGATGATCCAATTGCTTTGTAGGTCAACTTCTTCTTATTTCTTCAGTTTACCAAGTCTAATGCCTGCGTCGTGTTTTGATATTAGCTATAGAATAAATACTACAATGTATATAAATATATATGAATTTATATATTTATACGCACATTCTCTTTCATTAACATTCTAAACACATACAAACACACTCATGTGCGCGCGCAGTATATATAAATATATCCTTATGTTTTACATTACATATTTAAATGGTTAACGCTTTAGCATTTAAACCAGCCATATCCGGCCAGAATTCTCTCATCTCGTTCTGTTCAAACCGGTAGGAACTGGCCACTCATACTGTTGTTAAGGTATTGTTCTCAAAATAAATAACATCAAAATCTCATAGATTCGATAGTATGTGGGATAATTATGTAAGATAAAGCATTTACCACAAAAATGCAATAGTATATATAGAGTAATATGAATGCTGAAGGGTTAATTCTAATGTAATATGAATGAAACCGTTAATGGAATTATCTACAAGACATTCTAAAAAAATGTAATTTCTCTGTGCTGTCTTTTAAAAAATAGGGAAATATGTCACTGGGAATTCAGATTAAAGAAATGTAACAAAATCAGCAACGAATCATTGTTTGGCCTCTCTTGCGGTATAATATTGGCGCAGTGGCGGTAACTGCTTTGCCCTCAATTGATTGAAATGGAAAATGATATTTTCAGCTCACACCTAGTTCAGTGTAGCTAGTGTCCTATGAGGTTGTATGTCATGGGAGGTTTTAAAGTTAGGGGCTCCAGTCTTATAATGAAAAGTATAGTGAAATACAGCACCTTCCTCGAGAAACACAATGCGAGAATCGAATCCACGAACCACGAAACCAACATGCTACCACCAGGCCGTGAAAATTCTACTGATTGTCGAATATCGTATCTGTTCCGCCAGATCTGCCATGATTAATCTCTTACACAACGATTCCTTCCAATAACTCAGAGCCACATGTTTATATTAGAGGAATGAAATTAATTTTAATAGGTTCATCACACAGTTTATTAAACAGAGAAAGTAGACTTCTCGAAAACGAACTATGGTTTGTGTTAATAATTAGTGAAGGCGCGAGGATTAGTGGTTAGAAAGTTGGATTCACAATCGTGAGGTTGTGAGTTCGATTGCCTGGCCAGGCGATGCGTTGTGTTCTTGAACATGAAGCTTTATTTCACGCTGCTCCTTTTGCCAGGAGTTGCGACCGGTAGATAGTACCATCAATTGGAAATAGAAATGGAAATATTATTTCCTTGGTCCGATCTGACTAGTTCCAGCTCACTCGGTAAGCGAATGTAATTTGGGATCTTGTTGATTCGTTAAAATCAAAGGGGTGGATTACAAAAGAGTACGCTAAATTAAATAAATTATTTTGGTGAGAGGAAAAGAATTTTAAAGTTTTTGGCAGACACTTTATAATACAGTAAATTGCATGTACTTATTTTATTGATATGGAAAAATGAAATCGGCAGGATTTGAAATAAAAATATAAAAAAACGTAGTCGATACTGTTAGGTATTTCATACACCACTCTATTAGTTTTGTCAAACACGGCTCTATATATTTGAACGAATAAATAACATAAATAAACAAAAAAGGGGAGATAATTCTCAAAATGTCATTAGTAGTTTTAAAAATTGATTTCGTTTATAGATATTGTTGGTATAAGAAGCATTGAAACGCTGAAGGATGATAAGAATTGAATTTTGCCCTTTCCTAACAGATTAGATTGTGTTCTTTGACGAAATAACTGTCTCTACTTTAGGCACAAGGCCAGCAATTACCCAGTGCATTACTGGTACTTTATTTTATCGACCCCGTAAGGATGAAAGGCAAAGTCAACCTCGGCGGGATTTGAACTCAGATTGTAAAGGGACGTAACTATGCTGGAAAGCATGGCGTCCGACCCTCTACCGATAATGCCAATCCACCGCCCTTTGACGAAATAACACTGAGAAATGAGAATCACGCGCAAGAAAACATGTATATCAATCCCGTACGTCAATCCCGTTATTTTCCCTTTATCTTCGCTCTTTCTTTTCTTTTCCTTCTCTCTTTTCTTTCAGGAAATACAAACATTCCGAAACATACAATCATTTCTAGATTATTTCTTCATTCCAACATTTCACCAGTACTTTTAAATCAGAATATATTTTGTGATTAGTATTCTATTTCCATTGGTTGAGTTTTTTTACATTTTTGCAGACACAATAAGGGAGGTGAAAATGGATGACTATTATGAAATAAAAAATGTTCATATGAAATGCATGTGTGAAAAACCTCTTAAAATTTAAAATAATCTTGAGATAAGATTGCACACTATAATACTTTTTTTATTTGCATTTCACTACAGTTTTATCTCCGATATGATCTCCTCGAAATGAATCAAATACTTGCAATTTCATGAATTTTCTATTATGTTATTATAAACAAAGATTGTCGTTTTACGAGTTAACAATTTCAAGTACCATGTCAATATTTTTCATATATTTTCCACAGTTTTCTTGAATTATAACACGATTTTACTCTAAATATTTAATTTATTACCTAACTATTATTTTCACCCATTCACAGACACACATACAAACAAGTACAAAAACAATATTTATATTTGTGAGTGCATGCACATACATATGCATAGATACAATTATAAATCACTATAATGGTGTGAACGAGTTTCAAACTTTGCAAGGGTGCTCTATATAGGATGAAACTTCATTATCTTTCTATTCACTTTACTGAATGCTATATTTGAGGACCGAACATATAAAGATAGTATAAGCTTTCTTTTATCACGCCAACACATTTCGAACGCAAGCCTGGCTGTGTAGTTAAAATGTTAATTTTGTAGCCACTGTACATCACCTCGGTTCGATCAAATATCTTTTACTGAAATTTATAGCAGAAATTGTATAGATGCTTCTATCAGTCTAAAGCTGTCTTAGATGCTGACCTTCCACTTCTGACTAAGCGACAAAGATACATATATACAAACATACATAGACGTTTTTCCGTAAGAAGATGTATATTAGACTAAGCACACAAATCTTGCTAGTAGAAGTAAGTATAGTCGACAAAATTGACTGCAGCATATAATAATTATTAACTTATTTTTATCTTGATATAAAGATTTGTAGTCAGTGCGGAGACGATTAATCTAAATACTATAAAACAATTAGGCCCTGCCTCTACCGTCTCCGACATTTAAAAAAAATCTAAATATTTAATTAGACACACATACACACGCTTAGAGAGTTTGTTAATGTGCCTTTAGAGATAGTGGAAAACGTATAATAGATTTGTAAAACTTGCGTGTCTTGACTGATAATCAGTTCATAAATAAACTGCTTCCTTCCGGTTTTGAAATTATGTCTGCTCCTAACAAGCGAATTGCCATTCAAGAAATAAACAGTTTATGTTCATGATATATGCCTGCTGTGAATCTAATCCATTTGAAAAAATCAAGAAGAATCAGTGAAGTACACATCCAACCGACTTTCATAACAAAGCCTCTTTCCAGATACAGGTCATCAAAGTGATTCTTAAGTGTTTCCCTAATGTTAGTCCCTTTTGTTCTATACATAGGAAAACGGGCTCCTATACCAAGTCTACATTTCTTTTTACCGCACACAGTTTTCAAATACTTACACCATTATGTCTCCAGTTTTAACATCAAAGAGTGTCATTTTGATTTTTTTTCATTGAATTTAAAATATTTCTAAGCATTATACCATTTGTCACGTTTCTCAGAAAACTTCAGTTCCATACAGCATTTCTCTTCGTCTTATTGAAATAAAGACATGACATAACACAAAGAAAAAATGCATCAGTGTGAAGATATTTTTGTGTCTGCGTGTGTGTGCCTAAGTATGTGTGCAGAATCTTTGTATATTTCTTTTCTAGTAAAAGGAGGACCACATTATAAAGACATTTAACTGAACATGCCCTCAGACACATCAAGTGCGATAAAGTGTATGCTTGTAATGCCCTACCGTTATTGGTCTTTTGCTATTTAACTGTCCAGTACTATTCTGCACACGCATACGTTTACACACACGCACACACGCTCGCATATACATGTAAATACTTATATATAAGCTATACTCTATGATTTTGTGTGAATGTGTATGAAATATGGTAGAGCAAGGGATGTCATATGATGTTTCAATCGCTTGTTGATAATGCATCTTGGACAAGTATGAAGGCTACACATTTTTAGAATCACCTTTAAAATATAAGGATTTTTACATAGAGAAAATATCTATTGAACGTCTTAGAGGCCAGCAATTGTGTGTGTCTGGTACTTTGTTTTTATCGACCCCGTAAGGATGAAAGGGAAAGTTAACCTCGGCGGGATTTGAACTGAGAACGTAAAGAGCCGTCACTATACGCTGCAATGCACAGAAATCATAGAGACACATGTCTGGGCAAGGTTGTATGTGGAAGACGAGCAGTCGCCCATGCATACAGTCTCCTCTCTCCACAGCACTAATGTTTCCCAAGAGAAAGGCAATGGCCGATACAGCTGAGTAAACCGGAACAGCATAAAATAAAGATAATATAGGGTAAATAATGTATATATATATATATATATTAATGGATAAAGGTTCCTATGTATATGTGATCCTATTTTCCCTCGTGTTATTATACTGAGAAAACTCATACACCCGATTTTAATATAGTCACTCGTTTATGTTGTTTTCTTTAGAGATTTGGCTTTTCATTAAAACTATTTGAAAACACTATCTATTTTAAGTATTTAATAAACCCTTATCCCCTAAAGGAAACTAGAAATGCAGCATTTAATTAAAATCAAATATAGTTCCCTATCTTTCATTTTCTCTTCTGACACCAAGAATTGTTTTCATAAGTTTGTTTCATATATGATTCATCTTACTTCTTATAATAAAGTTTACATCTTCTGGGACATATTATGCGCTCAAAATGTATAGAAAATGTGTGTTAATTTTCAAACTGCAGTTCCAAAGCTATTACTAATTATGTGTCTTAATAACCTTAGATATTGTTTTAATGCTTCAATAATTCCACAGCTAAATGGTTCCAGATCTACACACAACTAGCATGACATTAAACAAATTTGACTGAGACGGAATAATGACACAGATAACATGCTACTCATGTCTGTCTCCGAAAATATATTATTTGCAAGGTTATTTTTACATTTTAGACAGTAGAATAATGACAATACCCTCAACGTTTACTACTCTCTGGGATGGTGATGCTAATGTTATTGAAGTTCAGCTTGAATTTCTACAAGTTGATATTTGCAAATTCGCATAATTGCGAGCAGCGAGTGAACCTCAAGGGGTGCCGTCTGTTCCGAGGGTAAATGATTGAAATAACTATTTAGTTAGGGGTGATACACCGTAGAGATAATGAGAAACATTTACAGTGGCGTGTTACACAGCCTGTTAAGTCAGAAGAGCAGAAAACGCTGTTATAAATGTTGAAGTAGCAGAGGGAGATACAGCGCGTATTGTATATTTATATTAAACTCATATTTGCAAATAGAGCATAATCAAAACACCACATGCATGGCTGTGTGCTTACGAGAGTCGCTTCGCCTCCACAATGGTTCTGGGTTCAATCTTAAAGCAGGATACTTTGGGAAAATCTCTTATACCATATTCTCGGAATCACTAATGCTTTTTTGGTGGATGACATGTGTCGATGTCCGTCACCTGTACCCTCCAATTTGTTATCTTTTATTATACATATGCAGCAAATTATTTTTCTATATGCAAAAATGTAATATTCTGACCTATAAGCAAACTATCGTTAGGTTTTTGTTTCCTGTCGTCTACTCGAAGGGATATTATAATTTATTATGTACCGCATTCAGTACACTACATTGAACCCATTTATCTGAATGTTTAATTCACTCTTATATAAATGTATATATATAATTGTTTCTACTTTTGACACAAGGCCAGCAATTACCCAGTACATTACTGGTACTTTATTTTATCGACCCCGTAAGGATGAACGGCAAAGTTAACCTCGGCGGGATTTGAACTCAGACCGTAAAAAGCCGTCACTATATGCTGCAATGCACAGAAATTATAGACACATGTTTGGGCAAGGTTGTATGTGGAAGACGAGCAGTCGCCCATGCATACAGTCTCCTCTCTCCACAGCACTAATGTTTCCCAAGAGAAAGGCAATGGCCGATACAGCTGAGTAAACCGGAACAACATATGTATATATATGTATAACATTATGTATAACATTATGTATATATATAATTGTTTCTACTTTAGGCACAAGGCCAGCAATTACCCAGAGCATTACTGGTACTTTATTTTATCGACCCCGTAAGGATGAAAGGCAAAGTCAACCTCGGCGGGATTTGAACTCAGATTGTAAAGGGACGTAACTATGCTGGAAAGCATGGCGTCCGAACCTCTACCGATACTGCCAATCCACCGTTCATTATGTATATATATAATTGGGTGGTGGCTTGGCAGTATCGGTAGAGGGTCGGACGCCATGCTTTCCAGCATAGTTACGTCCCTTTGCGGTCTGATTTCAAATCCCACCGAGGTTAACTTTGCCTTTCATCCTTACGGGGTCGATAAAATAAAGTACCAGTAATGCACTGGGTAATTGATGGCCTTGTGCCAAAAGTAGAAACAATTATGTATATATATAATTGTTATGTATATATATATATATAGTTGTTACTTATGTGTTTATTTGTGAGTGTTGCATTTGCAAGATCTCAATCAATAAGCTATAATGTAATGAGGATTAAGAAACTTCACGTCGGTAGTATCTATTCAACATTGATATGGGATCGTGTCTAACACGACAGAGTGTCGTTATACGAATAACGTTTAGACAAGTTTATGTAATTACATAATTATATTCATGATATATATATATATATTTATAAATTCAATTATGTAATCACACAAATCTGTCTTAATGTGTATTCGTGTACACACACACACACACACACACACACACACACACACACACACACACACACATACACACACACACACATATATATATATATGTGTGTGTGTGTGTGTGTTGTGTGTGAGTATGTGTGTGTGTATGTGCCCGTGTGTGCATAAAACAATGGAGTTTACAAACAGCTCCTTTATAAATGCTTCTGTGTATAACATGTGTAACTGTAATTCCTTAGATTTTCTCAATTTGGAGATTTCCTTGAAAATTATCCCTTTCTTTTCACTTCCCTACACTGAATGAGTTTCTTACAAGTTCGTCAATTCATGGTGAAGACCTTTAGGTAATATATATATATATATATATATATATATATATATATATGATAACTGTCACTTCTTTACAGAAGAGGGCCATCTCTTCAACGTTGTGCTGAACGGGCATGAGCCCGCAAATGATTCCGCTAAATTGCCTCGCTCCTGCATACTGTTTTACAGATGTAACACAAGTGAGGCTCTCAGGCAGTCCCTGAAGGTAACTTTCTCCTTATGCACTTTCATGTGCCGCTTGAGTCCAGCAGTAGACCTTCAGACTTTGTGTCACAGATATCAAGCAAGCCTTTCAGGGAGAACACTAACATAATCGGCCGCAGACTGTTGATTGCTGTGAGCACTTAAATGACTAGCAAGCCCGTCACGAGAAAGAACAACCTTTCCGCAGATGTTACAGACATGCTCCAACCGGATATGCTCTTTTAAACACAGAATGTTCTATACTTTTGACCCCAGACTTCTTCAACTAGATCTACTCTCTGCCTCATCTTTCCAGTTCTCAACACTAATACCAAGTGTCTTCAGGTTGCCTTTGACAGCATCCTTGAAACATGTCTTGGGTTTGTGTCTGGGGCGTTTACCAAGAGTTAACTCTCCATACCAAATTCTCTTTGGCAGCCTCTCATCTCCCATCCGCCTTAAATGCCCCACCCAACGCAGTTAGTTTCGAATCAGTAGTTTTTCTAATCTGTATGTATTGGCGCGCTGCATAACAACGATGTCAGTTATAAATGACTGCCACTTAATGTTAAAAATACGCCTTAGGCATTTTTGGTGGAATCCTTTCAACCTCTTGACATGGTGTCGGTATGTGGTCCAAGTCTCACTAGAGTACAAGGGAGCAGTCAGGACACAGGATTGGTAGACACTTATCTTTGTGCCAAACGAGATGCTTCTGTCCGACCAGACTCGTCTATCCAACCTTCCTAATGCTTTATGGCTTTTTTATCCTTAGTTCAATTTCGGAGTTCAATGAGCCATCTCTAGAGAGAGAATGCTACCAAGGTAGGCAAATGTAGCAACAACCTTCAACCTTTCACCCTTAACAAAGATGTTGGGCTCGGCGTAATCTTGCTCAGGAAATTGTGAGTAGATGACCTTGGCTTTTTCTGTGTTGATTGTAAGCCTGAAAGCATTGCATGACCCAGTAAACAGGTCCATAATTCCTGCATATCTTTCTCAGTATGAGCAACAAGGTCTGCATCGTCAGCATAGAGCAACCGTCTGATGATAGATTGGAAAGTCTTTGATTTGGCCATAAAGCATGTCAAGTTAAAAACCTTACCCGTGGTCCTGAAACACAGATACATATTATCATCGCAATTCTGAAAGGCATACGTGAGAGTCACGGTAAATAAGATGAAGAACAGAGTTGGTGTCCCCTTGTTTAACCCCATTCCCGATGGATATGGTTTCAGACAGAGAACCATTGAAGTTAAGTCTCCCTTTCATATCTCGATATACCTGTTTGAATAATGTCACAAACACCCGAGGGCATCACATCGTACCAAGAATCATCCAGAGGGAATCCTTATTCACGGAGTCAAAAGCTTTGGTGAGGTCAACCAAAACCCGATACATGTCAACCAAAACCTGATACATGTCAACAAAAACCTGATACAAAGCCATGTGATGTTCTAAACGTTTCTCCTGCAGCTGGCGAGCAAAGAAGATGATGTCCACTGCGCCCCTGTTCGACCTAAATCCACATTGTGTCTCCGGAATCACTTGGTAAGCCTATTAAGAAGTTTTGCAAGAAGGGTTATTCCCAGATAGTTGCCACACACCCACTTTGACTCCTTTCGCTTGAACAAGAAAACAAAGATCGCATCAGTCCAATCTTGAGAAACTGGAGTACTCGACCACATATCAGAAATCAAATGGTAAATCTCCACAGCAATTTTGTCACCTCCATGAAGCAAGACTACGACAGGAATACCATCAAGATCCGGTGCCTTCCCAGTGTTAATCTCCCTCAGTCTGTTGGACCTCTGGCAGAATAGGATCATCTGACATCTCATGAATTACATCCAATTGATGCAAGTTATTGATGATAAATACATTAAACTCCGTGGATTATAAAAGACATCAGTAAAATGCTCGCTCCAGCGTTCCATTATACTGTCCGAGTCTTTGAAAAGGACAGACTCGTACTTAGACCTGAGTGGTACCAAGGACACGGATTGAGGTCCAAAGGACTTATTGATTAGGTGGGTCAATGCCTTCAATAGCTGGTTTATCTGAGAATCATTTTCATCAAATCAGTCCCAATGTTTCTTTTTCCTGAGACCTAGGATTTCAATACTAGTGTTGTAGACCGCGGTCTTAAACCGACCTCATGTGCCGTCAAATTCAGTTTCTACAAAAGCCCTCCTCAGATCCTTACGAACCACCAGGTCCTGCAATCTCGACACATCTACGCGTCTAAGAAGCCTTGTTCCATTGATCATATTTTACGTTTGATGCGAAATTTCATTTTGCTACGTATTAGAGCAAGATCTGTCCTACACTCAGCACCACGCATGGCCCAGACAATGCAGGCAACCTGAAGATATCGTTTAACATAAGCAAGAATGTGTCCATGTTTGGATCTTGGGTGAATCCAAATAACTTTATGAGCGTCATTATGGTGGAAAAAGGAGTACATGGCCATTTCAAAATCAATGCTGAGCTGAAGAAGGTGCAGTCCATTACCATTCATGCTTCCAAGACCGGCATTAAAATCACCAAGGAGAAGAAGAATCTTGTCTGCATTTGGGAATTTCGCAATGGCATATCGAAGATCTTGACAGAATGCCATTATGGATTCCTCTGATACTGGAGAGAGAGAAAGAGAGAGAGTCGGAGTATAAACAGAAAATATAGTCGAAGAACGGTTGTGCGGTAAGGTAACTCTGAGGACGATGATTCTGTCACTAACACCATAGGGTTGCTCCAGATGGCTGATTATTTCAGTTTGAATGGCAAAGCCTACACTTCGCTCACGTTTTCCTTCCTCACGCTTACCCTCCAGAAATTGGTGTAACCCACTCTTGATTCTGCTAACTGATCCTCCCCATCCAGTCATGTATCAGAGAATGCAGCTATGTTAATACCACACTGAGCCAGTTCCTTTGCTATCAAACCAATTCGACGTTCGGGATTACCGGACATCCTGCTGTCAAAAAGTGTCCTTATGTTCCAAGTAACGACATTCATTGTGTACTTTTTGTTATAGTATCTCTTGGTTTTGCCCTGCTATTACGAACCACCACCAACCGAAGGCTGCTGGGTAGTTTGATGACTGTATAGGCTTTGTTTATGTCACCTTTTCTAGACCCAATTCATGTGGTATGAGTGTGTAGTGCATCCCTAGAAAGGGCTGCTCAGACGCTCAAGACTCCACCAAAGCATGTTGCTGTTCAGACTAAGTGCAGCGACGTTACGATAATACTAATGCCGCCCACATGCAGATTTGTGACTATGTGCTTTAAACCGGTCGAATCTGCACACGTTGCCAATCCTCCATCACCGTCTGGCTTGTAAAGAAATATCTGCACATAAAGATGGCAATGCTACGTGCTTGTGTTACACACGTATCACCCGTTCCATCCCCGCAGTTATGTATCCAGTGACAAGCCAAGACAAGATAACAGGACAGTTACATGTGTTTATTGTTTTGGAGTTTAACCTCTCCAGGGCGTATGGCCGTACTCACCAGGTCAATTGCAGGTTGATGAGGTTGACTCTATGGAGTTCACCCACCCTTTGACACCTCTTGTTTTTTGTTATAATCAGATAGTGATGTTTTACGTGGGATGTGTCATACTGTTTGATAAGAGTCAACTTAGTTGAAATTGCATCTAATTTGTCACCTTGTTTAGCAGTTTTCGTTCTGTATCTGATAGGCATGTGAATTACGCAGTCAAAGTTCATTGGAAGGAAGGCATTTTCCCATAAATATGTAACTTAAAGCTAAGTTTATTTTTTCAAATTTTAGAACAATTTATTATTTTAAATTTTATTTGCAAGCACATAGTCTCTTATCTAAATTTAACCAAATATTTCTCATATACTTGGAATATAAAACCTTACTAGACTTATAGTCAACACCCATAAGAAAATCCTATAGATAATACAAAGAGTTATGCCAATCGTCCGTACAAGCGAGTGAATTTAACACCCCCGGTCAAAGGTTGGTCATATCTACATTTACGGTTTAGATTATGCTTTATGGGTGAAATTTCTAAACATTGTACTCACAATAAGTTTTTTTCATGATTTACGATAAAAGATTTAATAAATATGTTAATAATAATGGTAGGGTTTTTAATAATTATTATTTACTAATTACAACCATCAACTATCGTTACATTCGTAGTACCAGTAATTTTGGTTGTAGACTCCGTAACAGAAGTGTTGTAATAACAATCATATTGTTAGTAATCCCTTTCTTACCAGCAAATGATCTCAAAGATATTAGCAGTAATTCTAAAACGTTACTGAATATGGAGGGATCTGTCAGTCGCCGTCTTCTCCCACGTAACCGTAATCAGACCATCCACTAGAATTGTCACTTGATGACAGCCTTATAACGGAATTCTGGGCGTTCTCTTCGACAACTTCTACATCCTGGACTCAATCCTAGGCAGAACCTCCTGATTGGTAATGTAGTCTCACTAGGAAATATCCATGTTGGATCGTAGATGGCGCAACAGGTAGCTCTTAAGCTTTTTAATGTCAATTAAGCACTACTGTTCGATACACTTTGCATTTTGTTGACAATTTTATGCCACGTTCTTACTATAGACAGTCGTTGAACTTTCCGAAAGCGGCTGCAGCAGCTTGGCAGATTGGCTGCAGCGTTCTACTTCCGTAATATACAATTGCTTTGAAAGTATAGTAAAGTGGTTTGAAGAAACCTTATTTTAATGCCGGCATATCGTTATCTAGGATTTAAAGAAATATTATTTCTAAGAGAGTGAAACCATGTAAAGAAATGTGTATATATGGTGATATGAAGAAACGATATTTCAATACTATCCCTTTCATTCTCTCTTTACATCTCACTCTTTTTCTCTCTTCCCCGTCTCTCGTTATATGCTATAAGTCTCTATCCCTTTAATTCGCTCTTTTCTTCTCTCTCTCTCTCTCTCTCTCTCTCTCTCTCTCTCTCTCTCTCTCTCTCTCTCTCTCTCTCTCTCTCTCTCTCTCTCTCTCTCTCTCCCTTGACATCACTCTCGCTTCTTCTCTGACTGCTCTTCCGTTCATACGGGGGTTGTTCACCGGATTCTTTATGCTATGATCATTAATACCAGCCGGCGGGTATTCGACCGCTATTTCTGTGTTTGAGTTCCTTACACCTTTATGATATATATATATTGAGAGAGAGAATTAGCATACATACATATATATATATATATATATATATATATATATATATATATATATTCATAAAGAAACCAATACACGTATCTGCAGTAAATGCCACGGAGTATGCTTTCCAAATATCCCAGTTAATTTTACTATACTCGATTAATTCCCCTCTTAAAATTATGATCATCATAATTTCTATTTACGTCATTATGTAGGTTCTTTGTATCATTTAACACATATACAATCTCATGCAAACACATACACGCCCCCACGCACACGTACACACACACCCTCTTACACCACCAACTCTACACACCCTACCATCACTAACCCCCACTCACACCCGCATTCAACCCTTTCTCCACCTCCCGTATACTAACACCCCCTTCATCAAGCTACACACACACCAGTATACCACACTCCCTCCATCGACCCCCACACCCTTCTCTCCCCGCTCCACCCACACCCTTTCTCAAACACTCACTCATCCCACTAACACCTCTACTAATACACATACACCCCCTTCTCACTCCAACTTTCACACCTACCCATCCTCGCCCCTTTACCATTCCACCCTACTCCTGCTATGCCCTCTGACCACCTCCCAGCACACACAGACACACAGCACTCCTACTGCCTTGACCACTTCCTGTTGCGCGCGCACCCCACATCTCCCCTCTTCCGACCATCTCTTCACGGATTACTCGTATGTGGACCTTGACCGTGGAATCAACTACCATCCTAGGATTTTACCAACCATTCCACAACATCTTCTCACGGAATCACCTTTTTTACTCACCCACACACACATCCCCAAAACATTTTTTTCCCACACGCCACCTACACCCACAACACGCTTAAACCCCACACACACGTGCGTTCCACCACATATTTACACATTCAGCCTCCGGATTCCTCTCCCCCACCCCTCTATCCACACACGCACACACACTCCGACCTACACCCCACCCCACACACACCTCTTCCTGAACATGCAACCCCGTTCTTCCCCCAACCCTTGCTTTCATATACACACACACGTACACCTACACACACACACCACATTCAGCCCTCCCCACTCGGACACCCCGTCTCCCTCTCCCAACTCCACCCGCCACCACTCCTACACGCCCCACACCCTTCCACCACCTGTTTTACCCCATTTTAATTTTATTTTGATCATGATTTTATTTTTAATTTCATTCGCACCGTTTCCTCCCACCCCTTTTCGCTATATGTCTCTCCACTACTCCCCTACACACCCTTTGAACTCTCTTCCCACACACTTTTCACCTGAAGAAGGGCTTATGCCGAAACGTCGTTCCCCACAACCACCCCACTCTCAAGAGCGTGAAATTAATAAACGTTCGTTGTACTGCCTCTCTGTTTTGTTCCTGTTCAAATTTTCCCTTATATATATATATATATATATATATATATATATATATATATATATATATATATATATCATGTCTATCAATCTATTTATTTATCTGTCTGACTGATTATCCATCTCTCTCTCTGTACACACACACACACACACACACACACACACATATATATATATATATATGTAAATGAAAAGTATAGAAATTATTGTAGCAAGAAGCCAACAGTATTCCATAATATATATATATATATATATATATATATATATATATATATATATATATATATACATGTAAAGTTATATTTTAAAATTGTTGGGTTACAACTAGTAAATATTTATAACTGATATAAAAGCACTCGACAAATATTTGGAGTATATTTACAATATTAAATAAATGGAAAACTATATTTATAAAACCATATTTATTTCATTATATATATTTCGGGGATATCATATTAACAATATGCTATGCCTTCATCAGACAAAATACAATATAAACAGTTTTATAGATAAATATATTCGACATACCGTAATAAACATCGACTTCATTTGAAGAGGTTTACGCTATTTTTCCATCTCTCTATTTTGTTCCATGCATTTCTGCATTTCTTCTTTTTCTTTTTCTTCTTTTTCTTCCTTTTCTTCGTTTTGTCTTTCTTTCTTTTTTCTCTCTTTTTTTTCTCTCTTTCTTTCTCTCTGTATAAAATTTTCACTGCTAGCGTAAACCTCTTCAAATGAAGTCGATGTTTATTACGGTATGTCGAATATATTTATCTATAAAACTGTTTATATTGTATTTTGTCTGATGAAGGCATAGCATATTGTTAATATGATATCCCCGAAATATATATAATGAAATAAATATGGTTTTATAAATATAGTTTTCCATTTATTTAATATTGTATATATATATATATATATATATATATATATATATATATATATATATATATATATATATATATATATATATATATATATATATATTCACAAGTGCTTTTAATGTGTTAGTGAGTGAACATATTACATAAAGTTGGGTGGCCCGTTTTTGGATGCAGTCCAGAGTGTTTGTATGTTCATCAGCTGTATCACATCAAACATGTGTGCAGTGAGTTAGTCGAGGCACACTTGTATCTTTAATAAGGTCAGCATTAGTTCAGAACTGATGTGTTTTCTGGCAGTGAGAAATCACCAGAGATAATGAAGCTAAGCCTTGAAAAATATTTTGTTTTTTCGTCAAAAGAAATGTAGTATTTTAAGAGCTATCCATTGATATTTCTAGTTACTGTATTTTTGTACTGTTGAAAGAGACTAGGTTAAGTTAAAAACTATAACTGTTTCGGGCATGTTCTCCAGGGTCTAATACAAATATCGCTTCGTTCATATAAAAACAATATTCAACAAAATATGGCTGTATGCCAATCTGAAAAATCAATATTAAGCGAAACAAAATAAAGAGAAGAAAGAAAACGGAAAATTAATTTATACGAAATATAATCTAAAATAAGGTTCATTCGATTAATATATTTAAATATTACAAAACATTATTTTATATATAAAAGCTATACAATTTACAGAAATTTACATTCGAAATATATAAATACTATGAAATAACCAGTTTGATCATACATACAAGTTATGTATGTGAGGGTGTGAAAATATTTTAAAAGTAGATCTGAGATTTAAACAAGTAATATAAAAACCGGAATACATGAATAGGTGCTCATGCATCAAACTATTCGTTTCATTAAATATAAGAACACTATACTAGTATGAGATTTAGCTCATTACTGAAACAAAATCTTTATCTATTATCAAAGCATTTTAGTTTCAATTATCAAAGAATGTCATAATTTTTCAATTCGTTCTCTCGTGTATGAATGAAAAATGTCTTTTAAAGAGTGACAACCGTGAAAATTTTTGAAAAGTGGAACTGAGAACTAGACATGTCATTAGATTGATATAATATATTTTGATAGACTAATACCCTTATATGTAGACGTCTACAGACTGGATTAGACAACTCTACCAATTATAATATCTAACTTAAATACAGAACTATACTCGTTCAACAGGTCTGTCTACTGCCTGAAGTATCCTGTCGCTGTTCCTAGTATATATTGAATCATACACCTGTTTTTCTTTTAAATTGTCAATGTAGTTTTTGCAAATTCTCCATAAATATAGCTATTTAAAACACAGTTTCGCCGTTATATTTACTTATGCTTATATTTTGCGTTATATAGTGTCGTACACACACACACACACACACACACACACACACACACACACACACACACACACACACACACACACACACACGTGTGTGTGTATATATATATATTTATATATATATATATATATATATATATATATATATATATATATATATATATATAGAGAGAGAGAGAGAGAGAGAGAGAGAGAAAGAAAGAGAGAGGTGGACACATAAATACACACACGCGCGCACACACACACGCACACGCACACACACACACACACACACACACACACACACACACACACACACATATATATGTACGGCACTATAACAAACGAAACAAAATCAAATGATAAATATAACACCATGTATATTTTAAATAGCTGTTACTCCCATAACATTCCTGTTGATTACAACAAGTCAATTCCCTTTCGGATAAAAATATAGGAATGCTGTCCTAAATCAAAAGATTTATATATTAGTCTAGATATGAGATCGTTTTATAAAGTCTTCTGTAATTATGCAGATAAATGGCTTTACAACTAAGTCATATGTTCTATTTATTTAAGCTTACATGCATTAACACAGTTAAACATTGCATATCTGATATAAAATACAGCAGAAGATTAATCATAGGGGAAATAAGAAACAAATAAATGTATTTATTAGTTTACTAGCAGAGGTACCCGGCGTTGCTCGAGTATTAAATAGCAGTCATGTATAATATTTATGTAAATACTTCAGTGCTGCTTCGAAAACTATACTTGTACAAAATCATCGGCTTTTTCCAAACGGAGCTTCCTGCCTCCAAGGTTCCCCTACTCAATATGTGCCAATTCTGAGTGTTAAAATTCATCTGTAGAACATACGTAGCTCATGTGTCAAGTTTGGTGAAAATCGGTTGCGAACTCCAGAGATTATGACGTTTTGTTGCATTGCAATGCAGTGCTTCAGTCAACTCCAAAGAATCGGTTAAAGGTGGTTATCTCCCCCCCCCCGGGGGGGGGGGGGCTCTATAATCAATATCTGGAAAAATGAAAGTGTCCATGTCCCCGCGGAGTACATAAGTAACCTATGTCTTTAATACAACGCTGCTCGTAGTTTTTTAACGCTCTTGCAGTAGCTTTACGTTCAGCATCTTGCGATTGTATAATTGCAGCCTCCATTGAGGATTCATTTGCTTTTCTTCTTTGCCCTCTCTCATTTTCCGCCGTTTTTCGGCCAATGGCGGATCTCTTCATTGGAAGCATTACCTAAGGAAAGAGGACGTAACACACTAAAATGAGTAAAATGTTAACCAACAATTATTTAAGTTTCGCACATGTGACGTGATTGTCATGGTGGTCCACTTAAAACTTGAACATTTTATGAGTCTCTCTCTTTCTCTCTCATACCCCTCTCTCTCTTTCTCTATAGAATGGAGAACAATCAGGAACGCGCATTGTCGTCTCCTTTGATTGAAATTTCTTTATATATATTTCTAATAAGTTGTTGCCTCGTTTTGGAGGACTGAGTTGTGGGAGGAGGAAGGGGAGTAGTGGGAGGGAGGGTTTAACATACAGTAGTATTTTCTCCCCTTCCCCCTCTCTCACTAACACGTCTTTTCTTTCCTCCTCTATTGTAAAGATGTCCCCAGGGGTTCCATTATTGATTTTTATTGAAATCCAATTAGTGAGTCCTGTTTCTGAATATTAGTTTAACATGTGTGTAAAGTTTCATCAGTATCGGATCACTGGTGTAGGCGCCAACTGGTTATACACAATACACAGGAATTGCCATTTATATAGTAGATTAGTTTGGATAAATCATGTTGCAATATGGTAGAGGAATGACAGCTCTTCGAACAAAATTTTCTAACCCTTTTGTTTCACTTCTCCTTAATAAGTTCAAATTTCAGTGTGTACTACTTTGATTTTTCTCTTTCCAGGAACAATATTTCAAGTACAACAGATGACATCTGGTATATTCAAACAGCACTGGCCTCCACAAAAAATGTGTGCCTTTCTATTAATAGGATAAATTATTGTTAACTTCTGAATGTTATATATTGATGGCAAGCTGTCTGCGAGTTAGGGCTTCTGCACTGATTTGCTCTTTAGTGCTACCATTTAAATTTACTTATTTTTCACCTTTGAAAGTTACCGAATATTGAGTGTTTTGAAGAATATGGAAATAAACTGATACTGCGCTGTATGATTTTTTCCGCAGCATTCATAAAAAAAGCAAAAATATTTGTTCGAAAGAAAATATTGTGAACTCCGCCATTTTATTCCAATTTATAGCTTGGGAATATGCTTTAGATGAAGAACATTGAAGATTGAACATAATATATAAAATGTCATTTCTAAGAAATCATATCTCGCTAAAATAAAAACAATGCCCTATAGTTTCAATCTGCAGTGTAGAAGTGTATGTATATTAGTTACAATGCAGTAAGGTCGTCTGTGCTTTATATATGTCTATATAAGGAGTTGAGAATGTTTTGATTTTATAACGCTTAAATAATGCTTTACTGTGACTTCTTCTTCTTCTTCTTCTTCTTCTTCTTCTTCTTCTTCTTCTTCTTCTTCTTCTTCTTCTTCATGGGGGAAGACTCATCAAGCACGCGCCTTCCAGTAGGTCATGTTAGAAGTAACCAGCAGAGCTCATGGATGCTATCCAACCATCTTGCACGGGGTCTATCCCTAGGTATTCTGCCAGGTGGTTTTGTAAGTAAAGTCTGCCCAGAGAAATTCTAACTATATGGCCGTAGTATTGGAGCTCTGATTTCTGAGAAGTAGCGGCTCTACCTGAAACAACCTTCTAACCTATAAGCTACGCACTCTATCGAGTAACGTTACTCCAATTACCCTTCGGAGAAAGCCTATTTCGGCTGCTTGTATTCGGGATCTAATTTTTTCGGTCATTACCCAAGATTCATGATCATAGGTAAGGGAAGGTGGTACGAATACCGAATTGAAGAAAATGAGTTTAGTTTTTACACCTACCTCCCTTCTTATGATTACCAAACGCTGAAGCTGGTGCATTATTGCACCAGCCCTTGCAATATTGTACTTAATTCAGCCTCCTGCCTTCCATAAGTTGTGAACATGGCTTATATATATATATATATATATATATATATATATATATATATATATATATATATATATATACCACTAAAAGTGGCATGTTATGGCCATTATTTCCTCCAGTTTTACTTTATTGATGGTAAACTTTGAGTAAATTGCACGTATATGTGGGGTGAAGGAAGGTCTGTTTCCTGCTGTAGGTGGGCAAGAGTGTTTAAACCATCATTGTAATTCAATGAAAACACCAATTGTCCTCATAATTACAATATTCATCACAAATACCTATATATTTTATGGTAGGTATTTTGAACTAGTTAGAGTTATATGTTTTGAATGTCCACACACTGTATCGCTAATGACATTGAATTAAATTATAACTCTACTGGTTGCAGAATGATGCCATTTTGGTCCACTTTAATAGTTTGAGAGTTTCCACAAATTTCTTTTTATGAAAATCCTGTAGTTCAAGTAAGTACGGTGTATTTTACATCTGCATAGAAGTTAAGTTATGAAATCTTCTGTCCATGTAAAATCAATTTTAAAAACAAACAAAAATTTGGATTTCTAAGAGAGTTGCTGTCGAGAAATGACGATGTCATTATATCACTAACTACGGATCAAAAAGTTTGCATCTTGTCTTTGCCCTTTCAAAAAGAAAAAAAAATAGTAATAATAATTGCAGAACATCATGGCATAAATAGACCCTACAAAGATATACGTTCTGTGTTTGGTTATGTAACTCCACATAAAAGAAGAAGGAAAAAGAGAATCGACATCAGTGTAGCTTTTGATGATATAGTCCTTTAAAACCCCTAAATCCCAAGAGCCCCGTATTATGGGACAACACTATTTAACATGTGAATGAATTAACGAAATTTGTGTCCTATTTTCATCATATCTACTAGCGTTTCTAAAACAATATTTTTATTTCAGCTTTTCAATGGTGGTTTTTATATTCTTGTATTTTCTTTTAATTTAAGTCTCCTCCAACATACAGTTTGTTGGAAAAAATGCCCTCTTATCATGATCCTTCTATGGATGACATGGCAATACAAATATAATTAAATGTCGTTTTTGCAAGTTAGATGAGTCACAGTTTATCTCACTTTTCGTCTTCCTGTAGTTTATTCTGCTGCAAATTGTTGTAGTAGTGAATTAATTAAGATTTATCTTAGATATGGATTCTGGCTGTAAGGAACCACGTTGATGTTGGTGGTAGAAAACTACATTGACACGAATAATAACAACAACAACAACAACAACAGTAAGAAAAAAAAATAATAGTAGTAGTAGTAGTAGTAGTAGTAGTAGTAGTAGTAGTAGTAGTAGTAGTAGTAATGATATCTATTAGCCACGACGGGCTCACATTAAGAAAACATTAAGGACGACAGAGAACGACACAGGTTTTAACAAAAACAAGGAAAACTTAAAAATCAAACAAGATACGTTCCCCAACAATGTGCGGGGGCGGGGGCGGGGGGGGGGGGGTCCGGGGGCCACACATGGAAAAAGCCAACAAAACACCACGATCAATCTGACCACCTTCCAACAAATTACTTGGAAGGCAGCACTTTCCTCTAAACCTCAATTTTCCTCTTCAAATGAAACCGGAAAAAATTAATCAGGGCTTCAGCGAAGAGTAAGTGCTTGTCTTCAACCCTTTCAGAGGTGTCCACCACATGACCTCTTTCACCACAGCCACCAGGCAGATAAAAAATATCTGCCCTTCTCAGTTAAGAGAAGGACTAGCTCAAAGTCGGATCCGTCACTCACTTGACAACAGGTGTTCTACATAAACTTACAAGTCAGCATGCTCAGACACTTGATGAGTGCATACAGAACGGTTTCAACGCCCTGCTTGCATCTCAGACAGACCCGGGTGACGGCACGTCCATGCCTGTAGAGTTTATTTCGAACTAACAATGCTCCCCGGTAGCAATGTCGAGCCAAGGATTTCTGGAAGTTATCCTTTGTGTGTGACAGCTCACACCTATGCAGGTTTAGCTGGCCTCCTCCAAGGTATATCTCGTTGGAGGTGTCTTGGGTAATTTAATGATAGGGACCCCTATTATCTCATTTCTGCAGCTGAGTAAACTGGAGCAACGTGAAATGAAGCATCTTGCTCAAGGAAACAACACATCACCCGGTCCAAGAATTGAACTCATAACCTTTCGATTGTAAGCCCAATGCTGGACCGAAGGTTTTGTGAAAAAGATTGGCTACCTGATTATCGTTGCCCAGAGTCTCCCCTCCAAACTTCGCTTTTACCCAGGTCGTTACCTCGTCCCAATGTTTGTCCATCTGGAAGTCTAGACCAAACCAGCAATATAACCGGTCCATCTGACCAGCGCCCGACGGCGCTATTGGGTGGCATGAACTTACCTCTCCAGGTACCGAGCTGTATGCCCACCGACTTTTCCTGGTTAATTTTCGCTCCTGTTAACGCTTGGCACTCTCCCAGGGTGGTGTCGATCATCTCAATGTTTGGTGCTCGACACGGATCTTCCATATCTTAGTTTGCGCGGGATGCCCCTGAATGTCTCCAATTTGTAAAGTAATTGTTCAAGAGTCAATACATACGAAAGAGACGCGAGAAACCTTGGCGGACCGACTGCATGAGGATGAACGGTTCTGAAAGTTAACCGTTCACTCTAACCACAGAGCAGATGTCGCTGTGTATTGCAGCGACCCAGCCCCTGAAAACGGGTCCGAAGCCGGCTGTCTTGCGGACTACCGCCAGTTAACGTTGGTCGACCTTTTAGAAAGCTTTCGATTGATCTAAGTTGATCAGGGACCCACTCGTGTCAGGTTCATTAGCCACCCTCTCTATGATGTATCGCATGAGGTAGAGGTTGTCGTCGATGGATCGTCAAGTCAAAGCTATAAATAAAGCTAAAAGAATTAAGTCAACAGTAAATGTATACATTATACGGTGTACAGTAAACAGCGAAAGTCGACAGCTACATGTGTTTCATGTCATACCAATACTGTTATTATCGTTACAATGTCTCCGCCTACTTCGTATTATCCCCCTCTGTCTCTTTTATTATTTTTAATCATTATTGGTTACGCTTATTTTATAATCTTTTTTTATGATAAAAATGCTAACTGTATGCCTATGCAGAATTTGATACTTGCTTAGACATACCCCAAATATCTTCAATGTGTGTAGCCGTTTAAATAACTATATTCTGATATCTGAAGTTTGTCTCAAGCACAGAGGCTCATTAAGTGGCTCATATCTTATTTTCCTTGGCGTTAAGCGACTGAGAGTACAACATTTCCCACCTCCTGGACAGGACGCCATTCTATCGCATGCTTAAACTGGTATTCAGTTTCAGCTGAATATACTGGACCAATGTGAAATGAAGTGTTTTGCTCAAGAACACAACACACTACTCGATCCAGGAATCGAACCCACGACATTATGATCGAAAGTCCAACACACTAATGTGTGTGTGTGTTTGTGTATGTGTGTTTATGTGTGTGTGTGTATGTGGAAATCCCTTGACATACTCTGAGTCGTATTAATTGAAAGCTTTAAGGTTACAACCACGTTTAATAGTACATATGAGTCTGAGAGTATTGCCATTTCAACTTAGTTTATTCGTTTCTAATTAATATTCCTTATCATTCCTTATCGAATTTGGTCTTTCCATTTAATGTGAAATCTACAACACTAAATTGGTAATTTTGGAAATATATATATATATAATTGTTTCTACGTTTGGCATAAGGCCAGCAATTACCCCGGTACATTACTGCTGCCTTATTTTATCGACCCCGTAAGGATGAACTCGGCGAGATTTGAACTCAGACCGTAAATGGCCGTAACTGTATGCTACAAAGCATGGCGTCCGACCTTCTATCGATACTGTCAATCCACTGCCTATATATACACACACACACACACATATATATATATAAGTATGTATGTATACGTACATACATATATGTATACAGACATACAGTAGTATGTATATATATACATACATGCACACATATATATATATGCACGTATCGGTTTACCGAACATTTATTATAATGCTCGGTTTGTTTGTTTGTAAACAAACAAACAGCCCGAATTACGCCGTACAGTGTTTAGGCAACCACGTCACCTTTTTGTTCAACACTGACACAGGAACGATGTACTAGTTTCAAGCTTATTAGCTATCGTCAGCATCGTATACCTTCCTGCCAGATGGTTGAACGTCTGAAGGTATATACTTTCCTTATGTATATTAACGGCTGAGCAGCCTAATTTGCATATCGAGTGAGTTCAGTCGGTTGGGCGCACCGAAAACGATAAATGGAATAGAATGAAACGAAATTTCATTTCTCACTCTTAGTATATATATATATATATATATATATATATATATAGGCAGTGGATATATATATATATATACCAGTGGCGAAGGTTAACCTGGGAAGCAGGGCATGCAGTCCAATGGCCATGGAGGAAAGTGGGGCTGTGCAGTCTTCCCCCCCCCCATTCCCTCTAAATGACCCCCCCCCCCCCCGGTCAAAGTTGCATGAATTGTTATCTAGTGTGTGTGTGTTATCTTTTTATGTGCCTACAATTTAGTAAGCAGTCAAAATTCTGGTTGCCCCAAAGTTGTCGCGTGTTTGTGTGTATGTGTGTGTGTTATCTTTTTTTGTGTCTATACGTTTTAGTAAGCAGCTAAAATTCTGCTTGCTTCAACTGACGCAATTGATCAACTCAAGATTCTATAACGCATGCACGGACCCTTCGCCCCTGATATATATATATATATATATATATATATATATATATATATATATATATATATGTGTGTGTGTGTGTGTTGGGTGTATATATATATGAAACAATATCAGTGTCTTCAGCCGCACAAACGCTAAATAAAACGTGGTGGTGTTTTTGTTACCACCGCTGTTGCTGTTTAGCTCCAGATTGATCCCAGAACGAAGCTATGGTCAAAGGCATTCTATCCATGACCATTCCATCTTATTTTCAGTTATAATGCATCGAGGTTCACATTACTCATGTTATAGTAAGGTGCAGACTAGGCTGCTATATCTAGCAGATAGAGCGGTCACATTTGTGGCTCCTTTGTTAGCTTGTGAAACTCAGAGTTTCAACGTTGGTGGCTGTTATTTGACAAAAGCTTTGTTATTTTCAGTACTGGCAGAACAGCAAACACCAGAAGAATTCTTATTAATAGTAACATTGCATTTTGCAAAACATAAATAATAGTAATATTACTAATTCTGATATATTTCAATATTCTTAGTGATATTTTTGCATTTTATGAATTCATATGTAAAATGAATTGCCTCTCAACCTCGAAAGTTGGCGGAAACTTGAGTAGTTGTTATTTTTAAAACAAATGTTACGTCAACATTCATATTACTCGATATTATATTGTACTCTATATAAACATAAACATATGTGTATATATGTGTGTCTGTGTGTGCTAAGTGTTGCAGTGGGGGAAATGATTTACCAGCCTTTCATTTGTGTGACTATGTCTACGTACAAAACAGCAGCTTACCATGCTCCATTTCTAATAAATGAAAATTCCATGATGCTCGCTTTATTTCTCATTGCTGTTGCTAATAAAAGAATCACAAGAATGTCATTATCACTTAACATCTGAGTAGTGCGGAAATTTCAGTTACTGTGAAGATAATACAGAGCACAAGAGTATTATAGCTAAAGCAGACGAGTCAATTAAAGTTGTAGGCTTATCATCCATCTTCTCCGACATACTTTGTTTAGTCGATTCGTCTAACTAGTTCAGCACATAGTGTTAAGCTTTGATAGATATTATCATCAGAATTAATAAATATATTTATGATTTTAATGGTCGATCAGTAAAGTAAATATTGCAGTTAAGCCTTTAAAATGCATCATATCAGTAGCAAGTAGTTTATGCTTATTTTCTGGCACTGATGTTTTAAAGAAGTTGCATATTCTTTTTTTTTAATTTGATCTAATGGATTTTGTTTCGTGCTCAGGAAATATTAAAGAACGGTAAATATTTAAAGGTTGAATAAGAGACTTTACATCAAATAGGCTAAACTTTGATAGGATATTTGATAGTCTGATAGAATATTTGAATTCCTTAGCGTACATGAATCAAATTCTTCTTAAGAGAACAGAATTTTCAATCACTGTAAAACATTAGATGCGAGTTGCATGTGACGGCATAGCCACACATTTCTCCATATATATATGTATATATATATATATATATGTGTGTGTGTGTGTGAGTATGTGTGTGTGTGTGTGTGTGAGTGTGTGTGAGTGTGTGTGTGTGTGTGAGAGAGTGTGTGTGTGTGTGTGTATCCCGGGTTCAATCGGGGGTAACAACGGTAAGAAAGGTACTCAATACAGAGCTGAGTATACATATCTGATATAGAAATGGCTTCTAGAGGACTAGAACTGTTTTATTCCAAGGGCTTTCCTGGGGATTTCCTTGGAATGAAACAGTTCTAGTCCTGTAGAAGCCATTTCTATAATCTCTCTCTCTCTCTCTCTCTCTCTATATATATATATATATATATATATATATATATGCAGAGAGTGAGAAAGAGATAGAAATGTATATGTGTGCATGTGAGCTATGTTTGTACGTATAAGTGTATGTTTATATAACTACAAAAAACACCACGCAAAATGTCAAAATAACTGTAAGCGAAAATATATCTGGTTTTAAAACAAGTTGTTTTTTTTAAGGCGTTTACTTTCTTGTGCAACAGCAAACCCGTTTACTGAAGGCTCCATGTTAACAGCCTCGCATGCTTTAAGAACAATTTTATGGTATCTAACGTTAGATAATTGAAATTTCTTCGAATAATATTTTATCTGGCAAAGTGTTGAGTTGATAGCAAATGAATTGGTGATAAATTGAAAAGAAGCTACTCATTTAGTAGATTTGTCTGTGATAGCTGGAACGGCAGATAAAACGCGTGAACAGCCAGTCCATATAACGTATTTCTCTTGGCAAATGTCTTAATCTCTTTAATGAATACTGTTCTTTGACACTTCAATACGAATGATAACAGTTTTCTGACATGAAAAAGGGAGAGGAGGTTAGTTTCGTTTTTGTCTCACAATATTTTAATTGTAAGGTTATGTTAAAGTAGTCGCCGATTACACATTGATTGTTAACTACGCCTAAAACCTCATGACCATTGAGTATGGTTGTGAGGTTGATTGGATCTACCAGTGACTTGCAATAGTAGATATTGAAAATTCAAGTGAAATCTCGACCCAATGAGATTAAGGGACTTGTTCTAAATTCCAGTCGGATGGTATTGTAACAACATCTCCAGACACGGTTATAGCTGTTCTCGATGTCTCAAACAAAAATTTTTCCCAGAACTAGCACTGCTAGCTATCTTTACAATTACCAAATTTATCTTATGTGAGCTCTAACGTTTTCTGTTTGTCAGAGTCACAGAAAGGGAGCGAGAATAACCATTGGATAACCTATTATTGTAGTCATGATGCATGAAAAAGCAAACGGGCTGGAATGCTTTTTATGATAGGTCTAACTAATCAAGCTACGGACCAGTCTCTTAATCTTATCTCTATTGCGTTCTTGCCAAAATCAGCCGTATCATTATTATCCATCCACCAGAGACAGCGAAAGCATGGCCATTTGCTCTTCTTTGTATAATTATTAAAACTGTAGGTGTACGTTACTCCAGCAGATTCTACACAAACACATAACTGAGCTATTTATAACTCTCTCTATTACATCTATTGTGTTAATTCCTTTACTCTTCGGAATAATTAAATACAAAATATATATAATGTAGGTGTTTTTCAGAGCTATGTCAATCTGATTGAGCAAACCTATGATCAAAAGAGTTACCTTGTGACCATCCCATTTCATCAGATATAATCTACAACATTGTCCAGTGATTGCTTTTGGGGAAATTTTTATGTTGTTTCTAGCAATGGATCAACTCCATAAATAGTCCTTCGTTTAATGTAATTAGTTTTAGTTGTTTAGCTCCGTGTTAACTCTAATCGTACATACTTATAATCATAGATGATGCTTGCCTCCTCGGATTAGGGTTATGTAGGATTACATTAACTAATATGTCCTCTATTTTTAGTGCATGATTTTAGAGAGATTTGGCTGCTATTATGTTGAGCGACGAAGTGGATATTCTCTCGTTGACTCAGTTAATTTTATCATTATGTGATAATAAATAATCTTATTTTCAAAGTAGTTGTATCTCCTTCCTTAGTTGCTTAATGGGTAGCTCTTACCGAACAGTACATATAATCGGCAAGTTCATATACGCATGGTTTTTTATTCATATTTTTCAAATCGAGAATCCTGTCCTTGAAATAAACCAAGTACAATTGTTCAATAACTTCAAATTTAACTAATTCAGATCTGAAAATAATTGAATGTGTCAATCGAAGACGAGTCCGAATACTCCAGAATTACATCCTAAAGTAGATGTAGTGTATATTTTCAGATGATCTAATTTTATCTTTTAAGTAGCTTTTACAACTTCCCAAATGTCTGGATAATGTGCATACTTTTAGGGTGTTTATCCTTTATGACATGTAAAAATCGCTAGAATTAATCTTCCGGAAAACCACTAATTATGCACATGCAGTCTTTGTATGATGTTATTTAATTAGACTTACGCATCTCTTCTAATGAAAGCAGAAACATCACAGATGTTTCTGCTTTCTAATATTATTAGGCTATTTTGTTCATTTAAGAAGAAAATATATATACTTAGCGGCGATGCAATATTTATTCGCAAATGAAACCCATCCCGCCGAGGTTAACTTTGCCTTTCATCCTTACGGGGTCGATAAAATAAAGTACCAGTAATGTACTGGTTAATTGCTGGCCTTGTACCAAAAGTAGAAACAATTATGTTATTAAGGGTGGTGTATTGGCAGTATCGGTAGAGGGTCGGACGCTATGCTTTGACACATAGAGTTACGGCCTTTGCCATTCTGAGTTCAAATCCCGCCGAGGTTTACTTTGCCTTTCATCCTTACGGGGTCGATAAAATAAAGTACCAGTAATACACTGGGTAATTGCTGGCCTTGTGCCTAATGTAGAAAGAATTATGTTATTAATGTCCTTTAGAAATGTACACACATTTCGACATCTCATCAACCTTATCTATATTATAGGGTTTAGTCAAAATAAATCCACAATTATGGGATCTGTTATTTGATGAGTTCCATAGAGTAATAGTTAAGTATTCAATGAATCATTTTTGTGAAACGATTTCATTTTATGCACGGTTAATGCACTTGTAAAATGCTGAGTCTCAATATTCCCAGATTTTCGAAATTACAAGAAATTTGAGTCTATTCATAAATAAATATTGCAGAAGTTCATCAACTGCTTAGTGAATTCTTAGATATATTTACATTTCAACATATATCTAACTAGATTAGCTAATTGTAGGGTGTATGGTATTTAAATAATTGTTTCTACTTTAGGCACAAGGCCAGCAAATACCCAGTGTATTACTGGTACTTTATTTTATCGACCCCGTAAGGATGAAAGGCAAAGTCAACCTCGGCGGGATTTGAACTCAGATCGTAAAGGGACGTAACTATGCTGGAAAGCATGGCGTCCGACCCTCTACTGATACTGCCAATCCACCGCCCTATGGTATTTAAATAATGTTACTCGATAGTACTTATACAAAGTTTAGTATTTTGCACAACACAATTTCTATAGTTTTAGCACAATATTTTTTTTAGTTGTCATGCATACTAGTCGAGTTTTCTAACCAATTTATGTACGTTCTTATTCAACGTATATTCAGCAGTTATAGACGCATTGCGATTCTTATTCATATAGTGCTAGCGGTTATTAGTAGATATATCCTATTTTGGGAAACCATAGATGTCAGATTGTTATTGTCTGAGGTAATTTCTCGTATAGTGTATAGACGAAGATGCGTGATGCTATGATGAGTTTGAAAAGTTGAATGATACACGTTTTCCTCTTTGCCATTGTTTGTTTAGTCTTTTGTAGTTTCTGCATATTGTGTTCTCTGTCGATATTTTGCATTTACTATTTCAGTTGATATGTTAATTAAGAAACAGTAGCGACACATCTTATTCTCTTGACCTTTGCAATGCTGCAATTTTGTTAACTTGAGTTACTAATTAAATAGGTGTTATTCTTTATTGAACTATTTTGAAAACTTATAGTTAAAAAACTAATAAGTAATGTCTTGATAATTTACTTTTACTAGCTCATTGGCATGATCCACAGTGTAGGAAGTAAGTTTCTAGCAAGCGGAGACGAGGAAGCATTTTCAAAGCTAAGATGAAGCTATGCCACCAAACGTCCGCTAATAATGTCACTCTTATGCCATTAATTTTACAACTTCTTATTGTCACTTATAAGCGAACAATAACTTACTGGCCCACGTAGAAACGGTTTCTATTTATGAGATAAACTGTTTCCCAAACAAATGAACTGATTTACTTAGTAATATTTATTTCTTAGTCTTAGAACAACAACAAAAAAGCCTTTATTGTTGTGAAATGCTAATGTGAGGTCTTATGAATTAACTTAGCCAGCAAAAGCTAGGTTCTAACGATCGTTGGTGTAGTAATTCCAAAAAATGATTGAGTTTTCAGTGCAGAAGGATTGTTTTTTAATATTTTTCTTTCAGATTATTATCTTCCTTGTAAACTGTATAGAAACAGCTGCCTGAGAGTGTATTTATATTCTGTTTTATTGCTGTTACTTTTTTACATTTGAAAGGATCTTATATCTCCGCAGAAAAGTAATTTCGATATTCAACACCTTCACTATACAACTCTGTTGTAAATGATGAGTCAAGGAAAATGGGTACACAGAAATTACTTTCTTTTGAATATTAACATTTCCAAGCAATGCAGTTTTATTTTATGGTTTTGCTTCTTAACTTTATTTGTAGTTTTCTTTTGTGGCACGATGGACATTTTCAGGTCTTGAAATGTCATGTAGTGTGTTTCAAATGTTGTAAACATTCAACTGGTTTTGTAGTCTATTTTTAATCTCATTATATCTTAATGGAGGGTATTGGCATTATATGTCATTACTAATGTATCTAAGGCATTGATTCAATTTTTCGTGTGTCTGTGTGGCCTTATGCGCTCTCCTTCACACACCTTCAACAGAATAGATTCAAGCCCTTTTATTATTGATATTATCTGTTTTTTCTTCACCCATTTTTCAAATTATTATATCATTTTATTTTTTTATTTTGGTATTTAGTATTTTATATACTCGTATTATAATTCTGAACCCATTTAGATATCGCTGCTCATCATTTCTATCTTTTAGAATTTCAAGGAGGGGATTATATGTGGATTTGTTTTTACATTGCTTATATTTTTCACGTTATCCACATAGAGCAATTAGTTTATTTCTCTTCCATTAAACTGTACCTGCACATCTCTGCATTTGGGTGTTTCATTTTGTTTTTATTGGGGATACAATGCATTTTATACGTATAATGAATAATAATACTATTTTCTATATCTTATGTATATGAGGTTTTCGTTGTATATTTTTCTGCATTTCTTTTAATAATCCCCAAATTTTTAATTATTATGAATATTGTTTCTGTTTCCCCCCCAAATTCTGGCTATCTCTATTTGCAGATATTATATTTGTATAGAAACAAATAACGAAACGAAATTAAATTTCGTTTCGCTTCTAACTCACTTTTGTATGACTGACGCTTAAACAATTAAGTTAAAGTGTACATCTACATATGTATACGAAAGTATTAGTATGCATATAAATACACACATGTATACATATGTACATGTACTGAGTTTTTCACTAGACACTTTACAGTGAGTGTCAGCTAGTCTGTATGTAACCACACAGACGGACCGGGTTTTAGAGTCATACGAGTTTTCAAGGAAACACATTTCCTCTATTCTCCAGAGGGCCAGACAGGAATATTGGACTAGTTTCGATGTTATTACATCTCATCAGCAATATTTACCCATCTTCCGGCTTCTCTGGAGAATTGTAAAAGCACATATCGTTGTATGCTTTTTCTATGAAAATTAGTAGTGGGTAGACTAATTTGCATAGAACGTGAGTCATTGTACGCACCGGTTCAGCGGAAACGATAAAAACAAATAACGAAACGAAATTAAATTTCGTTCATAGAAAAAGCATATAACGATATGTGCTTTTACAATTCTCCAGAGAAGCCGGAAGATGGGTAAATATTGCTGATGAGATGTAATAACATCGAAACTAGTCCAATATTCCTGTCTGGCCCTCTGGAGAATAGAGGAAATGTGTTTCCTTGAAAACTCGTATGACTCTAAAACCCGGTCCGTCTGTGTGGTTACATACAGACTAGCTGACACTCACTGTAAAGTGTCTAGTGAAAAACTCAGTACATGTACATATGTATACATGTGTGTATTTATATGCATACTAATACTTTCGTATACATATGTAGATGTACACTTTAACTTAATTATATTTGTATAGATTCTCCATTTATAGATGTATTGTAATTTTTGACAATAATGACATGTTCTAACGTATTGTACTTCGGCATCTGAGATATTTTCTGATTTATTTTTTCCGACCCAGTAAGGATGAAAGGCAGAGCTAACCTCGGAGGGATTTGAACTCAGAACATGCCACGAAGTATATTGTCCGATGCTCTACCGATACTGCCTGTTCTCTTTTGTTAAGTCTTGTCAGGTATAGGCCATCATCTTAGAATAATATTCTGTAGTTTGTTCTTTCAACTTCTGTTTTATATTTTCTGACTTCCTTAAATAGAAAAACAAACTGTTTTGTTTTGTTCGTTTGTAACTATTTATATCAGTTTACCTTTAATCGTTACTTTTTTCACCTTACATAAATATATTGGTTTCTGATTTAGGCACGAGGCCAACAATTTTAGAGGCGGGGAAAGTCGACTAAATCGACACCAGTGCATTACTGGTACTTTATATTACCGACCCCGTAAGGATGAAAGCCAAAGTTAACTTCGGAAGGATTTGAACTCAGATCGTAACTCTATGCTATAAAGCATGTTGTCCGACACTCCATCGATACTACCATTCTTTACATAAATATATTGTAAACATTTTCTAGACATAAAATGCCCGAGCCTCCCTGTTAGATTTTTTATGGTGTATTCTAAATATTAATTTTCATTAGCTTTCTTGTTTTCCTTCTCTGCATATTTGTCATTTGTGTGTGTTATACTATCTCTATTTCATTAATTCATAATTATTTCTAAGTTTATATTTCATCTAATTCTCTTCTTCTTGTTTCATTTTTCTATCATGATATTAGTGGGGTTTTTTAAAATCAATTTTCCACTATTCAAAGATGCCTCAGGAACATTTTATAACTGGCTTTAATATCGTGAATCCGTGTAAAGTTTGTAACAATGTTTCTAGCTGTTTATCAATTGCAATGCACGACTTAAATTCATTTGTATAAAAAAGATCGCTTATTTCCCTGTCCTAGATTTGTATCTGGGTCATGCCTGTTTTAGCGTGCCAAAAGGGAAAAATAATGGATAGAGGGAGTCCTCTTGAGACATTTTTTTTCAGTACACATGGATTAGTTTTATAATTCCCTTTTATTTATATATGCAGAATTATTTAACATTTATACAAAACACGTTTGATGAACCTGCTTGACGTTGATGCTGTCTTATGGCTAATGTTTTTTCATTGTTAAATTTTTCCCATTACTTACTTTCCCGGTGGATTGGCAGTATCGTAGAGGGTCGGACGCCATGATTTGCAGCATGGAGTTACGCTCCTTTACGGTCCGAGTTCAAATCCCGCCTAGGTTAACTTTGTCTTTCATCCTTACAGGGTCGATAAAATAAAGCAACAGTAATGCACTGGGTTAATTGCTGGCCTTGTGCCAAAAATAGAAACAATTATTTACTTTACCTTAAATTTATTGTTACATGTTCTCCTTTATTGATAGTTTTCTTTGGTATAGTATCGTTTTTTTGTCTATGTTTCTGGCAATGCAGTGTTTCACAGACTAAATTTTTGTTAGTTTTTTTTTACATCAAATTCAAAGTATGTTTGCCTTTTTAGCTGAGACTTGAACAATACGGTTTTATTTTTTTGTTAGTCATTTTCTATTGTGGAGGATTGAATCTCTCTAATAGTGATTAGACATGTTCTTTTATTGTCTTTACACGACCTGTTATCTAATCGGTGATTAGTGCGACCATTAGCAATATATAATATATATTAGGTAGAAATTAATAATATTTCATTAATACGTATCATTCTATATTTCCGTCATTTATTTGTCGTTGTTATTTTATAGATGTGATAAGAAATTTGTGAAGGCATGTAACCTAGAGGTAGGAGTGTTGGACTTACGATAATAATGTCGTCGGTTCGATTCCTGGGCTGGGTTGTTTTCTTGAGCAAAACACTTCATTTTACATTGCTCAGCTGAAAATGAATCCCAGCAATAGCTGGGGGTTTAACCCTGCGATGGACTGGCTTGCCTTTCCAGGTGTGTGTGTGTGTGGGGGGGGGGTCTTGTACTCTCATTCGCTCCACACCACGAAACCGAGATAAGCACCAGCTTAATGAGCCTCCTGGCTTGAGACACACTTTTGGATAAGAAATTTGGAGAAGTAAATTAGCGGTGTCTTTTTGTTATTGCGTTCATGTTATTACCTTAACTATTATTACAATATCTATTGGGAGTACAAACAATAGCAAACCAGATGAGATTAATGTTGTCGCACAATTTTGATTTTGGTTCACACTGAGACTGACTTTATCGTGCCAAGCTGGAAACGTGTAGCAGTAATGTACTGAAACTTATATAATTGACTGTAATTCCTTCTCTCATAAAACATTTAGCTAGAAGAACTAATTTTTATTTGCATGAACGACCCAGAATCGGGCTAACTGCTTCACTTTACCCGGTTTATTTACATTATAGATGTTAATGTATATTTGTCTTGCTTATAAAGCTGATAAAATATAGCATTAACTTTACTGACAATGTTCCAGTGATCTTTGACTCGTGATTTGCTTACTTTTATACTCCCGGGGAGACATATCTAGCTCTTTCATATAATTTTAGTTTCTTCAGTGTATATACATTAACAGAAGATTGAAAAATGCGTTAGTATTGCATCAAATTGTATGAAATTAGTTGTAACAAAAACTTACCGACTAGTGTATGTTACTCAGAAACTTGACAGCAGATGGCTTTTGATGGGAGTTGAATTCCTCAACCTGAGGCTGAATTCCAATGTTAGGTAGCAGGCGAGCTGTGTTTTAACTGATATTACTGCCATAACTTTACGTTTGCTTCTAAATATTTATACATATCCTTTCAAGTTTATTTGATTAATAAAGGCTCAAATTTCTACTTCGTTTAAACTAGGGTTAATTTATGGCTTCACTAAGTAACGTGCTTAAATGAAAATTAATGTATGTCTTAACCAAAATTTCGACATGTCGTTGGTGCTTGTCTCTGCAACTAAATCTTATGTAAATGTAGTAAATATTTACCTAGATAGAAAGCCTTAGTGGAGCAAAATAGGATGGTGTGACATTCACACCTTTCTCAATGGCATATGTGAAGTTAATTGGATTAAATGATAAATAGAAAACATGCGAATATCGACCGGCTCACCTAGTTTTTATTCACATGCCTATGTGTATTTTATATTCATTATCTTTATTGCGGTGAGTTTAGTAAATATTTTAAAGTACTTAGTTGCTCTTCTTTATGTTTAAAAGTTAAATTCTACTGTGGTTAAATTAGTTTTCCATCCTTTCAATATTCATGAAATAGGTACCAATAATATACTGATATGCATTGAATAGACTACATACCTTAACCCCAACATTTGGAGGCTTTATACCAAGATAAGTAATAACTATAATTTTGTTTATCAAGGACAGTTGATGTCAGAGTTCTTAAATTGTCGTCCAAAATACCTTGTCGTAATTATGTCGCTTTAGGCTCAATGTTCAAATCTCTCGTGGTAGAAATCGTGTCGTAATTATGTCGTAATAATCTCTTGTGGTACAATATTGTTTTTCATATTTCCAGTGTCGTTGAAATAAGTACCTGTCCAACACTATGGTCGGTTAAAGTGACTACCTCTCCCTTAAAATAAAGTTTGCGACGTAATATCCTTATCAAATTAATTTTTATATGTTATAATATGATGACATTGTAATGCCAGATTCTGACTGAATACCTCACGGTATTCTTTCCACTACAGTCCGACTTCAGATCCTGCTGGAGTGGACTTCCATTCCGATATAATCCTTCTCACAAATTATTGTTCCAGTATACATTTTCCTTACAAATTTATGGTCTACCAATGTAAAAAAAAAAAATCATTATTATTCTTGATTGTTACATCGGCTCTTAAGCATTTATATTTTGCTTTAAGTCTTCTCGCACATTTTCCAAATTCGAAGTTTGCCTGTTGCACGAAAGCTTTTCATAATATGCCGTAAGAATAGTTTAAACTGAAGCTTACCGTATGTTGGCATATATACACCTCGAACATTTCAACAGAGAATGTTAGGAGAAAAACATTAACCAATCAGATACAACTTCGCATATAGTGCCCAGATGATATTTCTAAAATCATTTGGTTTGATATCTTAGGGGCCTTATGTGTTTTCCAAATGTTTATTGGATTATAGTTCTAAATATAATAGATTACATAACTTTAAAGACATAACAAAATAAGAAAAGAGACTGAAAAATACTTAAATTAATCGGTGAGTATTTATTTTCAAATCGATTCTAAATTAATCTCTCAATTCTAGTGATTATCATTCACAACATTTAGAGGGATACATTTTAGATGACAAATTCTGAATTTACACCTGAGTTCACGTATGGTATAAAAAACAGTTGAAATGTTGAATAAGAATTTTTTTCTTGTATGTTTTTGTATAATATCGTGACAATGATAGATGGGTAAAATGATATTTGACGTAACTAAGCAATGTTAGTATCTTTGTAAGATATATATCTGTCAAAACCCTTTGTTTCTATTGTTAAAACTTTCGTGAAATATTTTATCTCAGTAATTGTATTCTTTTTACTCAGCAGGAAACTAGAATTCATATAATGCATTGATAGCAATAAATAAATTTGAGATACTGATTGACTCAATATACTAACCATAATGAAACGGTATAGAACGCCGCAGTGAATCCTCAATGCTGCACCTGATGAACAAAATATTTTGCAGCATTTGTAAATAATCAAGAATCTTGCAAAGAAAATATAAAGATACGCATATATGTATATATATATATATATATATATATATATATATATATATATATATATATATAGTGAAAGATTGAAGAATAACATGGTCGGCTGTACAACAAGGGATTTTATTTCAAGTATTAACAATTGTTTCATTGATCAGGTGAGTCTAAAGGCCGATAATCACTCGAAGTTGCGTCACTCGACATTAAATACAGTGTTTACCTCTGATCAAATCATCAGAATACTAGAGATTTCACATATGGCAATGGTATATATAGATACAACGTAGGATCAAAACATAACATCAATCATAAAATATAATGATAAAGAGGTAAAGAAGTTACAGATGTAAAAAATAAGTAAAAAAATAAGTAACAAAATATAAGTACAGAATACGATTGCTGATAATAGTGGTGTTAGTGAGTAAGTGTATGTATAAAGATGTGAGGATGGAGATAATACTAACATGAAAAGCAACATTAGATACATACATACAGAGGGTTAGAAGTAGAGAATAAGAGGTAGTAACAAATGACAGATAAAAGATAAAAAATAATAAATTAAAAATTAAGTGAGAGATACGAGGATGAGACATAAGGGGTAGAGCTAAGGACGAGGAAGGAGGATTTTGATATATGTATGTGTGTGTGGTAAATGTTTAGCATGCTGATTGTCTTATCTTAATGGGGTTGATGTGTCTTTAGGGAGAGAGAGTGAAAGAAAGGTTAGGAGATTTATGATGTTGATCTAGTGACCAGTCGGTCAGTTGACAGCTAATGACAGTGTGGTGGTATGTATTCAGTACATTAAAATCTTGGTGGTTCAGCTCGAATTTTGAGATTGCTGGGTCGAATCATGTTGGTTTGAAATTTGTGCAATTGGTAGCTGCTTTGTGCCTACAGAAAATTGATCGTTCTATTTTGCTGTTAAGCAGCATCTTATCATACTTTAAAATATGGAATAGCTCCATATTGCAAAGTCCGCAGTGGGACATTCCATTGCTGTAGGCCCTTTCTCCCGATAATTTCGACCAGCTAATCCTATATTCTTGGTTTGTGTCCTTAAGCTGCCAGATTTTATTGGCCAGCGTTGTTGTGTTCTCTAGTCTACGGTTCTTCATAGAGTGTCTGTGAACGTACCATCTTTTTTTTAATTCCCCAGCCGTGGAACCTATGTAGTGCCATGTTAAGTTGCCCAAATTTATAGTACACAGGTACACCATACTCGATTCCAGGCATCTATTTTGTAGTGGGCACTTATCCGGCAGGTGGCAGTTACAGTTGGAGGCCTTCCTGTGTGCAGGTTCTCCGTTACGGTTTTGTATGTTGTTATGGATGGGCTGAGATTTAGGCTTATTAATGTTTTGTTGTGATGCGCCCTGGTGTGTGTGTGATTGTGATGTTATTATGTGTTTGCGTTTTGTATTTGGTACTATGGTGTATGTTGGTAGGTTATTTTCTTTAGAGATTATTTTGTAGTTGATTTTATGTATGTGTGATTCTATGTTGGCTGCAGTAGAGTAAGAGAGTTTGATAGTTTTTCTGTTAAAGATTCTATGGTATTTGTGTAGTTTAGGGAAGTGTTTGTCAATTAGCTTAAAGGATGTAGAAGGTAGTTTGGTTTTCATAGAGGAGTTGAATATTGGATTGAACCATAAGTATTTCCTATCTCTGGATTTTCTATAGTTCCTAGGGGTCCCTATATTAGTATTCGGTTCAGTTATTTCTGGTGCTCGTTATCTATTTCTATGTTTAGTTCTATGTTTTTTATTTCTATAGGTGTGGGTAGTGTAGCTGTCGTTAGGTTTGTTATTGCTGTCTCTATCTGGCATGTATTTGAGCCCCTCCTTATGGCCTGTCTTATGTAAAGCTGTTTGCATGTTCGTTAAAAATCTCTAGGTTAGAAGATAGGCAGGATATTGTGAGGGATATACTATGCGCTATGGAGTTGATTATGGATCGAGGGTGGTTGGAGTTATAACTAATGTAGGTTAGATTCTCGTTATTTTTATGGAAGGGGTCTATTAATCCTGTGTTTAGGTTGAGTGTTACATCTAAGAAGTTTGCTTTTTTAGAGTTAAGTTCGAAAGTGATACCTAGCCCTAATTTGTTAAAGAAGGCTGATGTTTTTCCGTAATTTTTCCATGTTTTGATTATTTAAGTTCTTAGCTAAAAGGAGTGCGTCGTCTCTATAAATTCCTCCTTGAAGGTTATTAAATTCCTTATATAATTCATGTGCTATATATATTCCAGCTATGTCTGTTACCTGTGCTGAGTCGCTAGATCCCATTGTGATTATATATATATATATATATATATATATATATATATATATATATAATTGCAACAGTGACATAAACAGGTACCTAAGTTTCGTTGAGTTCTAGACCCCAACTCATTCAGCCTGTCATCAGAAAAATAAAAATAAAGATGGTCTTACCCTTGGATAATTCTACCAAACTTTTACTATATATATATATATATATATATATATATAATATATATATATGTATATATAATATATATATATATATAATATATATATATATATATATATATATATATATATATATATATATATATATATATATATATATATATATACAGTATACTTATTAAAATAACAGATTAAAGTTTAAGCAAAGAATCGCTGCTTTCACCGTTAATGGGATCTGATCTTCTTCTGAAATGTTTCAGAAGATCCCGCTAAGGGTGAAAGCACCGATTCTTTGCTTAAAATTTAATCTGTTAATTTAATAAATATTTGCTCTAGGGTTCTTATATATTTGATATATATTTATCCTTATCGAGCCCTATTTGGATTTTAGTCTTCACATTTATTATTATTACTATATATATATACAGTATATATATATATATATATATATATATATATATATATATATATATATAACGAAGGAAGTGTGGTAAGGAACCAGATGGACCATAATGCACCAGAGTACTCAATACTTAGGGTAGTAGAGTGGGTAATAAGAAAATGTTTAACTCCGACGGGAGAGATCAAGCTGTTTCGACGGCTATTTCTGGGAATAACTGTCGAAACGGGTTGATCTCTGCTGTCGGGGTTAAACATTTTCCTATATATATATATATATATATTGGTAAACGGAATAGAAAATGCTGACAAATTGTTCACAGTTGAAAAATGGTTTAATTAGGAATAAAAGAGTATTAGTGATTGTATGGGTTAGTATTCAGCTGTGGTTTTAAGTTTTTAAGTTTTTACCGGTTGCGCATTTCTAAATGCTTTTCAAAAATAATTTTGAGATAGAGTGTCCGTGTTGTTTAACACGGACACTCTATCTCAAAATTATTTTTGAAAAGCATTTAGAAATTTATTATTTTTAAACGTTGTGGGTGGTGGGTTGGCAGTATCGGTAGGGGGTCGGACGCCATGCTTTCCAGCATAGTTACGTCCCTTTACCATCTGAGTTCAAATCCCGCAGAGGTTGACTTTGCCTTTCATCCTTACGGGGTCGATAAAATAAAGTACCAGTAATGCACTGGGTAATTGCTGGCCTTGTGCCTAAAGTAGAAACAATTATTTTTAAACGTTGTCTTAGTGCTACCATCAATTATATATATATATACAAGTCATAACTTTCCATCCTTCATATAAACTCAACCCGTGGTTATTTGATAACCTAATATACCTTCACTTTGGTATATTTGATATCTTAAACGGATGTACGGCTTTGTCTGAATATATAAAGAAGGAGAAAAAAAGATTTAGAAAGCGGGACGGAGTTATGAATAGGAAAATAAATGGAAGAGGTCTATATATATATATATATATATATATATATATATATATATAATAAATGTGATTTGAGTTTTTCGAATATTAATAATAACATTCGATTTGTTTTCAATTATGCAAACAAGCCTCAATTTTATAGCCATGTCAGTAGATTGAACACTTCATTCTTGCTCTTGTGTTGGCATGCTTACATCTTGGATGCAGTCATGGTCGAATGTTTTGATTCACGAGACCATGTATCGATCCAACTGCGTGGCATCAGGGAAAAGTATATACATATATATGTGTGTGTGTGTGTGTGTCTGCGTGGCATCAGGGAAAAGTATATACATATATATGTGTGTGTGTGTGTGTGTCTGCGTGGCATCAGGGAAAAGTATATACATATATATGTGTGTGTGTGTGTGTGTCTGCGTGGCATCAGGGAAAAGTATATACATATATATGTGTGTGTGTGTGTGTGTCTGCGTGGCATCAGGGAAAAGTATATACATATATATGTGTGTGTGTGTGTGTGTCTGCGTGGCATCAGGGAAAAGTATATACATATATATGTGTGTGTGTGTGTGTGTCTGCGTGGCATCAGGGAAAAGTATATACATATATATATGTGTGTGTGTGTGTGTGTGTGTGTGTGTGTGTGTGTGTGTGTGTGTGTGTGTGTGTGTGTGTGTGTGTGTGTGTGTGTGTGTGTGTGTGTGTGCGTGCGTGTGTGTGTATATATATATATTATAATTACACACACACACATATATATATATGTGTGTGTGTGTGTGTGTGTGTGTGTGTAATTATAATATAGATATACACACACGCACACACATACACACATATATCTATATCTATATCTATATATATATATATATATATATATAAAGAGAGAGAGAGAGAGCGAGAGAGAGAGAGGGTGAGGTAGATAGATAGATAAATAAATAACCTACAAGCTACATGTATGACAAATCCTCCATCGCTTTCAGCGGTGAGTATGTTCAACTGAACTACCAGCTCATTAAATTAACTTGTAAGTAGCTCTATACAGTTGTTTCGAAAATGTTAAAGTCAACCGGTTTGTTAAAGCTGATCACTTGAAATGCAGATACAATCGCTCCGATATACTTCTACACAGTTTCCAACTACTTTATTTCAGTCGCACGCTTTCGTTCGATTCTAAAATATACTTTTCCTCAGTTGGATCGATACATGCTCTCGTGAATCAAAACATTCGACCATGACTGCATCCAAGATGTATACATAAGTAAGCATGCACATACCTACAAAACACATACAGATACGTATATAGGTACCTGCATACATACGCACATGCACACATGAATGCATACATACATTCATACATACATATATTCATACATACATACAGACAGACAAACAAACATACATACATACATATTTACATGATAACTGCAGCACAATTTCGAGTAATGCCATTGCTTGATACTTGCTTGACGTAGCTTTTTAGTCCTGCTAGAGACTTATACAAGAAATGTCACATATCAAGCGATGCCTATGCTTGACGCATTTTCAAGTGGGGAAAGGCTTTGTACGGGGCCAATCCCACTCTCTGAATATCGAATGCATATGCCCCAAAAGAAGAACTGGTCTACATCATTGGATGCAATCAAAGTTGCAGGTTTTATATCAGAGTGACTTTCTCATAGAGAGATGTCTTAGTGAAGACTAGGAGTCTCTCGCTCCACAAAAAAACTTTATTGGATGGCCGTTGACTCTCCTGACATAACACATACATACATACATGGTGGCTGCAAACTCTGTTAAGAGTATTGCAATCGCTTGTCAGATTACAGAAAATGGTGCACTTTTAGGCTTCGGCCAGCCACACGAACCTGAACAAACAATGCCTGTGCTTTTAAGATTTTTTTAAGTAGGGGAAGGCCTTGCACTCGACCAATTCCACTCTCTAAGCATCGAAAAGACTACCCGAAAAGGAGAACTGGTCAACATCATCGGATGCTTCCGAAGGCGCAGGTTTTTTTTCCAGAGTTTCCCTCTCTTAGAAAGGTGTTGTGACAACTGGGGACCTTTCACTCCCAGGTGAAAAAAAAGTACTATTTGGATGGCCGTTGACCCTGCTGAGTTCCTCCGCCCTTCGCCGGGTCTTTTATTTCATCCAGCAGGGTCTCCAAATATGAACCAAGCTTGGTGGGGTTGCCGGTTTATTCGCCAACGACATACAAATCTAGTACTTTGAAATCAAAAACATCTTTCAACTTTTCACCATTTCTTTTTAAACGACCTGAAGCTGTATTGTTCAAGTATTAATCACATGAAAAAGCAATTGGATATTCTTACTTGGTATTCAGCAGATATTGGAATATAATTTGATTAGTTCAAATGCACATTTGCAGGTTGTTAAGCGAGAAAAACATGAGTTCCGCTTAAAACAAAATTACCGCCTCACCATTCTGAGAATAACACATATGAGAAAACCAGTTATGATGAAGACGGCAAGAAATGACCACCCCAAAATATTAAAGAGAATATTGTCGTTTAAACTCTCAGCCTACATCAAAACATATTATTTACAACACATTTGCTGTGCCTATCATGACACCTTTGTTTAGCCTTCTGCATTGGCCACTAGAACTTACCGAGCTGGATACAAGAACTTGAAATGTCAATATTAATGGTGATGTAGACATATTATATTCCCCAGACAAAGGGCGGCTGTTATCTTAAATCTGTGTTAACGACAGAGAAAAATCTCAACAATTATCTCACTCGAGTTTGGGAGCATGAAAATAAAAATACGATTAGGTAGCTAATGAACTTACAAAGAGGCATGAAATCTAAGCTGATGACTTTCTCTCCAAGTAATTGTGGCATATACTAGCACGACAAACAAAATACTAGCTCAGGAGCGCACAAATAATACATCCAAAATACAATGTCAGCTTTGTAATATTATTCAAACAATTTTACATGAAC
>OZ024740.1:47254289-47296789 GCA_964016885.1 Eledone cirrhosa
TGCTGCTGATCGTAATAAATGGAGAAAGACTGTATATGAGGGAAAAGTTGCCTTTGAGGCATCTCGAATCGCATACGAGACAGTAAAGCGGGATGTGAGGAAGGGCATTGCAGTTGCACTTCCAGACGGCGAGGGTCCTCCTATGGTGCTGACATGCAGTGTATGTGCGAGACTCTGCCTAAGCAAAGCTGGACTCGAAAGTCATCTTCGCAGTCATAAAGTAAGACCAGTGGTTGACTACCAGGCTGCTGTTGGAGATGCTACTCATCATGCTTGCCAAACATGTGGTAGAGAATGTAAATCAGCAGAAGGGCTCAAGCGACATGCAAAAGTACACGAACTCCAACCACAGCCGACTATTCCCAGTGAATGTTTTGGTTGCCGACTCTGTGCAAGACATTTTAGATCATTGGCTGGGCTAAAAAGCCACATTCGATCGCAGCGCTGTTAGTTGCTATCGTGTGTGAGTGTAGATATGCTTATGTGTGTGCGTGTGTGTGTATATATATATGTATATGTATATTATTATTGTTGTTGTCGTTATTATTATTGTTGTTATTATTATTATTATATATTGTTATTAATGTATGTGTGTGTGAGTGTGTGTGTGTGTGTATATATGTATGTATATATATATATATATATATATATATATTTCTTTTTTTTTTTGGCCATACTCGATAACGAGGGGACAGCCATCATGTATGTATCTATGTATGTATATATGTATGTATGTATATATGTATGTATGTATATATGTATGTATGTATGTATGTTCTTCTGGTTTTATAATTTCACAAAGTTTTACCAATAGAGAGAGAGAGTCGGTTTCTAATATAGACACAAGACTCTCTCATTGGAATTTACACAACATCAATTAGGTAGATATGTTTGTATGCATGCATGTGTAGATATGGATGTTATTGTATGTGTGGATGTGTATGTTTTGAGTTGTATGTGTGCATGTGTATATGCTTTGTATCTGTACATGTGTATATGCAGTTATTAGATGCAACATTTTTGAATGTTTAAGATATTTTTACTGTTCCATTAATGGATTGTACTTGTAATTTCCTAACTAGTTGTGTTCTTTCTGTTCCTGTGAAGCCTAGCTTCTCAAGATTTGTATTGAGGCAGTTACTAACATATCCCAGTGCCCCAATAATCACAGGCATAAATCTGAAGGTGTAATCAGGGTGGAGTATCTGCAGTTTCTCATCAGTTCTGCATAAATATTCTCCTTTGCACTAATCTTTGATATTATATTGGCATCTGCTGGGCAGCTAATTTCCACTACTGTGCATGTTTTCTTCTCCCTGTCCCATATAATAATATCTGGTCTGTTATGCCTGCATTTTATTGGGGTTTTTACTGGAACATTCCACCAGTACTCTTTCATATTATGTACATGGATGTCTTCCACATTGTTGTAGCTTTTAATGTGTTTATTATCGGGGCTATCTTTTTTACGAACTGCATTGTACAGTGTTTTGGCCACTATATCATGCCTCATAGGTAGATAGTACCGCGATGACATATTTGGACAGCTGCTGATGACATGGGTGATATCCTCGATGTTAGTTCTGCAGAGTCTGCACTTGTTATCACATTTAGGTGTTTTGCCTGCATCCCTATCTCTTTTGTGAATCAGGTATTTCGTGCTACTCTCCTGTTCTTGGATTGCAAAAGCGTATCCTTCAAAGTGGGAGCCAATATAGCGGTTCTTGGTCCAAGATAGACTACTTTCCTTATCTATATTACTCTCACTCTGGAGATTCCTGGCAACATATCCATGCATGATTTTTTGCTGATAGTCATGCAGCTTTTCATCCATGGATTCACTGCGATACTGCCGGGCGACATCCCTGGGTGTGAGTTTTTGATTATCACACAGGGAATATCTCTCAAGGAGTTCCTTCCCAACTCTCATGATATTATCCGTTTCATGCAGATAGACTTGCTCGAGAAGCGGGCTCCTACGCTTTGAGGTTCGTAGATGTTGTCGGAGAGATATGATGCGACATTCAAATGTTGTCTGGACTGATGTTAGGCCTCTGCCTCCCTGCTTACGTTTCAAGTAAAGGCGGTCTATGTCACTGTTGATGTGGAAGTTTCCGGTGTTGTTCAGTATTTTTCGAGTTCCAACATCAACTGCTCGGATTTCGTCTATCGCCCAATTGAGTATTCTAAACGTTGGTGTTAGGACAGGCACAGCAAACATATTGTGAGCCACTGTTTTGTTTTGCGCAAAGAGTTCCGATGACCAGGTCTTTCTTAATTGGGTGTAGTATTCCCTGGTTACGCGTTCTCTTATGTATATATGTATGTATGTATGTATGTATGTATGTATGTATGTATGTATGTATGTATGTATGTATGTATGTATGTATGTATGTGTGAATGTATCCCTGAATGTGTGTGTGTGTGTGTGTGTGTGTGTGTGTGTATGTGTGTGTGTGTGTGTGTGTGTGTGTGTGTGTGTGTGTGTGTGTGTGTGTGTGTGTGTGTGTGTGTGTGTGTGTGTGTGCGTGCGTGTGTGTGTGCGTGCGTGTGTGTGTGTATGTATATTTTTCTTGAAGATTTATTAAAGGTTGCAGAATTCAAATTCTCACTAAAAGTCATACAGGGCCAAAGGATGTTAGTGCGTGAAGGCTTGTATAGATTTCTCATTATTTATGTGGGAATGCCATAGGCACGCATATACAAGAATATATATTTGTACGCATATTATGAGAGGACATACCTCTTTTGTACACGCGTGTCTTTGAATCATTACTCATTATGTATGCGTGTATATGCCATGTGCAGGCTTGCAGCGGTGTTCACCTATTCACTCCAGGGAACAGGATTCTCCACATGAAATACTATTACTTAGCTAAAAAAAACATAGTTTAACACAATCAATTAATAACCTAAAACTTAATATTGTATCACACTCAGCGTGGTTTATAATGGAGATAAACATATAGGATATGATTATGTAAACATACAATAGTTTCACTATGAATGTTTTAGGCTGTGATCATGCCACAGTTATATCAGGAGCGGTGTAAGAACGTGAGAAATGTGTTTCTAGATTTTAAACATCATCGGTGACATTTACTCACTTGGTACTTAGACATGAATAAGCTATAGCCTATATACTTTTGCGTATGGAACATCGTTTGGAGATGCTCATTTGCTCATTTGTATATAGTGTGAACCTGACCGAATATAATTAAATTCCAGTGACAATAACATAGGATAAGGATAAAGATCCCACAACTCCTTGCAGAGTCGTAAAGGCACCGTCATACAGCGAGTCTCGAGCACATTTAAACCTGACAGAGCCCAACCCTCTCCAGGTCTGAACACAGCCGATTTTATCTATAGACGAAGAATCGAGCCTAGTACTGAACTGGTACCTTTTTTTTATCAACCTCGAAATGATGAAAAGCAAAGTTAACCTCGGCGGGATTTGAACTCAGAGCGGCGCGCAATGAAGTGAGGCGAATAACGTAAAGCATTCTTTCCGACATTTTAATAACTCTGCCAATGCGCCACCTACAATAACATAGCGTGGTCCTTAATAGAAGTATATATGAGATAACTGTGACATGATCAACACCTCCACCCACCCCTGCACACACCTGTACAATCCCTTCATTTTCACTTTTTTAAAATTCCGTTTTTATTTATTTTATTTATATTATTATTTTCCTCTTCCTTTCGTGTTCTTGTTAACCTGCCTCCTTACTACCCTCCTTATTCCCTCTCGGATTTCCTCTCTACCTTCCTGATGAAGGACTTATGTCCGAAACGTCGAAACCTCCCCCAAGCGTGAAGCTAATACAACTATGTACTACTAACTCCTGCGTTTGTTTGTCCTTTTGAACTATATATATATATATATATATATATATATATATATATATATATATATATATATATATATACTTATAAGTCGTTTGGAAGCCTCGACAATGCAAATGGGTAAATCTCCGGGTAACAAGGTCCGGTGGTGGAGAGAGAGATATGTAAGTGGGTGTACGTTGAGATGCGTGGTGTGTATAAGATGTGTGAGATGTGTAGAATGAAGGGAAGAGTAAAAGAATAAAAATAATAATAACAACACAAGAGAGAGAGTTACCTTGGGAGAGATTTAATAGTCCCTATATATTTCGGATTCACATCCATCAACTGGGGTTTTTTCCGGGGTGGGGGAAAAGGTTGTCTGTCGGACAACTCGGAACGCGTCTTTCGCTGTCTGTTGATTTGAATATATATATACATATATATATATGCCTTCATATGTATCTTTAATAACGTAGACAATATATTATACCCTTCACAATAAAATACATTCCATCTACATACATTACACATACTTTAAAAGGAAAAACTCTACCTCTCCATCAGTTTAAACCTTTGCTACTCTATACCCTATAAATTTGTATATACATGAGAGTATCCGAGTGTGAGTATTTGCGTATTATTAGCTTTGACTTCCGGTTGTAGCTATATCTCTGACAACTAGAAGTCAAAGGAAATTTCAATGGTTTCTCGAGATATTAAATAAAACACAAAAGTCACCCTCAAATCGTATCTAATTACTTTCATTTTTCTAATAATTGTTTCTACTAAAAATGAGTATATGATGCTATTAATTTACTGTAGTTTTAGTGGCTGATCGGCCCTCTTGGAATATATCTGCAATCAAAGGAATTCTAGTCGTGACTTTCTCGCCTTTCCCAGGGACTACACACCTATGGGCTATTTTATTCAATGTATAATACAGTGGAGTGATTCGAGAGAGACTTGGCTGTTATTTCTAACAGGCTAATCAATCCGTTAGAGGCTTTTCCATCTTTTAGTCCATTATAATTTTCTACACTCTTTTAGTTTCTTTCCTCTGTTTTTGGAAAATTCATTTATTAATCTAAACTCTGTTGCCATCCTTTAACATTATTTATTCTATGCTTCCGTTACTTAGCTCAATCATTTATGTAACACAGAAAATGTTTATATTCACTTCATTTTATGAAGTAGGATATCATAAACAAATCCATAAAAGAGGCAGATGGCTCAGACTTAATAGCAAATATGTAATACTATTTTTTTATCATATATTCAAAGTACAGAATGTATTAATTTCCTAATTAACTATCTTAGCTTTATGATGTGCTTACTTATCGTATTTTGAATAAAGAAATGTTTTTATGTTTGAAACGTAAATATAAATTAACTTGTTTGCGGTAAAAATACTATCAAAAAATATAAAACTGACTCAAATATTTCATATAAACTAAATATAATAATATAGATAATGGTGGACTCCGAAGGAGCTGACGGAAAGGGTTTACAAAAGAGATTATCACTGTTATATATGCTACTCAAACAAAAATGGTGCCACAATCACTATTCTTGAATTTTTCTCCTTGTAACAGAAATTATAAAACAATGGGAACGGAATAAAGGCGAAAGTTACAGGCACTTCTAATTGACATACATTCTTTCATAAGTACTGAGGATTACAATACCCAGAACCAAAACAGACCTAAAAATCTTTTTTATCAGTGAGCCAACATCGTTTTCCGATATTGTTTTTTATTTTATACAGCTTATATTCTTTATGAAAAACAATTGCAGATGATTAAGAACAGAAGTCTAATTTCTGTATTCTTAAAATGTCTTATAATGTCAATAGAGTTACCTTGAGATATAACATTCGACGGGGCATACAAATTTCATGAAAATAAATACAGAACAATTTCCATTGTGAGAGTAAAGTTGCTTTTATAAGTCTTGTTTTACTTCATGGGACTGCAACATCTCTACAATATTATCAGTTGCAAATGGATCAGAAAATGTATAATACATTCCAAATGCTAGAGAGTAGTAAAATAAATTTTCGTTCCTTTTCCAAGCATTCACATTCACTTTACTGATTATCTTAAACTAATGTATATATAATTTTGTAAATATGCATCTTCATATTTCAAGAATATAGAAGATATTGCCTACTTGAAGAATAATAATCCCAGAACACAGTTTAATATACACCCTCCTAACAATTTATCGTCCCGACACGAATACGAAACAAATATACTTTTGGCATTCGGACAGGATTTGAAGAAAAAGGGAAAATCGATTAAATCAACCACAGTGCGCTATTGGTACTTTATCGAACCCCTAAAGATGACAAACAAAGCTAACTTCGTCGGAATCTGAACTCAGAAGGTAAAGGGACGTAATTATATGCCACAAAGGGTATTTTCCGGCGAACTATCGATCTGCCAATCCATCGCACTTATAATCTACCCCAAATAATGAACAATAAAAAAAGAAGAAAAACTCATTGATGAAAAATGATAAAACGTAACAAACAGTAATGATTAGAAACAGTGAATTATATGAAATTATTGATTATTGATCGTTTGTCATTTCCAAAACGCGTATAGAAAAAAAAGATATGTATAAAGGCTTTGATGTTTTTTTAAACACACACACACACACACACACACACACATACTCATATATATATATATAAAGTGTTAAAACAATCAAATCTGAGTTTAATACATTTATTTGCTGACAATTGTTTCTTTTTATATATATATATATATATATATATATATATATATATATATATATAAAAGAACACCAATATATATATATACACACATAACATAAATATATATATATATTGGTGTTCTTTTAAGTGCTCTTTTATATATATATATATATAACATTTATATATAAATATATATATATGTTATATATAACATTCCTATCTTTTGGCATTGCTACTCATTTTGTAAAATCAATAAGCCTCCACGACTATCAGACTACTATTTAAATAAATAACAATGATGTTTCCTTTTGGAGAGTTTTTTTTCAGATTTGATTTGCAGTAAATGTTATGTTGTAGCCTACATGCCTATAATTGTTCAATTTATATTGAATGCTCTTTAATATTTTTCATTTTATCCCATATTTCAAAATATATTATATATTTTCATATATGATAGTGGACACGTATATATATATTTTTTCAAATACAATACTGGACACACATACATATACAGTATATATTTTCACATATAATACTAGACACGTATATATATATATATATATATATATATATATATATATTTCCATATGTAATACTGGACACGTATATATATATATATATTTTTTTTTTCATACATAATACTAGACACGTATATATATATGTTTTCATATATAATACTGGACATGTATATTTTCATATATAGTACAACACACAATAATAAAACAGTGTGGGACATGGCAATACTTTTATTGGCCAGCCACGCCTAGTATACATTTATCAAACCTCTGTTATGTGCTGCTGAAGAGAAGTAAATAATAGATTGAACAAACAAACACTTTGTAGTGAGCATTGATTTGACTCCGTTTTTATTCATGAATTAGCAATAAAAATACCGATACTTTGTTCATTTATCCTCAATATCCAAGTGTATTCGGTATTTATTAATAGTATCATGCAAGGATATATATATATATATATATATATATATATATATATATATATATATATATATATATATATATATATATATATATATATACACTTTTCCACGCTACCATTGGTTTGAGTTGTCCTGTTGTGAGAAATGCCACATCATACAGAACTGAATATATATATATATATATATATATATATATATATATATATATATATATATGTGTGTGTGTTTGTGCGTGAGTGTGCGTGTGTGCGTGTGTGCGTGTGTGTGTCTATGCGTGGGGCGTGTGTAGGAGTGTGTAATGGTAAATATATATAGTTTTATAGTATGATTACCTGCAGGTATTCGAGTGTATAGTACCACTCCCAGGCGAAAGTAAAGCAAGGTAGGAATATAAACATCTCGTATAAATGCGTGAAACCATGGTATTCCACCAAGTTTATAGTTAAATAACGATACTTATTGGTATTCTACAAAGCATGCATTATATAGTTCAGGCACATAAACCAGAGCATATATATATATATATATATGCTTGTATGTTTGTATATATATATATATATATATATATATATATATATATATACATGTAAGTATGCACACGTACACACATATATATAGTATATACACACACACATATATATATATATATATATATATATATATATATATATATATATGTGTGTGTGTGTATATATATATATACGTGGGAAAGTAAAAATACGCTACTTGGCAAATAACTATATGTATCACCTATCCTCCCCTTTTTTTCTCTTTCTTGATACGTAAATACTGTATATATATATATATATATATACGAAGAAAGCGTGGTAAGGAACCAGGTGGACCATAACGCACCAGAGTACTCGATATTTAGGGTAGTAGAGTGGGCAATAGGAAAAGAGTCAGGACACCGATGGCTGAGCTCCGGCCGTTTCGACAGTTCGGATCTAGTTGTCGAAACGGCCGGAGCTCAGCCGTCGGGGTCCTGACTCTTTCCCTATATTATATATACAGGATTAGGGATTTAAATCCCTAATATGTCCGGGAGATGTCTGAGGCGGTCGGTATATATTTTATTTTATTTTATGTATATTCCGTTTGCTTCTGATTAAATTTCTCAAACAAATGTGGTATTTCAACCCTCGTAATTTTAGACACACGATTTACTGTATTTATTACTACATATGTTATTAAAATGCTCAGTATTTATACTTTGAGTTTGTTAATTACAGGGTATCAGTATGAGTTATTAACACTGCCTTTTATTTGTATATATATATATGTACGTATGGGTTATATCGAACATTAATAATAATTGTTTCTGCTATTGGCACAAGGCCAGCAATTACTCAGTACATTACTGGTACTTTATTTTATCGACCCCATCAGGATGAAAGGCAAAGTTAACCTCGGCGGGATTTGAACTCAGAATGGCAAGGGACGTTACTCTATGCTGGAAAGCATGGTATCCGACCCTCTAGCGATACTGCCAATCCACCGCTCCTTGCCAGAAAATATTAATTTCCTTGAAAATAAAAAAAAAAAACGATAACTTTATCACATACTTCGGTTGCTAGCGCACTTCTTAACATATTTCTTAATTACCAACAGAGCGCTAATTATATGCAAATTGGTACGCCCATTTCAGAATAATACAAAGAGTGAAGGGGTATATATGTTTTCTTATGATCGATTGCTGATATACTCGTCTTCTGATGAGAGTCCAATTAGATACGTAAAAGTGTTTATCTTTTTTTTTTTCAACTTACAAGAAAATACGTATTTTCTGGTATGTTTACATGCCTACATATTAGATATGGGTATATATATACCCATATTAGATATGGGTATATATATATATATATATATATATATTACACACTCTATATTTAGACAGATATAACTCACATAACCTTTTTCATACACTTCGGCTGCTAGCGCACTTCTTACACACACACACACACACACACACATACACACACGCACGCACACATACACGCACACATACACACACGCACGCACACATGCAGACACAGACACACCCACACACACATACACACACACACACATATATATATATATATATATATATTTCGGCTTAGGAATTAACGAAAAACAACTTCCGAGATGTGTGACAAGCGCTCAATGATTCAGATGAAACAGAGCTACAACATACATTAAAGGCCAAACACACTGAGACGATGGTTAAACAATCATCCGCACAGCCATAAAAACGACCAAGTAATTCGGGTGAAACAAAAAAAAAATTATATATATATAAAGGATCGATCGACTTTCGTCAAATCGAAAACAATGTTTCCGCTTGTCTTTCCAGTTGCTAGTACTATGAATCGGTCGCAACTCCAGGTAGAAGGAACAACGTGAAATAAAGTGTCTTGCTCAAGGACAATACACTTTATTTCCCGTTGTTCATGAGAGAGAGATAGAGACAGATAGACAGATAGATATATTTCTTTATTTACCATAAAGGTATAAAAAGAAGGGACAAATACAAAGGGGGAGTTTACATAAAACCGAGTAAAAAGGGTATAAAATGAAAATAATCAAAAACAACCTCAAAAGGGAGGGGACGTGATGGGGTTGCACCCCCCCCCCCGAAAAAGTGTGCAATCCTTTGCCCGGGGAGCACATGGAGAAGGTGCTCCCCTCTCCTTCACTTCTTTACCTACAGGATGGTATACAGAGAAGGCCCATTTACACGAGCTATTCTCGCCACTATCACCCACCTTTCATAAAACTGCCTGTGGCCAAGCACCTCTCTCTCCATTCTTATCCTTCTTCCGAAGTGATATCGGAAGAAGTAGACCAGACTATGGCCAGAGAGGAAGTTGCCTGACCTCAGACCTTTCAATCGTGTCCACCAAACAACCTCTTTCAACATGGCTATTATGCACAGAAAAACCGCCTTTGCTTCCTTTGTGAAGAGGGGAGGCGGCTTGATTGTCATCACGGACTCGGCGGTCAATCGAATCGGCGCCACCCGCGACAGCAGTCGTTCGGCGTAGCCCCACAGATCAGCCACGCCCGGACAGTGCACCAATGCGTGCGCAACGGTTTCTTCGTGACGCACGCATCTATGGCAAATCTTTTTCGAGGGATCCCTGCCCGGGCGCCCGTGTCTGTAGAGCCTTTCTCGAACGGGTAGAGCCCCCCGGTAGCACTGCCAGGCCAGTGACTTCTGGAAGTTGTCCATTGGTCCCGGGCCGAAAGTCCTACCGAACAGGCTGGCCAGTTCGTCCTCTTCCATGTCCAGCGACTCTCCAAGGGTGCCATCGCCCCTGCTAGCCACCAGCCCTCTATAGAATGACGAGGTGGATTCTCCACCGATGGCCGGGTCCGCTTGCCAGAGAGTCCTGAGCGCCTGGGCACACTCAGTGTGCCAGTCGCCCAGTTTTCCGGATCTATGCTTGACCCAGGACTGCAGCTCGGTGAGCGAGACGAATCTCGGAAAGGCTCGTTTCACGAACGGAGCCCACACCGGTTGACCAGTGAGGAATACCTGTAGGTGCCGTAGACTTAATGCGTGCCTACGCATCATCAACCACGGCATCCCCAGCCCTCCTTTCGAAGGTTGTTGGCAGCAGATGGATCTTCTCACCATAGGAGGGCGCTTCTTCCAAAGAAATTGAAAGAGCATGCGTTCCATGGTGGTGAGTGTTTCCTTAGGGCAAGGCACGACAGTCAGGCGGTAGTAGGTGACGGACGCTATGTAAATGTTCACCACCTCCGCCCGACCTTTCAGGGACAGCTTACACTTGGCCCATTTCTGGGTTAGTGCAAACACCTTGTTCGTAACCTCGCCCCAGTTCTTTTCCACCTGGAGGTCCGGTCCAAACCAGACCCCAAGCAACTTCACCGGGCCCTCCATCCAGTGTCCGACGACACCGTCGGGAGGCATCGGTCTGCCTCTCTACGTTCCGAGTTGCAGCCCGATGGATTTTTCCCGGTTCAGTTTCGCTCCTGACAACCTTTCGTATTCCTCCAGTAAGGTACCGATCGCCTCGATCTCCGAGTCGGTCGATACCATTACTGTTACGTCATCGGCGTAGGCCGACACCGCTTTTCTCAATCCTGGTTCCAGGGGGATACCCTGCAACAACTCCAACTTCCTCTGTAAAGGCTCGAGAGTCAATACGTACAGAAGGGAGGAGAGAGGGCACCCCTGTCGAATGGATCGTGTGATTTCGAACGGCTTCGAAAGGTAGCCGTTCACCTTGATCCTAGAACAGATGTGGTTGCTATGTAAGGCAGTGATCCAGCCTCTGAAAACAGGACCGAACCCAGCCGCCGCTAGCACCACATCCAGGTAACCATGGTCGACCCTATCGAACGCCTTAGACTGATCCATGTTGATCAGGGCCCCACCGAAGCCGGGTTTGTTGCCAACCCTCTCTATGATGTATCGCATGAGGTGGAGGTTGTCGTGACTGGACCTGGATGGGATAGCACATGTCTGCGCATCTCCCACCAGGCCACCCATGACAAGCGCCAACCTCTTTGCTAACACCTTGGCCAAAATCTTTAACTCTGTGTTTAGCAGGGTTATGGGCCGAAAATTATTTATACATCCCCCTTGTTCTCGTCCTTCCTTACCAGCGAGACGAGGCCCTTGGCTACAGAACAAGGAATTCTCCCGTTCTGCTGCCAATTGCAGTAGACTGCTTCGAGGAGTTCGGAGAAGAAGACCGGCATTGCTAAATAAAGTTCGTAAGGTATACCATCGAGACCTGGAGATTTGCGTCTGCTGCATTGGCTCAGCGCATCCCCGATCTCATCAGCCGAGATTGGTCCTTCGCAGGACTCTGCCTCTTCGCTCGAGAGACGCGGCAGGCCGTCGAGGTATGGACCGAAATCCACGTCCCCGCCCGGACCCTCGCCTCCCCCGAACAATCGGGCAAAGTGCCTTTGAAAGGCCTCGCACATCTGCTTAGGCTCCCGGATCACCTGCCCATCCTCGTCTTCCAAAGACCGGATGGTGGATCGATTTCCACTCTTAGCTTCTGTCACGCGGGCCCAACCAACGGCTTTGGCCCCCCTCATTACCTAGAGCACGTATTTTACTTCGAAAGACGCAGCCTTCGTGCTTTGCATCGAAAAACTGGCTCAAGGCCGTCCTCGATGCCAGCACTCTGGCCACATCTTCGCTCTTGATTGCCTCTTCTAATTTACCTGTTAATTCTTTCTCGTTCCTATTCCTGTCGGCAGCTAACATCTTGCTATAACTTATTGATTCTGTTCTAATCTCTCTTTTGAGAGATGCCCACCATCGGTTGTTGACGATTGTACCCGTCAACCTCTCCTTAACTAATCTACTAATCCGGTTTCTGTAAGCCTCTTTTGCCGGTAAAGACAAATTAAGTTTCCAGTAACCGGGACCCTGTCTATGTGTTTTGTCGAGATTGACTACGCAGGTCACTAATTTGTGATCTGTATAGCCAACCGTGAGCATTTCTGGACAGCTTAATATGTCCCTATCCTTACTTCTAACTAAGAATCTATCTAAGTACGATCTAGATTGACCACTATGGTTCGTCCAAGTCCAGGTTGGTACCGTTGGAAAATCTAGTCGATATCTATCGACCAAGTTAAAACGGTCGAGTAACCCCTTGAGGCTGTTACACCCCCCTCTATGCTCCTGCATAGTCCCAACGTGCATCTAGGATGTCATTCCAATCCCCCGCTAGAAGCAGGGAACGCGACATTCCCAGAAAAGTCTCCAGACGCTGGAAGAAGTCGGGTCGTTCAGCTCCGAAAGGGGAGTAGACGGCGACCAGTCTCAAGGCCGCACCTCCACTACTGCCAACGTCTAGCACCAACAAACGACCTTCCGGGTCCGAGTGAACAACCTGTACGGCGAGACCCAAGTGTTTTTCCAGCAGTACGACAACCCCACCCCCACCTCCAGGTTGACAGAGAGATGCATGCACCTCAAAGTCATCGAAGGTAGGGGCCAGCTGCCGCACGACGCTGATCCGAGTCTCACAGATAACCATTACATTTATACCACGTGACCTGAGGTCATTTAGAAGCTTTGCTTGCTTCCAAGTTGAGCCCAGGCCACGTGCATTCAAACATCCTACTCTTAACACATCCATGTGGGCGGCAAAGCCAAAGGAGAGTGTAGAGACCTACCTTTCTGCTTCCCGGGGTTCGGGTCGCACGACTTCCATGGGGTCGGGGTATTGGGTGAAGGGGTGTCTTGTGGTGGTGTGGGATCGTCAGTGTGTGGTGGGGTTGGGGTGTTTGGAGTTGTGTTGGGGAGGGGAAGGGGAGGGGGAAAGCTTTTTAGGAGGATGCGGTTTATGGGTTTGACAGAGGGTGGTCCTACGTCCTCCTTAAAATCCTATTTGAGTTTTTGGTAGAGGTTCATTGGGATCTTTATTAATTTTAAATGTGGGTAGTTTTATGAAGAAACAAAGTTTACCCCTTCGGTTTGTACCGAAGGGTTATTGTTTATGAGTTCATTTAATTTATTATTGTTTCTGTTGATGTAAGTATAGTGTAATGTCTTTTTTTCGGATGGTGTGAATGTTTCGAAGAGAGGAGGGGCAGGTTTGGTTTTGTTTGTTGCTGGAGGGGTGTTTTGTGTTTTGTTGGATTGTGTTGACATTTGGGTAGGGGCTGTTTGGCCTTGTGTGTTTTGCACATGTTTTCTTTTTTTCCTTTTAATCTGTCTGAAGGACTCCGTTTCTTCCTCCGAATTCGTTGGGTTATCTTCAGTGTTGGAGGGAAGAGGTATGTTTGCTGGTAATGTTTCCGTGTTGGTTTTCTTTGTGGGGGAGATGGATGTCACTATGTTAGACTGTGTTGTGTGTTGTGGCTGCGGTGGTTGTGTTGTTTTATTGAGTGAGGGGTTGGGTGGGACTGTGTTTTTTTGGGAGGTAATGCGTTGTGTCTGTTTGTGTTGTGGTGGTGGTGTAGTTTTACTGAGGGACGGGTTGGGTGGGACTGAGTTTTGTTGTTTGTTTATCTGTTGTGGTGGTGGTGGAGCTGGTATTGGTAGCAGGGTTTTCTTTTTGTTGAGTTGAGGACAAGCCGCCTTCAGGTGCCCTCTGCCTGCACAGATATGACAGGACGGCCTTCTCCCCTCCACGCTAATGTTTATATACCCGTGGCCCTCTAATAGGATTCTGTCGGGTATTTGGGCGATGCGTTCAGGCTTCATTTGCACTACAAGTTCTATACCTGTTCCACTGAACGCATTGCCTGTGGTTTTCCCAATGGAAATCACGTTGTCATTCGCTGGATCGATGAAGCCAGCTATGAGCCAGCAGTAGTCCACATCTGGCATCATCGCATCCAGCCATATTCGCTGAGTTCTTTTACCCATATAAGATGGATAAAAGGTAAAATTTGTCGAACGAATCGGCGACAAAGCATTTTTTTGTCGCTGATTCGTTCCTCATAATAATGGCTAGGCTTCCATACAGCCTGTCTCTTCTTATGAAAGTGGCTTCATTAAGTACTTCTGTAAGTACTGCTTTAATTTCTGCTTGTGTTGGTTGTTGAGTTTTTTTTTAGATGTTGTTGATGGTGCGGAAAACGACCGTCCGACTTTCAATATCTTTGGTGAGTTCTTGGGGCATTTTTACCGATAAGGTTCCATTTTCCCCTTGAGTTATGTATTGTTTGGCGTTTTTTATTCTTTGTGCCACATCTGAAATATTTTCAGGTATATATGTTAAAGATGTTTTTGTTGTTTGTGCAAATGAGATATTATTGGTGTTGACTTTGTCGTATGTTTTGCTTTCTGTTATGATGTTGTTTTCAAATGTTATTTTTGTGTATTAATATTGTCATGCAATTCTTTCAAATTTTTGTTGTTTTTGGAATCAATCTCCAGATTTGTGTTTTCGTCATTTTTCTCCGCACATTCGTCTGTTTTTATTTTATTTTTTCTTTCCTTCTCTATGACGTTAGCTGTGAAGGAAGGGGGGTACTAAAGCGTGCGAGCTTACAACTCTTACCGCTGTCTCCCCACCACTATTTTCGTTAGCTTCGTTTAACTTTTCTGCCAGACGATTGAAATTTTATGCCACAAAATTTTAAAAACAGGTTTTTCACCCTGGGAGGGGCGAAGGTGAGCTGACCCCGCCTGACAGTTCAGACGGGGGGTCAAGCTACACAATAGTATCAAAATTAAAATTAAACTTACAAAATTTCCGCAATAAATTGGAACAAAACTTCTGCGCGAAGTGAATTACGTCTACGCTGTCGAACAGACGACAGTTAGATTATAGATAGATAGATAGATAGAGAGAGAGAGAGAAAGAGAGAGAGAGAGAGAGAGAGAGAGAGAGAGAGAGAGAGAGAGAGAGAGAGAGAGAGAGAGAGAGAGAGAAAATGAGGTGGAACAGAAATGAAACATGGATTACAGGTTAAAATATAGTCTAGATAGATGAGAAACAAAACGAGGATCTAGTTTAAGGAACACCCAAATAATTTAGAAGTCGACCTTAAGTAGGAGCAATAACATTAAGAAGGACATGAACGACAACACATCATTTTGTTTTGAACATTTTGAAAGTAGCTTTATAAGTATGAATTTTCACAAGTTTTTCGTAGTTGTCTCTGTGGCCTTGTGGTAGGAACTACAGACGGTGGAGATCCTGGTCTTGGGTTCAATCCTGGTCAAGAGGTACATGTAACCTTTTTTCAGTTTTTATTTTATAACCAATAGAAAAAAACTGAAAAGGTTTACCAGGAACTGTACTCCCGACCAGGTTCGAACTTCGGACCAGGCTCACCACAGTCTATGATTCATCCAACTATGCCACCGAGACAGCTACTAAAGTATAATGAAAATTGATAATTATAAACCTACTTTCAAAATCAAAGTTTAAAAATTGTGGTGTCGTTCATGGCTTTCCTAGAGCTATAGTAATATTTAGGGTCGACTTTTGGTCATATGTTTTGAAAATGTTATTTATTCATTATAAAAATTAAATGATAGCATCCTATATGTAGGTGGGGCCCTTTCATCTGGCAACCAATATTTTTAGACCCAGTCCGCCACTGTATATATATATATTCATTTATTATGGCTACATAGTGAGTCTTTTTACTCTAGAGTTTCACCAGAGCACTCAAAGCATCATCAGACAAGTTTCGTCTTCTCTGATGATCCTGTGAGTTCACAAGTGTGACTTCTGAGTAACAAACTCACTATTTAGCTATAATAAATGCATATTGAATCTTTACTTCAGTATTAAGTTCTCTTTTCTCTCGTCCGTCAACTACACACACGCGCGCCCCCAACCCCCACACAGATATATTTACATATATTAGCCAGTGAAAGAGGCATTGCCATATTTAAATGTTTTATTTCAGCTTTGTAGAGGGTCAACCATTAAACTATGCGTTTTTCATGAAAGATACGTTCCCTCGCATCTGTTTAAGTTACCTACCAGTAACTTGTTATGTCTCTCAGTTAGCTTGAGTTTGACAAATACTAGTAAAGATGTTTTGCTGAGTAGGTTTATTAAGACAGAAACATGCCTGATGCTGTCTATTTACGTGCCAAAGAAAAAATTAATCTTCGTTGAAGGCTCACATTCTATTTTTGATTAATTCTAATTTATTTCAATTTTGGAGATTTTCCTCTGCTTTTCTTGATCAAATCTAATAACGAAGTTAATGCCTTTTCTTCTCAATACAATTGTTGCAATATTTATTAACATTGGTTGACTCACAGCATTAAGTGTGTGATCACCAATAAAGCTACATATAATAACTATAAGAATTATATGATTAAATAATAGTTTCTACTTTTGGCACAAGGCCAGCAATTTTCCCAGTGCATTACTGTACTTTATTTTATCGACCCCGTAAGGATGAAAGGCAAAGTTAACCTCGGCGGGATTAAGTAATATAATCATATTTTCATTGTGAAGAAAAGTTTGTGCTTTTTAATAAAACATGGAGTTTTCGTCCGAAAATGTCTACTAATTTGATAACAGCAATATTTGCCTGTAAGTAAAGAAATAAGATATTTATATTGTTATATATTTAGAGTGTCATGCTGCCAATAAAAACACATCTTGCAGTTGAATTAGCTACGTTTTCTAAAAGATAGAGTGATCATACAGTGGCTTTTCGAGCGGCTCGGGTTTGAGTACTTTCCATAGAGTAGTTCGGTGCAGTGAACAATTGTTTCTCCGTGTTAAAGATCTGAGTTCAAATCATCCACTGAGTAGAGATTCAAGTGAGATGGGATTTATCCTAGATAGTCAACAGAATAAATGTAACCCTATATTTTATTTTGTACTGTTAACTCACTCATGCATTTAAGCATAATTGACGAAGTCCTTGTCATATACAATGCTTAAGAAAAATGAACCTGGCAAACCACATCCAACTTCAGCTTCTCAACTATAAATCAGTTCATAATAAGGAAAATGTTATCGTTTAAAGAAAATAAACTAGAAATCAGATGGTGGACTCGTTCTACTAAAGGTTCATCTCCACTTTACTCTGTCTGTTAAAAGGAAGTTGTGAGTTGCCAAAGTTTTGCTATTTATAGTGTAGGCGGTGTTATGGTTTGCAGTGCAGTATTATATAAGCTTGAAGTGTGGCGAAGTGAGTTTCAAAGGGAAAGAAACAATTATTGGGGCGAGAGGGAGAGAGGGTGGGGTGGAGAAGACGAAATGGGAACAAGAACGAAAGAGGGCATACAAAAGTGAGCAATGGAGAGAAAGATATAAAGAGTGAATGTGTGAATGTGTCAGTGTGGGAGGAGGGAAGGTCTAAGAAATGTTTTGAAGAACTATTTAGCGAAAATTGGAAGATGGTTTGGTGGATAAAGCAGGAGAATAGATCAGTTTATATGAAAAAGAAATGGGTGGTATGAAATGTTACTTAATACCCTGTCAGTGATATGAAAACAGCGATGAATGACAATGAAAGAATAAGTGGGAGGGAGATACAGAAGGAGACTCGAAGAAGAAGTATAAAAAGAGAGGGAGTAACAGAAAGTGAAAAATAGAAAGAGATGGAGTACAGAGAAAGAGAGAGAGAGAGAGAGAGAAAGAAAGAAAGAAAGAGAGAAAGAAAGAAAGAAAGAAAGAAAGAAAGAAAGAAAGAAAGAAAGAAAGAAAGAAAGAAAGAAAGAAAGAAAGAAAAACAGTGAAGCAGGGGAATATATAGCGTCAAAGAAGTCTTTGATAGGAGCTTGCAAACGAAGGAAAAAGAATTAACTGTTATGTCAACAACGCAGACGACTATAATCCTATTCATAATGGCTTCCTTTCATTAACCACAGGATCCTATACTTTAGAAGAGGAAGCAAGAGCTTGTGATATTCATGCCTTTCTCAATGTCATAAATATTGTGAAATAGATTCGGTTCATCGACCAGCCTCTACGTAGTTGCCAAACCTCCCACGAAACATACTCAGCCATCTTAAATATGGGGTGGGTTCATAAAATGGAGTTCTTCATATGATTACTGGAATGATTTTGATAGTAAATCTGTTTGAGATGATTTGACCTGCGGTTAAATAACAGCAACAATAACGAAACAAGAAAGAATATCTACTACTACTACTACTACTACTACTATTACTACTGCTACTACTACTACTACTACTACTACTACTACTACTACTGCTGCTGCTGCTGCTGCTGCTACTACTACTACTACTGCTGCTGTTGCTGCTGCTGCTGCTGCTGCTGCTACTACTACTACTACTACTACTACTACTACTACTACTACTACTACTACTACTACTACTACTACTACTACTATATAGAGGAAAGGGAAAACATTATGAGCCGATTATTTGTGTCAACAAAAGATAAGGTGAAAATGAAGTGCATATATATATATATATACACATTGAGTTTCGCATTCTGAATACAGCGAGGGGAGAGGGAAGTTCAATCAACCGAGACCATCCATTAAATTTAACAGTATTTTAAATCAACCAACTTGCTAAGTGAATGTTTCGCTAAAGCGATCTAAGATGATAGAAACGTGTCTGTTGCTTTCTTTGAGTTGGACAATATCTACCCACTCTTACTGCAGTGTTTAAAACTGTTTCAAAAGACTGGGATCAGCCCAGGCTATAGGAGTTCTCTCCTTTCTCTGCTTCTCAAGGTCTATACAGCACTTAAGAGAGTTTCGGGACTGTGACTCCAAAGATTGTCTCAGTTGATAGGAGTTTTATTTATTTTTTTGTCCCAGTCGCTGTATTTAGAATGTAACATTCTATTTCTATGTATACAGAGCAAACCCCTCAGACATTTTTACCTGTATTCTTTCTTCACACACATACAAACACGCATAAGTATATAACTTCACAGGCATACAAACTCATTTTAGTGTAGTAATTCCTTTTATTTAATATAGCTACAAAATGTTTGTTTTCAATACAGAAATAATAAAAAAAGGTGGGAAACAAAAGGAAAGAAAGAATAGGGAAATATAGAAAAAAAAAGAGAGAAAGAAAGAAGAAAAAGAACAGGTAGGGGAAGAGATGGCAAGAACTCTGGTGTTGCAGAAGAGAGGGGGAAAGTGATTGGGCTTAGGGCAAGAGGGCAGAAGTGCTGCTCGCTGACAAGACGGCAAAAGCATTCCCCCGGACGATGGCCAGTGACACCCGCTGCAACAGCCCCCCCACCCCCACCTCCAGACGGGCCGCCGACGCTCCGATCTTGCGGAGCAGCTCGGCAGTACGGGGTCCAAGTACACCTGAGGTCTCGACGGCGACCGGTGCGAAGAAGCAGCGGCCGGACAAACCCCGGTATTTGTTTATCTTACGTTCTCCTGTGAGGCGGGCTGCGATGCCGGGGTTTGTGGCTGAAGCCACTAAGGTGGAGTCGGAGAATGTGTCGCAGCAGGTGGCATCTCAGATGAGGGATCTACCTCCTTCGAATGGGAAGAGGGTGAGTACAACATACCACAAGGAATAGTCTTTACATCAGGGGTCGGCAACCTTTTGGAGAGAGAGGGCCAAACAGCTATGCAGTGTCATGGAGGAGGGCCATGTTATTAAATATGTAAATAAATTTTCTGGAGGTTTAAAGCAAAAAAGGAATTTAATATAATTTTATTTTAACAAGATCCCTTATTTTACTGCAGGAATAACAAAAAAAAAAAGAAGAAAAAAAACCACAAACACATTCAACAAAAAACAAACAAACAAATTCCTTATTTTACTGCAGGAATAACAGAAAAACAACTACTATCACAATCAACAAAAAAAAGCAAATTCCTTACTACAAACGAAATACAGTTAGAAATGGTAAATGATTTATTGAGACACTTGTTTCTGCTTATTGTGCGATAACTTCTCCACATCAGGTGAAATATTTGTCGAGGTCAGGAGCAAAACATCATCCAGGTGGTCGTCACGCAACCTTGTTCTTAAATGACTTTTAGTATATTTCATTTTGGAAAAAAGTTGTTCACAAGCATATGTACTTCCAAATAATGATATCATCAGTTTCGCATTAGTCAAGATGTTTTTATATTTTCCGCTTGGCAATATATATTTCTTGTAGAAGCAGACACATTTTCCGAAGTGCTCAATGAAAAAATAGCTAAGTGTTCAGCCATCGTTAAAAGTTCGCACTCCAAATCCACTTTTCTTTTCTTAGCTTCCATGGGCTTGTTTTTGTTCAAACAAAAAAAGATTTATGGAAAGGAAAAAAGAACAAAAAGTATAATAATCAGAATGAAGAAATAAGAAACAATAAAAACAAATGTAAATGCAAACACAGTAATGCGATAAAATATGATAATTGTGAATAAATTATATAAAACCAGGTTTCTAACGACGTTGTTAGATCAGGGTTGCCATTTGTTTTTTTAAACATCATTTGGCCCAATTCTAATAATAATAATTCATACAATTTATCACAAATAATTAAATAAACGTTATTATCGAATAAAGATACCTACTGTATAGTTGCTATACCACCAGACAACAAACTCAAACGAAAATACTCTGGGGAGGAGGGAACGAAGTAATTTTTCCAAGGACAGCTTTACCTTGTGCCGGAAGGGCACAGGTAACGTCAGGCAAACGAAGACGACAATAATTCACGAGTGATTTTATTGAATGACATATATGGGTATAAAAGCGAGTCAAGCGAACCATAAGGTAGTATCCCTTCCAGTCGCTGACGAAAATGCATACTTCCAGCCAACATTTGTGTTTGTTGACTGGAACAAAAACACATACATGAAATCACAGGAAATAATAATACAGGTGATATAATGCTTGGCGGAATGCCCAGGAAAAAGATGGATAAGAGGAAATAATAATAAATGGAAAATATAATTGTTTCTACTTTTGGCACAAGGCCAACAAACCCAGTACATTACTGGTACTTTATTGTATCGACCCCGTAAGGATGAAAGGCAAAGTTAACCTCGGCGGGATTTGAACTCAGACCGTAAAGGGACGTAACTATGCTGGAAAGCATGGCGTCCGACTCTCTACTGATACTGCCAATCCACCGCCCTGGAATGGAAAATGGAAAATGGAAAATGGAAAATATAATAAGGTTACAAAGGTATCTGTAAATATATACGGTATGAGCAGCGATTTGTGATGGGCATCAGGTCAGCACAACCTTGAAGTGAACTACTGTATCTGTATTCGATACTAATTAGATAATTAGTGTCCAGTGTAAGATGGCGGGCCGGACAAAAATCACTCAAGGGCCGGATGTGGCCCGCGGGCCGGGGGTTGCCGTCCCCTGCTTTACATGGTCCTTCCTCTCCTCACTCTCTTTCTATCTCATCTTTTATTTCTCATTCTAACTTCTGATGAAAGACTAGTGTTCAAAACGTTAAAAATCTTTTCCTACTATATCAAGCGTTAAACTAATATATCTTTGCATTGTGCTCACTTTATTTCACGTTGCTTCAGTTCATTCAGCTGTAGAAATGAGTTGCGATCTCACTGGTGCCAAGTTGTTTCGGTCATTGCTTTTCCCTTGGATAATATTGGTGGGATGGCGAGGGGAGGCTGGTATGCATGGACGACTGCTGGTCTTCCAAAAAAAACAACCTTGCCCGGACTTGTGCCGTGGAGGGAAACTTTCTAGGTGTAGATCCCATGGCCATTCGTGACTGAAGGGCGTCTTTACCCTTTACCTTTATATATATATATATATATATATATATATATATATATATATATATATATATATATATATAAAGAGAGAGAGAGAGAGATAAAGAGAGAGAGAGGGAGAGACAGAGTATTAAATACATTGAAGGCCATATAAAGTTGTATTTCGCTGAGGTCACAGGAGCAACTGACCTACCTGGCTTTAATAAACATTGAACAAGAATTTCTCACAGCTGATGTAAAAAGTGAAGTAGTTCAGGTGTTTTGTGACAGGGGGTATCATTTGCGGAAAAGAACTTAATAAAATTTGATTGATTTATATTAAAATCGTATAAAGCCTTTATTTCATATTTCATCTGCGTTTATATATTTAAAATGTTTTCCTTTCTCATAATATTTTTCAGTATATTAGGCCGTATACTTGAGTCTTTGGGGCATACAATCAAGATTTGCCCCGGACATCACCAGAGCTCTGCCCGCCGCTGGTTCAGCCTCAGGTCAGCTCGAATGAAGCAAACCTAAGATTAAAAATATTCCAGCAGTGAAATTCCGGTTTTTTTCTTGGGAGAAATCTATATTATATAATAAGTGTACTTTTTTTAAGAGGTTAGGGTGGGATTTCAGAAAAGTTTGGTTGATATTTCTAGCACATCTATAGACCATGCACAATCTCTCTTGTTAGCGGCGGCGGTGTTACTTACCTAGCAGACCTATGGTCAAAGATGTTCCTATTGTGACCATCCCATCATTTTTCTTTCTCGCCATAGTGTATATATGGCTACAATATATAATGTGCTTTTTAGGGTGTAGTTTAACTCCAATCCAGCAAATTACTCATGTTCATTGTTATACTACGGTTTTTTTATCGAGCATTCCAGCCGCAACCATCTTGTCATTTTGCCCCATAACTATAACTATAATTTCTAGTGCCTCCTTTACTTAAGATGGCAGAGTATGCGTTGAGAGAAATTTGGCTGCTGTTTCTGGGAACCCTGTCTGTCTATAATTTAACTATATCTGTTGATCTGCTATATGGTGGAGAAAACATGTGATCAGAGGAGACATGTGAGCAAAGTTGTGGGCGAAAACGAATAGAAAGATTAATAGACTCAATTACAGTGTTAGAAGTTGTGGGTAGAGAGGTGTCTATAGTGGGAGGAGAATGATAGATGTGTGCAGAGGTTGGGGAGGAAAAGGTTAGCGCGATATTTCAACAAGAGAATGGATGCGTTGGGCATATGTCAAAGTGAGAGAGAGGAATAAAAGCACAAGAAAGAGAAAAGAAACAAAATGAACGAAGAATGGAAATTATAAAGAATGCAGGAAGAGCGAGCGATAGGCAGAACATCAGAGAGAAAGAGAGAGGGGGTGAGAAAGTCGACAGGTTAGAGTGAGAGAAAACGTGTGTGAAAAAAAAACGACAGTGAAGGCTAGAGACAAGAAGAAAAGATAGTTACGTGGCGAGATAGATATTGAGAGAGAATAGATAAGTGTAGAGAGAAATATATACCGAGAGCGGGTGACAGGAAAAGCGAGAAAGAGAGAGATTATAAAACAAAGCAAAAACCAAAAGGAAGTGTACAGAAGGCATTAAGTGAGAGCCCATAAACACAAAAAGAAATAGTGTGTATAATATTCTAGAGGTTTAATAGAATACGAAAAACAAGAGAGAATGTATATAATGTTAAAAGTTACTGAGTAGTGGATGTGGGGAACATGTGTGGATGTCTGGGTAAAGATAAGAGAAAAAGTAGTAAGGAAAAGTGTATAGAGACGAATGTATACAGACGAAAACAAAGTGTAGGGCACAATGATAGTATAAACAGCAGAAAGATAATTTGCATTTCTCTATTTATCTGGTGCTTTCTCAGTGAGTGATAGTATGTGGGTGTATATATATATATATATATATATATATATACACACCCACACACTATCACTTTGAGAAAAACCACAGACCCTCCATCTCAACTCTACTTTTGAAAAGCAGAAGAACTGCGAAACCGGTAAAGGAACCAAGTAAATATATATATATTTAAAAAAATAAGACTCCAGTTGCATTTTCGATTTTATCTTTATATATATATATATATATATATATATATATATATATATATATATATATATATATATACACCCACATACTATCACTCACTGAGAAAGCACTAGATAAATAGAGAAATGCAAATTATCTGTCTGCTGTTTATACTATCATTGTGTCCTACACTTTGTTTTCGTCTGTATACATTCGTCTCTATACACTTTTCCTTACTACTTTTTCTCTTATATATATTATATATATATAGATAGAGAGAGAGAGAGAGAGAGAGAGAGAGAGAGAGAGAGAGAGAGAGAGAGAGAGAGAGAGAGAGAAGGTAAAATCCAGTTACTGTAGGTTTACCGGAGTGAGCACTCGATGCGTAGTTTCCAGTCGGTGTAGATGTGTAGAATTAAGCAGAGTGTAATAATAATAATTGTTTCTACCTTTGGTACAAGGCCAGCAATTATTCCAGTGCATTACTGGTACTTTATTTTATCGACCCCCGTAAGGATGAAAGGCAAAGTTAACCTCGGCGGGATTTGAACTCAGAATGGCAAGGGCCGTAACTCTATGCTTGGCGTCCGATCCTCTACCGATACTGCCAATCCACTGCCCTTGTCAATCCATAATAATGGTTTCTTATACAGGCACAAGGCCATCAATTTTGTGGGAGGGGAAAGTCGATTAAATCGACCCCGTAAGGATGAAAGGCAAAGTTAACCCCGGCGAGATTTGAACTCAAATCATAAAGGGGCGTAACTCTATGCTGCAAAGCATGGCACCCGAACGATTGGTTGTCTTCATTACGTTTATTGAGTAATGGCGTGCGTTTCGCTATTTATCAGCTCAAGGTTCGATCTGTATCGATCTAGCCCGACTCTGGAATCAAAAGCTCTCGAGTGCTACTGGTAATATGTAACCCAGTACAACCTGTCTCATGGTCGGCGGCGACTAAACCGGCAACCTCATCAAGCATGCTTGGCGAGGAGGGTGATATTTGGACACCCTGCGGGATGAAATACAAGACCCGGCAAAGGGCGGAGAAACTCAGCAGAGCCAACGGTCATATAGTATTTTTTTTTTTTATATGGAGAGGTTAAACTCCGAGGCATAAAAAGCTGAGAGCTGTCGTATTTTCCGTGGCAAACATTTGCACCGAAGATATGTGTCGTCAGTTCTAAAAAGTGTGGTTGGTCCTACACAAGCCTTCACCACTTAAAACAAAACTTTGTGTGGGTAGTTCAGCATCAGTTCACTTTCTAATATTTAACTTTTGTTGGACACTCATACGTCGGATATCGACGGGAGAGTCCATCATCATATATATACACACACACACACACATATATATATATATATGTGTGTGTGTATATATATATATACACACACACACACACACACACGCACACACACACACAAACATCCACCCACACCCACACACACACACCCATACACACACACATATATATATATATAAATATATATGTATGTTTTCATAATGTTTATTAAAATTTAGTTTCGGCATACTTGTATACATAGATGTTTGTGAATTTCGTAAATCTAAAGATATACGGTATGTTTAAAAAATATACATTTTGAAAGTCCAGCTATGAATATTGAAAAGCTGACGGCCAGCGCCATCTAGCGAATTCCATTTGAATAACTACGAGCTTGTTACATTAATGCATTGCGGGAAATAATATTTTGTTTTCATGTAGTTTTACATTGAGTAAAACTATTAATTTCAGCATTAGTTTTATCATAATATTCAAGCAAACCTGCGTTTGAAAATGTTTAGCTGTGAATTTTAATCATTCAATGACTTTATGTAGCCACTGGTCTACCGTCTCATACACACATTCCCTTCTCCAACGTGTTGCAAGGCAGTCGTTTGGAATGTATTCACTTAACACAGGCTGATAAACATGGGTGAGTTCAATCCAAACACTGAGTTTCTGGCGAAACAATCTCTCTGAGTTTGTACGTGTGTGATATATAGTTATAAAGGTAGGTTCCTTCATTTTAATTTATATTTTTAATTATAATGTATCTGCCTGACCTTTCTTAGTTTATTGGTTCCATACGCTAGTGGTTTCCCTGTAACTTGATAAACACACGCTTTCTCTGGTGCGTTTTCTTCTCTATATTATATTTGAAGAGCCTAGGATTCTCTATCCTTTGAGCTCATGAATTACAGGCACTAACGCGAGTTTCTGACTCCGTTACTTCATTTGATATATATATATATATATATATATTTGTGTGTGTGTGTGTATGTGTGTGTGTGTATGTGTGTGTAGATATATACATGTGTATGTGTGTGTGCGTGTGTGTATGTGACGCGCGCGTGTGTGTGTGTGCGTGTGCGTGTGTAAACGGAGACAAAGAGCGTATACGAAAACAATGGCGAGAACATAACCAAGCCGACAATTGTAGGAACGAAAAAGCAGAGATAGGTCACTATAAAAATTGAAATTAGCTGAAACACGAGTGTCAAAATGCTTTCAATGTTTTCAGTATTTAACTTTGTCTTTTATCCTTCCAGTACAGGCGTCCATTTAATTGACTAAACCTTCCCCTCAAATGCATATGCTAGAAACATTTTATTATAAATATTCATTATAAAAATTATATATCCCGCCCCTAAAACGATAAGTATATATTAAAACTATACATGACATGTACATATTAAATGTACATGACACATATCCTGGTGGCAGTCCAAGTACTATCATATATATTTTAATGGAAGGGGTAGTGTTAATTAAATTGGCACTCACAATACACAAACACATATATAAACACACCCACAAGCTCCCACGTACACATACACACCCACATCCACACACACATACAGACATACAAGCGTAAATGCACAAACACACACACACACACACACACACTCACATATATATATATATATTTGTATGTTTTACATGAATATATATATATATATATATATATATATATATTTATTTGTATGTATATATATTTGAGCGTGTGTGTATATATATATATATATATATATATATATATATATATGTATGTATATGTGTGTATCTATGTATGTGAGTATGTACCTATGTATATATATATATATGCGTGCGCGTGTGTGTATGTTTATATACATATGAGAGTGTGCGGGAGTGGAGGGTGTATGTATGTACATATATATGTATGGATGTATGTATGGATGTATGTATGGATGTATGTGTGCATAGGAAATGGTAGCCTCTAAGTGGATCCGTGCAAGTAAAGAACCGCAGTCTGAATACAGCCAATGGGAGCGTCAATTCTTTGAGACTTTGGTCGCCATTAATCCCAATTGATTGGTGGTTTTCACACTGGCGTCATTCAGAATGCGAGCCCCTATTTGTATGTATATACTTTATGCAGGCGGATCTCATCAGGCGTTTTCCTGACTAACCATTGATGATGCAACCCTCACACACACATTAACGCATGCACAAACACACACAGACATATCCGTGTTGTATTAATAGCCACTACAATGGGTACTCACCTTACCATACCATACTAGAGATTAATAGTTTTATTAAGATCGAGTCGGTGGTCTGTTACTTTGTTATTATGAATGTGTGCTTATAATACATACATGCATACAGACACACAAAGAGAGACACACAGACACAGACACACACACACACACACACACACACACACACACACACACACACACACACACACACACACACACACATATATATATATATATATATATATATATATATATATATATATAGATGTGAGAAAAACCACAGACCCTCCATCTCAACTCTACTTTTGAAAAGCAGAAGAACTGCGAAACCGGTAAAGGAACCAAATAAATATATATTAAAAAAAAAAAAAAACTCCAGTTGCATTTTCGATTTCATCTTTTTTCCTTATATATATATATATATATATATATATATATATATATATATATATATATATATATATATATTTATATATATATATATATATTTATATATATATATATTTATATATATATATATTTATATATATATATATATATATAATGGAAAAATTTGAACAGGAACAAAACAGAGAGGCAGTACAACGAATGTTTATTAATTTCACGCTCTGGAGAGTGGGGTGGTGGTGGGGAACGACGTTTTGGACATAAGCCCTTCCTCAGGTGAGAAGTGTGTGGGAACAGAATTCAAAGGGTGTGTAGGGGAGTGGTGGACAGACATAGCGAAAGGAAACGGTGCGAATGAAATTAAAAATAAAAATAAAAATAAAGCATTATCAAAATAAAAGGAATGAAATAAAAATAAATATAAAAGCATGATCAAAATAAACTGAAATTAAAAAGGCGTAAAACGGGTGGTGGAAGGGTGTGGGGTGTGTAGGGGTGGTGGCGGGTGGAGTGGGGAGAGGGAGACGGGGTGTCCGAGCGGGGAGGGCTGAAGGTGGTGTGTGTGTGTAGGTGTACGTGTGTGTGTGTATGTGAAAGTAAGGGTTGGGGGAAGAACGGGGTTGCATGTTCAGGAAGAGGTGTGTGTGGGGGGGGGGGTTGTAGGTCGGAGTGTCTGTGCGTGTGTGGATAGAGGGGTGGGGGGAGAGGAATCAGGAGGCTGAGGGTGTAAATATGTGGTGGAAAGCACGTGTGTGTGGTGTTTAAGCGTGTTGTGGGTGTAGGTGGCGTGTGGGAGAAAAAACATTTTTTTTGGGGGGTGTGTGTGTGGGTGAGTTATATAGGTGATTCCGTAAGAGGATGGTTGAAATGTTGGTAAATTCCTATGAAGTTAGTAGATTCCGTGGTGGTCAAGTTCCACATACGAGTATTCCATGAAGAGATGGTCGGATATATATATATATATATATATATAGGAACGAGTAGGACCCCGACGGCTGAGCTCAAGCCATTTCGCCGGCTAATTCTGGACTAAAATTTTAGTCCAGAATTACCCGTCGAAACGGCTAGATCTCAGCCGTCGGGGTCCTACTCTTTCCTATTACCCACTCTACTACCCTAGGTATTGAGTACTTTGGTGCGTTATGGTCCACCTGGTTCCTTACCACATTTCCTTCGTTATATATTTATATATATATATATATATATATATATATATATATATATATATACTGTATACATATAAGTAATAACACAACAGTTAGTTCACCATACCGAAAACAATTGTTTCACCTTATGCGGATCTTCAGCAGTCCGAGCTGAAGATCCGCATAAGGTGAAACAATTGTTCTCGGTATGGTGAACTAACTGTTGTGCTATTACTTCTACCAAACTCGTCCCAGTGCTCTACCACTACGGATATTACCTTCCAGTGTCCTATCTCTCTACCTCTCTCTCTCTCTCTCTCTCTCTCTATATATATATATATATATATATATATATATATATAGCAGTATGTTATTTAAAGGTTACAACAATGCAAAATGGAAAATGGACGGTAAATTTCGGAATAAAGATGGTGTTGCCTCACTTATTTTATTCACCTGTTCTAATATTTCGGGTCCAAAATCCTTCGTCAGAAGATTATAATAAGTAAAAGCAAGAGTTCGTATATAGTTGTTGTTATCGGTCCACCAATTTTCTTCCTTTGTTCGTAAACTGCCGGAAGTGACGTCGTCTGAGGACTGACGTGTAAAATGTTATTTGTGTGTATGTGTGTGTGTTTCTGTCAAGTGTTATGTACTTTTGTTTATATTTTTACATCGATTTCTTTATGCAAATACTATGTCAAGCTGCATTAGATTGGATAGTTTAGCTTTTCTGGATTAAGTTATGTGTTTGGACGTGTGTATGCGTGCGTGTATATGTCGAATGTTGTGTGAATATTTGTAATTGCCTTTAGAGTTACCTATTATGGGTGTATGCGCTATTATGTCAGAGGTTACGTGTGTGCGCTTTTATGATAAATATTGCGTGTTGAGTTCTAACCTGTTGTTGAAATGTGGGTTTAGTCGAGCTATTAATATTTCTTCTTTGATTCTTAGGCAGCCCAAGTTACTCTCCCTGGCTTCAATAGTACCTGTTATGTTTTTTGTTGTTTTTTCATTTGTCTAAGTGTTTCTTGAAGAAAGATGCGTGTGTATTGAAATGTACTTTAATGCGGGGGTGTAGAGGTCTAATGGTACTACCGATGTAAAAGTCGCTGCCTTTGCTGCATTGAATGCGGTATGTTATGTATGTTTGTTGGCACGTGCCTGTGTCACGAATAGGCAGTTTACCAGTGTGCATTGGCTGTTATTGTCCCTGGGTCGTTATATATATAGAGAGAGAGATGGCAACATGAATGGACCTGTTGTTTTTCTCTAAAAACATTTTTTCCGATTGCCCCACCCGCCCTTTTAATCTTTCTAATTTCTCAGTCTTTCTTCTGATGAAGGACTAGCGTCCGAAACGTTAAGACCCTCTTCTTGATATTTCAAACGTTAACCTACTATATTCCTTCCATAAACTGTACCGATTGTGTTATTTCTGTTTACCTTTTACACACACACACACACACACACACACACACACACACACACACACACACACACACACACACACACACACACACATATATATATATATATCATTAGCACAGATTAAAAGTTTAGGCAAACATTTCCTGCTTTCTCCGTAAAGCGGTATCTTCTGAAGCTGGGAAAAATCAATCCGTTTGTGCATATATATATACATACACTGTGCATATATAAGTATGTGTGTGTGTACATATATATGCCAATGTGTGTGTGTGTATACACAGTTTAAGAATAAACATGACAAATAAAGGGATGCAAACACGGTCTTATAAGGTAAATGAGGAGCTCAACGTATTGGACATAAATACTTCTTCGGGAACTAGCAAAGTTGAGAGAGAGAGAGAGAGATAGAGGGGGAGGGAGATTGAGAGAGGTTGGATGTGTGAAGTGTGGGCCTAGGTGGAGAGTCTAGGTGTGTCATGGGGGCTATTACGCATGTGCAGATGAAGTGTATTTCGTGACTGTGCATAAGTACTTCTCTATCGTTGATGAAATTGTCCGTGTGTATAGATCTACGTGTGTCTGGCATTTTTTAATGTAGCATTTTTTACGTGTGCGCGCATGCGTGTGTGTATGCTTATGTATGAATGTGTGTCTGTGAATGTGTTATGTTTGTGTGTGTGTGTGTGTGTGCTTATGTATGAATGTATGTTTGTGAATGTGTTATGTTTTGTGTCTATGTGTGTGTGTGTGTGTATGCTTATGTATGAATGTGTGTCTGTGAATTTATGTTTTTGTGTGTGTATGTATATATATGTATACACTTGTATACCTGTAAATTTTTGTTGTATATATATATATATATATATATATATTTGTATATATATATATGTATGTGTGTTCATGTTTATGTGTTTGGTTGAGTTTTATGCAGTTTTGATCTGTGTCGTGGGTGTGTATTATCTCTTCTCTCTCTGTGTGTATGTGTGATCTGTGTGTCGTTGATGTGAATGTGTGGCTGCATGAGAGCGTGTATATATACACATGTGTGTTTGAATATTTTATGTATATTTGTGTACGCATGTGTACACGTGTGTGACTGAATTTATGTGTACATTTATGTGTGTGTGTGTGTGTGTGTGTGTGTGTATACACGTGTGCGTCAGAATTTTCCGTATGTGACTGAATTTATGTGTGCATTTATGTGTGTACACGTTAGTATGTTTGGGTGAGTTTATGCGGTTATTAGTCTGTATATATGAATGTGTTTATACGTGTGTATGCATAAGACTGTCTGTAACAATGTTTTGTAAAATCCAGATCTTGAGAGTCGCATTCTTCTTCTTACCGTTTCCACACTTATAACTGTTGATGTGATTATATTTTCATTCTGTAAGAATTATAAATAATTTGTAATGTTATTCATACAACGGCTCTAAAAACATCTGACTGATAAAATGACAAGTCAGTCAATCATATGTCTTCTCACCTTAATACTTGACCCTAACTTTCCTCCCTTTTTTTCTCCTTCTCCCTTTATTATTTCCATTTGGTCGGGTGATAGGATTAGCAGTATCTTATCAATACTCCCAGGGCCGCGGCGTGGACGCTCCTATCTTGACCCGACAGTCGCAGTATGCTGGAAATAATTGTTTCTACTTTTGGCACAGTGCATTACTGGTACTTTATTTTATCGACCCCCTAAGGATGAAAGGCAAAGTTAACCTCGGCGGGATTTGAACTCAGAACGTAAAGGGCCGTAACTCTGTAGTGCAAAGCATGGCGTCCGACCCTCTACCGATACTGCCAATCCACTATGCTGAAAATAATTGTTTCTACTTTTGGCACAAGGCCAGCAAATATCCAGTGTATTACTGGTACTATGCTGAAAATAATGGTGTGTAGTGGTGAAGGCTGGGCTATTTCAGGAAGTGGCCATAGGAGGGAAGAGTGGAATCGCCGTGTGGGGCAGACTAAGAATGGAAGCATGACGTAAAGGTGTGATGACTGCAGGTGTAAGGTAGTGACACAGACTCACTGGGAGGACGAGCTGTTGTGCCTATTTTGTAGAGGAGGTAGTGTGTGTGTGTGTGGGCATGTGTGTGAATGCGAATGTGTACGTGTATGTGTGTGTATTTATGTGCGTGTGTGAATGTGTGTATATATGTGTGTGTATGTGTGTGTATGTGTGAGTGCGTGTATGTGCGTGTGCGCATGCGTGTGTATGTGCGAGTATGTGTGTGTATGCCTGTGTGTGTGTGTGTGTGTGCATGTGGGTGTGTGTGTGTGTGTATGTGTGCATGTATGTATATGTGTATGTGTATGTGTATGTGTGCATGTATGTGTTTATGTGTGCGTGTACATGTGTGTACTGTTAATAAAGGAGTGTAATGCTAATGTTTAAGTCAGTGTAGTGTAGTTAGACGTGTTAGTATAATTAGTTAGTTAGGAAAATTAAATTAGTTAGTATAATTAGTAGCGTTAGGAAAATTAAATGTGTACATTTGTCTATGTTTGTATTAGTGTGTCCATGTACGTCAGTGGGTGTGTTGTGTGTTGGTGTAAGAGTGGTCTGTTAGTATAATTGATTAGTTAATTAATAGCGTTAATTAAATAAAATATGTATCTATAGTGGTGTTGGTGTAACTAATTAATTAGCTATGTTAGCAAATATTTGAGCCTCAACGTAACCAACGAATAAGTTGACGTAGTTTGGCCCCATTCTTGTGCATACATACATACATACATACATACATACATACATACATACATACATACATACATACATACAAACATACATACATATTTATGAATATTTATGCAGAACTGATGAGAAATCTGCAGATACTCCACCCTGATTGTACCTAAAATGCAGGCATAACAGACCAGATATTATGATATGGGACAGGGGGAAGAAGACATGCACTGTAGTGGAAGTCAGCTGCCCAGCAGATGCCAATATAATATCAAAGATTAACGAAAAGGAGAATATTTATGCAGAACTGATGAGAAATCTGCAGATACTCCACCCTGATTACACCTTCAGATTTATGCCTGTGATTATTGGGGCACTGGGATATGTTAGTAACTGCCTCAATACAAATCTTGAGAAGCTGGACTTCACAGGAACAGAAAGAACACAACTAGTTAGGAAATTACAAGTACAATCCATTAATGGAACAGTAAAAATATGTAAAACATTCCAAATATTTTGCATCTAATAACTGCATATACACATGTACAGATACAAAGCATATACACATGCACACATACAACTCAAAACATCCACATCCACACATACGATAACATCAATATACACACATGCATGCATGCATACATAATCTACTTAGTTGATGTTGGGTAAATTCCAATGAGAGAGTCTTGTGTCTATGTTAGAACCCGACTCTCTCTCTATTGGTAAAACTTTGTGAAATTATAAAACCAGAAGAACATACATACATGATGATGGCTTCCCCTTCGTTATCGAGTATGGCCATTGCATGATATACCATTATTAATAATTATTAATAAATTCCATCGTGCTATGCCTGTGCGTGGAGATATTTTTTAAAGTGAGGAAAGACTGTGTACTGAGCCAATCCCACTCTCTGAGCGACAGTAGCTATATTCCGAAAAGAAGAAAAGATCAGCATCATCGGTAACTACTGAGCAGCAGGTTTTATATCGGAGTTATCACAGTTTCCTGAATTGCCTTCTCCTAGAAGAATGCTCTGAGAAAGACTAGGGATCCTTCACTCCCAGTGGTTTAAACGCACGATCGGGTGTCCGGCCCGACTATTTCTAACATACATACATATATGGTGGCTGCCAACTCGTTTTCGAGTACGGCCACTACTTTATATCCATGTAGGAGAACTCCTACCGATGCGCTAAACAAGTGTGACCTTTTAGTCCAGCCAGCGACTTGAAAACTCTGGTACAAACACTACACCTGTGACAATTATTGACACATAGTGCTGGGCCCATGGCACCATGTGACGACAAGTGCAGAGAGATCTCCAGATATAAAGCAATGCCTGTGCCGTGAAGCTTTTATAGTGAGCAAAGGCACTGCACAAAGCCAGTCCCACTCTCTTAACCAAGATGATATTTACCAAAAAGAAGAACAAGTCAACATCATTGGATACCATCAGGGTTGCAGGTGTTATATCAGAGTTTTCCTTCTCCTAGAATTCTGCCTTGACAAAGGCTAAGGGGTCATCTCTCCCGGTGATTTTGGATGGACATTGACTCTTAAGAGCTCCTTTGCCCTTTGACAGGTTTTGTTTTTAGTCCTGCAGGATGTCCAAAGTCACCCTCCTCACCAAGAAACCTTGGTGGGGTTGCCAGTTTAGTCGCCAACGACCCGACCGTGGGACAGGTTGTACTGGGATACATGTTACCAGTAGCACCAACTGGAGACCCGACATATACATATATACATACATATATATATACATACATATATACATGGTGGCTGCCAACTCGTTTTCGAGTAAGGCCACTACTTTATATCCATGTAGGAGAACCCCTACCGATGCGCTGAACGAGTGTGACTTTTTAGTCCAGCAGGCGACTTGAAAACTCTGGCACAAACACTACACTTGTGACAATTATTGACACAGGCCCATGGTACCATGTGACGACAAGGGCAGAGAGATCTCCAGATATAAAGCAATGCCTGTGCCGTGAAGCTTTTATAGTGAGCAAAGGCACTGCACAAAGCCAGTCCCACTCTTTTAACCAAGATGATATTTACCAAAAAGAAGAACAAGTCAACATCATTGGATACCATCAGGGTTGCAGGTGTTATATCAGAGTTTTCCTTCTCCTAGAATTCTGCTTTGACAAGGGCTAAGGGGTCATCTCTCCCGGTGATTTTGGATGGCCATTGACTCTTAAGAGCTCCTTTGCCCTTTGACAGGTTTTGTTTTTAGTCCTGCAGGATGTCCAAAGTCACCCTCCTCACCAAGAAACCTTGGTGGCGTTGCCAGTTTAGTCGCCAACGACCCGACCATGAGACAGGTTGTACTGGGATACATGTTACCATACATACATACAACCATACATACATACACACACATCCATCCATACATACATACATATATACACATATCCATACATCCATACATACATACATACATACATACATACATACATACATACATACATATACACCCCCACAAATATTTATTCGATTTGGTAAGCCGGAACTTTAGGTCTTTTCAAGTACGATATAAACATCCTTACTTGATGAAACACCGATTCTGGTACCATTTCCGTTTGACCATAGTAACCTTTCTTCCGTTTGTTCGCATTACTTATATATGTAAGTCTCTCTCTCTCTCTCTCTCTCTCTCTCTCTCTCTCTCTCTCTCTCTCTCTCTCTCTCTCTCTCTCTCTCTCTCTCTCTGTCTCTCTCTCTCTCTCTCTCTCTCTCTATATATATATATATATATATATATATATATATATTTATATATTATATATATATATATATATATATTATATATATATATATGTGTGTGTGTGTGTGTGTGTGTGTGTGTGTGTGTGTGTGTGTGTGTGTGTGTGTGTGTGTGTGCGCGTGTGTGTGTGTGTGTCTGTGTGTGTCTGTGTGTGTCTGTGTGTGTCTGTGTGTGTGTGTACATCGAGACGACGGCCTCTTCGCCTTACACAAGGTTAACCCCAGAACCTCTGATGGGTTTCGGAGAAACTTAAGCTCGTTCTTCCGTAATCTAGGATTTAGTATAACCATAGCATCTAATATGACTAGGGCCAACATTTTAGATGTCACTCTCAACCTAGATACTTCCCTCTATTACCCGAACCACAAACCTAACGAGTCCCTTAGATATATCAATGTTAATTCTAATCACCCCCAAAACAGAACAGATAACTTAGTAAAAATGGTCTCAATTAGAATCTCCGGCCTCTCGGCCATTGAAAATATATTTAACGCCTCTTCCTTCTATTACAACGATGCCCTCACCCGCAGCGGATTTAAAGAAAAGATCACTTACCTAGAAACCACCCCAAGACTACCTAGGAGGAATAGACATAGGCAGATTAGTTAGTACACCCCCCCGTTCAATAGAGAGGTCTCTACACCTATAGCTAGGACTTTCTTCATTTTACAGAACACACACTTCCCCATACAACATAGGTACTACACTATCTTTAATAAAAACACAATAAGACTCTCCTACTCCACTACACCTAACCTAGCTAGGAATATAGCCAATCTCAACACTAAAAAATTAAATAATCCTACTACCTCCCAACCCAATCCCCGGACGGTAGTCCTGTGCAATTGCCAAAATAAGGAAACCTGCCCACTTGAAAACAAATGCTTGACAAATGACATCGTATACAAATGTGTCATCTCAAGCACCGATGACGACAACAACAAAAAGACTTACATCGGCATGACTTCCAATAATTTAAAGACCCGGTTGTATGCCCACTCTTTCAGAAGACTGGACAAATCAAATCAGACAACACTCGCCTCCTACGTCTGGGACCTCAAAAGGACCCCCCCCCCCGCCCTCCACGCTTAAATGGAAAATACTCCAGAAGCGCGCTCTTACAAGCGAGGGTACAAGTGCTGTGACCTTTGTATTTCAGCAAGCTATGAAATATTATTTGCCAAGGGCCCGCTACTGAACAAACTCTCTGAACACTGCCCGAATTGCATACATACATACACACAAAAACTTTGAAACTTTCAAATACCTTAAGCCAGTGTTGATGCCAGATGGCTAAAAAAGATTTTCTTTAAAAAAACAAAACAAAAAAACCCCACTATACAACATACCCCCTCCACCCCCTTCCCACCCTACCCCTACCCCCTCTCGACCCGAAACACGGTACTATGGTTATATAAGTACTTCTTACCTATCTGCCTTTTCCACATGTAGAGCGTACTTCATTTTTATACATAGATGTGTGTGTGTGTGTATATGTGTATATATATGAGTGTATGTATATCTGTATGTGTGGCTGTCTGTATATATTTGTGTACGCGCGTGTTTATATATATGTATATATGTGTATATATATATATGTTTCTTTGTATGTATGTGTGGATGTGTATATATGTGTGTATGTGTATATATGTGTATGTGTGTGTGTATGTGTATATATATATGTATGTATATGTGTATGTATATATGTATATATATGTATGTATATATGTATATGTATGTATATATGTATATATATATGTATATATATATATCTGTATGTATATATACATATGCATATATATACATATATATATATATGTATATATGTGTATGTGTATGTATATGTATATATGTATATATGTATATACGTGTGTATGTATATGTATATACGTATGTATATATGTGTATGTGTATGTTTGTGTGTATATGTATATGCGTGTATGTATGGGTATATATATATATATATGTGTGTGTGTGTGTATGTTTGTGTGTATATATATATATATATATATACACACACATATATATATATTTATATATATATATACATACATACACAAACATGCTGAACCGGCAATCGCTCTGTATAATCAATTCCTGATTATTACTGGAATTCTATAAGAATCCAGCCACTATAATTTGCAGCAAAGGTTGGCGAGTGCTAAGCTCTGATGAACACCAACAGTGTGAAACAGATCTGTCAGCTTATCTCCCTTCCTTTGTTGAAAAAAGAAGTAAGTGACATAGTCACTACTTTAAAATAATGGCGCAAGGTCTTCAACGTATTTTTAATTAAACATACAGTATATTGCCAAATATATTATACATACATTCATATATATAAATATATTCGTATATATATATATACCCACATATACACCCCATCCTGTAGACACCAATTTGAACCTGTTTACAATATTCTTTCTGCATTTGTTAATATAAATTATAGCTTTAAATAATTAGCTTTTAATGAACTCCCTTTTCTCTAAATCCATCAACCAATGACTTCCACCCATCCCAATCCCTACCCTCTCCTTTTCACCAGAAAATATATAAATACCACCACATTTACATGGACAGTCAGCTTCCTGATGGTTTCTCACGAATGAAACAGTTCTAGTCATGTAGAAGCTTTTATATATATATATATATACAATATATTAATAAATGGAAACTTTATTTATAAAACCATAATTATTTTATTATATATATTTCAAGGGCAACCAAGGCAAATTTTGCTGCGCTTTCATCAGATAAAATACAAAATTTGTTTTATAAATGTTGACATACCAGCATGGCCTCAGCTGAAACAGGTAAAAAAAAAAAAAATACCCGCGGAAAAACAACCTTGACGGTTGAAGGTTAACCTCATATATATTGATGAGGAGGACTTTGGATTTACTCCTTTAATTGTTCATGCCCTTTTTTTCGCAGCCATTAGTTGTCCATGCCCGTTTTTGTTAGTCCTTAATTTTACTTGTTTTGTAACAACAGTTGCCACAGTCCCCTGGATATTAGTCATGAGATCAGTAGCAACTTTTTTGCTCTCTTTCAAGATCAAATGAAGCTTCCTATTCCTCTCATGTTTTCAACGAGTTGCAGCACCTATTCGTTTGTTTCTCCAAGGTAAGTGGCCAATCCAACTGCAGTGGTTTTATAAGACAGTTCAAATTGGGTTAAACCTCTGCCTCCTTGAGTCTGGGAAGGTAAAGATGATCCACATTTGCCTTTGAGTAGTGCATCTTATTACACTTTTAACAACTTACGAATTTTAGTGTCAATTCTCTTCATTTCAGTAATATTCCAGTTCAGCAAATTGAAGCTATAACTAACAACTGGAACTGTTAAGTAATTTGTTGTTAACACCTTGTTATGTGCATTTACGCGTGGCTCAGATTACAGAACAGATCGTAGTCTCCTATAACATTCCTTCCTTATCTTCTCTTTCATGGTTTCATGCTGAATACCGGAGCCTTCAGTTATACCTAGGTATTCATAGGTTTGTTCCTGCTCAAATTCTTTTATAACTGTTTCAATAAGCAGTACAACTGAATTTCCCGCCGAAGTTAGTTTTGCCTTTCATCCTTACGGAATCGATCAAATAAAGTACCAGTCACGCACTGAGGTCGATTTAATCTACTTTCCCCTTCCCCAAAATTGCTGGCCCCGTGTCTAAATCAGTAACCATTATTATTACTATTATTACGGGGTCGATAAAATAAAGTACCAGTAATACACTGGGTATTTGCTGGCCTTGTGCCTAACGTAGAAACAATTATTATTAAGGTGGTACCCAAACATGGCCACTGACTAATGAGCGGAACCACTGAAAGAATGTATATATATATATGTATATATATATATATATATATACACTTCGTTTTTGAATTTGTTTTGCAAGATTTCTTATCTGAAAACGTGTGTTGAAACAGATATTCTTATACTTTGGGAGCTGCCAATAACACACGCAGCTGTTGATTTTCACTTAAACTTATTATAAATTTATGGTTGGTTGATTGGTTGGTTCGATAACCGGATGGTTGTTTATATATTATCAAAGCTCTTTCGTCACACATTCTGTGACCTCCCCAGTGACTAGATTTTTATTTTGTGTCTCTCCTTTGTTCTGTCACACACAAACACAAGATGGTGTAGAACAGAAAAAGGAGGGTCATAAAATAAAAACCTAGTCACTGAGGAGGTCACAGAAAGTATGACGAAAGAGCTTTGGCAATATTTAAACAACCATCCGGTTATCGAACCAACCAACGGAAATTTATAATAAATTGAAGTTAACACCAACAGCTGCGTGTTTTTATATATGTATATATATGTGTATATATACATAAGGATTTTAGCCGAATATAACGACCCTAATCTTTATTATATCAATCTGTTTTATTGAATGACAAAGATAAACTTTTAGAAAAAGGACCACAACACGGCACGCCGGTTGAGACTGGCATACATAAACGTACAAAAATGTATACACATACACTCTTTCTAGAACACACATACACACATATATATATTATATATGTATCTGTGTGTATGTATATATGTATATATATGTGTGTGTGTGTGTATGAGACAAAGAGTGTGTGTGTGTGTTTATATTTACTGTTTGTTTATGTCCTCTAACTAGCGGTTCGTCGAAAGGAGATCGATAAATTAAGTGCTAGACTTGAAAATATATATACCGATCGACTAAATCCCAATAGTCTAATGAGGGAAACTATATATAAAATAAAAGTATAATAGAACATGTGCTTGTGTGTGTGCAGGCACGCGTGTTAGTGTGTTGGAATGTGTGTGCGTGTATGATTGTTTATGTGTGTGCTTTTTATGTGCGTTTGTTTGTGTCTGTGTGTTTGCGTGCGTGCGTATATATGCATATATATATATATATATATGTATATATATATATATATATATATATATATATATATATATATATATATATATATATATATATATATATATATATATATATATATATATATATATATATATATATATATATAACGAAGGAAATGTGGTAAGGAACCAGGTGGACCATAACGCACCAAGGTACTCAATACTTAGGGTAGTAGAGTGGGTAATAGGAACGGGTAGGACCCCGACGGCTGAGCTCAAGCCGTTTCGACGGCTAATTCTGGACTAAAATGGATTTTAGTCCAGAATTAGCCGTCGAAAAGGCTTGAGCTCAGCCGTCGGGGTCCTACTCGTTCCTATATATATATATATATATATATATGCAAAAGTTCTATTTAAAGTTGTTGGGATACAACAAGTAAATATTTTTATAACTGATATAAAGCACTCGACAAATTTTTGGAGTAGATATACGATATTAATAAATGGAAACTAAATATAGTTTCCATTTATTAATATCGTATATATATATATATATATATATATATATATATATATATATATATATATATATATATATATATATATATATATATATATATATATTTATATATATGTGTGTGTGTGTGTGTGTATCTATCATCTATCTATCTAATTCTCTCTCTCTCTCACCCTCTCTCTCTCTCTCTCTCTATATATATATATATATATATATATATATATATATGTGTGTGTGTGTGTGTGTGTGGGTGTGTAGCATGAAAGCGACAGATAGATAGATATATTTCTTTATTTGCCACAGGGGCGTACAAAAATGGGACATTACAAGTGTGACGGCGCGGGTTTTACACAAAAATAACTTTAACATTAATAAATAACAATAAACTATATATAATAAAATAACAATTGAAATCCCCAATAGGGGGGAACGTTCTTGCAGGGTTGTTTTACACCCCGTGGATAGATAGAAAGATAGATAGATAGATAGATAGATATTCATTTATAGGTATCTAGAAAACAAATTTTTCACTGCTTCTTTCTCTACTTCTGTCTCACCA
>OZ024740.1:47301789-47341789 GCA_964016885.1 Eledone cirrhosa
ATATATATATATATATATATATATATGTATGTGTGTGTGTGAAGGCGCATGGCTTAGTGGTTAGAGCATTGGGCTTGCAATCGAAAGGTTGTGAGTTCAATTCTTGGACCGGGTGATGTGTTGTTTCCTTGATCAAGACACTTTATTTCACATTGGTCCAGTTTACTCAGCTGTAGACATGAGATGAAGAGGTACCAGCCAGTGGGATAGCGTTATCTTATGGCTAAAACAGCCCGACATGCTGTGACCAGCGGCGCCGAATGGACGTCCAACAGACTGGTCGGTTAAGGTGATATGTATATATATATATATATATATGTATATATATATATATATATACGTATATAAAAATATATTGTGAGCGATAGAGAGAGAGAAAGAGGGAGAGAGAGAGAGATGGAGACAGAGTGTGTAAGAAAGAAATCTTGGATTACATTCTTTTTCATCTAAGCCAAGTACAGTAGTACGGTATACACCCGAGTAATCGCATGACTACGTGTGGTGGTCTTCAAGTCAATCTGACCCTTATTCCACATGATTTATAAGTTACACACACATAACCAAACATACTTATGCAAAAATTCATCTCCAGGGGACATCTTGCTTTCTCAACAAATATCTATAGTGTTGGAATATATAAATATACATACATGAATACACACATACATACATACATATATACTCATGTGTGTGTTCAAAAGTCCTGACATCTTATATATATGAATTACATTTATATTCGTGATCTCTCAGCTTTATTCCTTAGGACATCATGCTGTTTACGTGCTCTCATATTGCTCAAAGATGTCATTAATTGTAAATTATACTTCAGTGTCAAAACAGCCAGCATCACTTTACCTCTCGTGACATACATAAATATATATACACGAATATATATATATATATATATATACACGAATATATATATATATATATATATATATATATATATATATACACGTACAGAGTGTCCCCCCCCCCCCCCCCCCAAAAAAAATGTATACTTTGATTACCTGTACAGGCAATATTTATTAAAATGCTGTTGAAGTGTGTATACAATATTTGGACACACACAAACTCTCTCTCTCTCTCTCTCTCTCTCTCTCTCTCTCTCTCTCTTTCTCTCTCCCTTTCTCCTCTCTCTCTCTATATATATATTCGATATATTCGGATTTACAGAAACCTAGCGTGGATGTTGTATGTTATATGTGATGTATATCGTATGCTATACGATATGCGTTATGTGTTGCATTCGGTCTCCGCGCGATGGTACAGGTCAGTCAAAAATTTTTCCCTGAGTTCAGTCTTTTTCGTTGCTATGGCAATGCGGCTGGACTGCCGATCGCTATATTTGATTTGCAAAGCTGTCTAAACGTATTGTTATAACTCTGGGGTATTATCATCCATCGAGTGCTAAAACTACATTCCGAATCTGCATTTGTTAGCTTAGCCGCAGCCTAAAGCTTCGTTAATGCTGTACTAAAATGTGTGTGTATATATATATATATATATATATATATATATATATATATATATATATATATATATATATATATATATATATATATATATATATATATATATATATATATATATATATATATATATATATATATATATATATATATATAATAAATCGGGAAAGAAGAGTGACACGGTTTGCTATACAAAAAAGGTTTTTAATCTCATTGTTGACAATTGTTTCTCTGAAGTGGTAGGTCTAGAGATCGCTATCCGCTTATTTTCACGTTACTCGATCGCCAATACAAAGTTATATCCAGTCAATTCAGATATATTCTCGTCATTCTCGCAAGCTGCGATGAACTGACTGGTTATAACTTTGTATTGGCGATCGAGTAACGTGAAAATAAGCGGATAGCGATCTCTAGACCTACCAGTTCAGAGAAACAATTGTCAGCAATGAGATTAAAAACCTTTTTTGTATAGCAAACCGTGTCACACTTCTTTCCTGATTTATTATTACTCCAAGTGTTTACAACATAGGAATTACAGCGTACTCGCAGCATCACTATGGAAACGCCTTGTTGAGTCAAACTTAGCCAAGCGTTGATATCATCCACTACCCGGAGTACCATAACTGGACTACACCTAAGTGGACTGCATATAACAATTATTTGTTACCCCGTATATATATATATATATATATATATATATATATATACACACACAAAGAGAGAGAGAGAGAGAGAAAGAGAGAGGAGGAGTGAGAGAGAGAGAGAGAAAGATAGATAGATAGATAGACAGACAGATAGATAGATAAATAGATAGGTTGATAGATAGATAAATATAGAGATAGACAGACAAATAGATAGATAGATAAATATAGAGATAGACAGACAAATAGATAGATAGATAAATATAGAGATAGACAGACAAATAGATAGATAGATAAATATAGAGATAGACAGACAAATAGATAGATAGATAAATATAGAGATAGACAGACAGATAGATAGATGCATATATATGCATCCTTATATCTATAATGATAATGATTATCGTTATATAGAGACTACGAAATTTGACGGCTTCAGCTGACAATGTTCGTCTTCCCCATACCAATGTATGGTGCGTGTCCGTGTTTGGTTTAACAGGAGATGGGGATACACTTGAGAGAATATGTGTGATTTAGCTCACCCTTGTGTAGTATGATAGGGTGTCTTAGGTCGAATATTGGCGTGTGGTTTATGTCAGGCTTGGGCCCGAGGTTAGCTTTGATTTTTCTTGATGTATTTAATTACAAGTTAAAGCAATCGACGATCTTAGTTACACACACAAATATAATGCTTACTAGTAGTGGGACTGCTACCACCGAGTTCCTAACTACAGTAGCTTATCAAAGAGAAAAACATTGCAACATAACAGCTGTCTGATGAAAACATGTCAAAGTATTATTATGCAATCACTTTGATGTTTTTGAAATACGTATAACAGAATTACATAATAAACAGAGGAAGTATACCTAAATCCGTCTTTCTTCTTTATATATATAGAGGTAAGAGTCAGCACCCCGACGGCTGAGCTACGGCCGTTTCGAGGTCCAGACTCTTTTCCTTATTACCCACTCTACTACCCTAAGTATCGAGTACTCTGGTGCGTTTTGGTTCACCTTCTTTGTTATATGTATATATACCCAGTTTATTAAGGCTTATTAGTGAGTCATATTACTCTGGAGTTTCGCTTGTTTCTCCCAGGGTCATCAGACAAGAACTTCAATTCAATACCAGAGACAGTACAAATAAGGGAAGACTCGGGTTGGAGTGGGGGTTAATTGAAGTAGGGAAATTAAGACAGAATGTGCAGGATGATAGTGGCAGTGGGAGAAGAGTAGAGCTCTTTTTTCATTATTTTCATTCATTTTTCTTTCCTTCTTTTTCATTTTGCATATCTTAACTTTTATATATTTGCTTGGCTCCGACACCACCCCACCACCACTTACTTACCAACCCATCAATATCTCCACCAGTACCATTATCATATTTCCCCATTATTAAGTGTTACACTATAATTCCATATTATTTATAATCTTATATTTCCTTAATTTTCATTATATTTAATTTGTATTTTCATAACTTATATTCTATATATTTAATACCTTATATATTTTATATATTTTATATATTTACTTGACACAGATAAACAGATAATATCCCGCCACCACTTACTCATGGACCCGCCACAATTTCCAACATCACTATAATTAAACATTTTACCACCCTTAGATGTTACACCTTATAAGTGGGTGCTACCACCCATCGGGGATGTGGGCGTTGAGAAGGTCGGGGGAAGGGGGTGGGCTGGAACTTAAGGGGCAGTGATATAATAGTATGTTAAATATCAAATGATACATATATATATATACATATAGTAAAATAAAAAATAGATAATATTTATTTATGCATAGTATATATTATATTGCAGTATCGGTAGAGGGTCGGACGCCATGCTTTGCAGCATAGAGTTACGGCCCTTTATGATCTGAGTTCAAATCCCGCCGAGGTTAACTTTGCCTTTCATCCTTACTGGGTCGATAAAATAAAGTACCAGTAATGTACTGGCGTAATTGGTGGCCTTGAGTCAAAAGTAGAAACAATTATATTATTTATATATAAATTAAGGATTTCATTTATTATATACTAGCAGTGGTACCCGGCGTTGCACGGGATAAGGTATTTTGGAACGCGGGCCGCCAACAGACCTAATCGTGGAAAAACTGCATGCCTGGACAATATGTAAAGAAAATAAACGAATACTCTGATGGCTGAATAATTTTTAACATTTCCCTCGATGAAGCAGGAAAAATGCAGGTTTTTACGTAATGCGGGCCCTAGGGGATCAAGAAAATGAATTTTTTATGTGCATAATATGCCTTTAAATTTCGGGAAAATCGGCTAGATGTAACGCCTCCAAAAAGCCCTAAGAAGCTGAAAAAATGAAGTTTTTCCCATAATGCGGGCCCTAGGCCATAAGAAAGTTAGATTTTCTTTTCTTATGGTATGAAGAAGAGACTGACTAATACATAGTTACAATTTCAAGGAAATCGGTCTGATGTAACGCCTCAAAAAAACCCTAAAAATGTTAAACAACGCAGTTTTTCACCTAATGCGGGCCCTAGGAGATAAAAAAAGTAAATTTGTTTATGTGCATAACACTCCCTGAAACATAAGTAATACACATGTAAAGTTTGAAAAAATCGGTTGGGTTTTCTCGAGTTTTAGGGATTCAAACTCACAGACACACACACACACAGGCAGACATCCTCACGGAAGTGACGTAATGTAGACAGCCAGACATACAGACAGATATTATAAGGGCACGATGTTATATGTATGTATCTATCTAAAATGAGAAAGACTAAGTATTATAGAGCGAGATCGCTAAATCGCCTTATGCGGTCTCTAGGGCATTGAAAATTATTTTTGCTCAGATCACTCCCTGAAACATAAGTTTGAAAACAGTCGGTTGGGTGGTTCTCGAGTTTTATGGATTCGAACCCACACACAGACAGACACCCTCAGTTTTATATATATAGATTATTTACAATTTACATGTTGGCAGGTCTTTCTAGAAATTGGGTTGAGGGGGGGGGGGGGGGGGGGTGATGATGGTATTACGTGGCCATGAGGGGGCGGTGGCCCCAAAAGTTTGAGAACCTCTGATTTATCACTTCATATTCTATAATCTTCATTGTATGATATTTAATTATATTTTCTCTAGTTTCCATATTCTAATTTTAAACTTCATCACTTTATATTCTTTACTTATTTTAACAATACCATTGCCATCACCACCATTATCCCCCACCACAACCTCCTTACATCCGCCCACCCATTATAGTTTCTCTCTATCTGTATATATATATGTATATATATTTATGTATGTATGTGTTTGTATATTTATATTCGTATGTATATATATGTATCTATATATATAAAGTTGTAGTCCCTGTCTGTTTGGTTGTTTGTTCACGAATTCCTCCTATGGTTTTGGAGATAGACCCCATAACCATATATATTCTGAAACTACATTGCCCAGGGTACTTGGATAACAATATTTCATTTTAATGAAAGAGTTCCCCCGAGGCACAAACCCCTGCTGAAAATGTTTCCCTTCGATTTATATGAAATTTAAACCATAGGTAAATGACAAGATATGATGCCTATTCATAAAAGTTTTGAATTGATATTTTGAAACAAATTATTTACAAGAAACAAAATAAGAATATATGCAGTCCACTTAGGTGTAGTCCAGTTAGGGTACTCCGAGTAGTGGATGGTATCAACGCTTGGCTAAGTTTGACTCAACAAGGCGTTTCCATAGTGATGCTGCGAGTACGCTGTGATTTCTATGTTGTTTACACTTGGAGTAATGATAAATCAAGAAATAAGAGTGACACGGTTTGCTATATAATAAGGGCTTTAATCACTTTGCTGACAATTGTTTCTCTGAACTGGTAGGTCTAGAGATCGCTACTCGCCTGTTTCTGCGTCAATTGGTGATCGATTAACGCAGAAACAGGCGGGTAGCGATCTCTAGATCTGCCAGTTCAGAGAAACAATTGTCAGCAGAGTGATTAAAACCCTTATTATATAGCAAACCGTGTCACTCTTATTTCTTGATTTATATATATATATTAGCCGAATTACCCGCGCCTTGCTGCATTTCACACATTCATATATATATATATATATAGTATATACGTTTGAATATGTGTAATAAAGCCAAAACAATGCAGGTATGGACATAGAAAAAAGAATGCAATTGTAAAAGATATTGTTGACAATTCGTCCTTTACCTTAGATTTATTTAAATGTCCTTAATTTTCGAGATAATATCTCTTCTTCAGAGGGAAATAAATGTCTCAAACCAGCGTTCTAAATATCTTGCCAAGCCATGCTGACAGGTTGTTTTTTTCATATATGAGTATTTGAATTTCCTTTTACTTAAAAAAAGGGGCTCACGAAGGCTTTTTTTAAATAAACGTAATTTGATTGGTTATAAATGAAATTATGGCTGTCACGTGAACAAATTTTCATTAAATTTCGCGCCTTATTTGGAAATCTATACTGTAGCCTTTTTAGAGAATTGTATGACAAGCTAAATATAATGGTCAAGAGAAATGGGATGGGAGAATTGTTCTGGTTCAGTGAATATGGTTAGTTCGCTGGGGTATCAGAATTCAGATTTTCTATTGAAATAAAGAAAGTAAAGATATGTATGTTTATTTGTGTGCTTGTGTGTGTGTGTGTGTGTGTGTGTGTGTGTGTGTGTATTGGAAGATGATTCTATTAGTAGAAATGGGGGAGGGAGTTGTGTGTGTGGGAGTATGTTAAGATGGAGAGAATATATATATTTTGTGTGTGTGTGTATATATGTGTGTAGGAAAGTGATTCTATTAGTAGAAATGGGGGAGGGAGTTGTGTGTGTGGGGGGGTAGGGGTTGTTATGTGTGTGTATGGGTGTTATGTGTGTGTGGGAGTATGGTTAGCATGCTAAGATGAAGAGAATATATATATATATATATTGTGTGTGTGTGTGTGTGTGTGTGTGTGTGTGTGTGTGTGTGTGTGTGTGTAGGAAAATGATTCCTTTAGTAGGAATATTTTTGAATGAACATATTTTCCTTACTTATTCGTATTTGTTCTGTTGTATTGTCAGCGCAAACGTATGTTAAGGTTTATTTAGTTCGGGTTTTTATTTTCTAAAGTAGAAGGTGTTATGTGTGTGTGTATGTGTCTGTTTGGATAGTTAGCATGTTATGGTGTTGACATAATGTATATTAAACCATATTTAATGCTGGTCTATATTTTTGAATAAACATATTTTCATTATTTATTCGTATTTGTTCTGTTGTATTGCAAAGGTAACATGGGAAGACTTCGAATTTGGGTGTCTTATTACTTGCGCATATGTCTAGATGTGCGCTTAGTGGTATCTGTCTCGTGGTTGGATCTCGTAATTGTTGGCGATGAACTGTCATTCTGTTTCTGAGTGTGTATATATATATATATATATATATATATATATATATATATATATATATATATATAACGAAGGAAATGTGGTAAGGAGCCAGATGGACCATAACGCACCAAAGTACTCGATACTTAGGGTAGTAGAGTGGGTAATAGGAACGAGTGGCTGAACTCAAGCCGTTTCGACGGCTAATTCTGGAGTCCATATATATGTATATGTATGTATGTATATTTTTATATGTATTTTTATATGTATATGTTTGTCTTTACATATATATTTATTTATATATATGTAGGCATTTGTGTATGTGTATTTAGTATGTATCCATATGTATGAGTATGTGTATGTATATGTTTTGTATATATGCATATGTATGTTATATGTACATTTGTGTCTATATGTGCGATTATATATATATATGTATGTTTGTATATATTCCTCTTCTTCATTAACCCCCTACACATCCACCTTCACCCTCATCACCTGCTAGATCTTTATATTTGTCCAATTCATCTATTTCAACTGATCAACCTTAAAAACTATTTTCTGCAAATGTCCATTATCATTTTCTTCTACTCTGCTCCCCTCCACTGTCACTACTATCCTGTCCCCTCTATCTTAACTCCCAATCTCCAATTACTCCCCTTGAGTTTTCCCTTATTTCTGCTGACTCTGGTATTGAATTTTAGTTATTGAATCTTGTCTGTTGACCCTGGGAGAATCAGGTGAAACTTCAAAGTAACAAGATTCACTAATTAGCCTTAATAAAATTAATATTCGGCTGTTAACTGCCCCCCCCCCCCCCCCCACACATATATATATGTGTGTGTGTGTGTGTGTCTCTCTCTCTCTCTCTCTCTCTCTCTCTCTCTCTCTATATATATATATATATATATATATATATATATATATATATATATGTATCTCTGCTCTGTAATACATCTGATAATTTACATTGAGCTATTTCTCTTATTGGTAATCGGGTAGTGCAGCATACTACCCTTTCATATTTATAATTATATATAACTAATTTAAGCTATCATAACATATATATTATGTATGATGAATATATATATATATATATATATATATAGATAGATAGATAGATAGATAGATAGATAATAATAATTGTTTCTACTTTTGGCACAAGGCCAGCAATTACACAGTACATTACTGGTACTTTATTTTATCGACCTCGTATGGATGAAAGGCAAAGTTAACCTCGGCGGGATTTGAAATCAGATCATAAAGGGACATAACTATGCTAGAAAGCATGTCCGACCCTCTACCGATACTGCCAATTCACCGCTTTATATAGATAATAATAATGATACTATTTATAGTTATGTATATACTATAAACAACTATAAACAGGAAAGGTCAGTAATTTCTTACTACCTTATTACCAGTAAGAGAAATAGCTCAATGTAAGAGCATCAGGTGTTTTACAGAGCAGGAATATATATATATGATTGTTCAGTTGAATAGGAGGCTAATTATATGTACAAACATTGCTAATGCTCCGATGATTCCAAACGAAAGTTTGGAAGAAACGATTGTCAGCAATTAAATGATTTGAACATAACTTTGATAATTGTGTAATTTATATATAGATATATACATATTCATCATATATAATACAATATGTACAAAAATTTCGTATCTCCAAAGAAATACGGTTTTAGGAAGCCGTAGCTATGTAAACACCCGGTGTTTGCATAGCTACGGCTTCTTAAAACCGTATATATACACTAATTTAAGCTATCATAACATATATATTATGTATGATGAATATGTTTCTCGGCAGAAAAGCTCAATGGACGGTTCTCCAGAGGATCAATTGATTCTCTAATGATATTTGGCTACATATATATATTTTTGAATTTGAATTATATATATATATATATATATATATATATATATATATTGTGTACTTTTAATAGGAGTGAATGTGTAAGTATGTTTGTATATATATGTATTGACCAATAGTTCTTAACCATAAACTCATGTCAACCCAGTTACGCAACCAATTACATATCTTCTTATGCTGAATTATTTCCCATGAGTCAGTGAATCATAAATAAAAAAAGTAAGGACGTTTAACATATAACTAGGGTTTTTTTTAAAAATATAATATAATATATAGAGGAAAGCTAATGTGTTAAAGCTATGAAGGTGACAATCATATATTTTCATAAAGGAGAGTGGTTTCTCATCGGAGATTGAAGTTATGAATAGTAGAAACTGTAGATATCAGAATTAATAGCACGTTAAATGAAGGGAAATGGAGGATATGGTTGCTCCGGATAATAGCTAAGCGAATAGCTAATTATTAATCCAATCAATCTGGTGGTGGTATAAATTTCCCGTATTTGGAGAAGAACTTTGCTGGGATATTTAGGAACTCGACAGATTTATTAAGGTTATTGTGTATGAGTCTCGTTTTAGCTATGCACAATCCACATATTGTAATATTTCTGTATAATCAGCATTTTTTAAAGAAATTACATATGATCGGAAGCTGTAGTATGTTCTTTCATATACCATACATAATTTTGATACTTTTCTCTTTCCAAAATTCTGAAAGAAGAAGCATGATTGAAGTATCGTTAATTAACTTTCTCTTTCACCATACTTCCGTTGTATTTCCAACGATGTATAGCTCCGACTTGCATGATAAACTGATGGGGCATATATATGTATTTCTTTATGTGAAATTGGTCTACTTTGATTTACTCGGATTGCTTGCTATTCAGATTTTTATATTGCTAGTAAAACTCTAACAGAATTATTTCGATTCAATTTTTTCTGTTTCTATGTCAGAAAGGGAATGTTTGTTTATGAAGTTTGGGGCGTTTTCAGACATTTTTAGATCATATGCCAGCGTTTATACTTACTATCAAACAGTTTAGGTTAGAGTGTATGTGATCTTATATTAAAATTCTCTAGCTTGCAGTGCAGTATAGCAGTAAGACGCAATATGATTATTTCTTTCATTAATAAGGTTTGAGGAGATGGTAGATATATATATTTTCATATCTGTGATTGTTTCATTAGGTTAGATTTGTTGTTTGCATGTATCTGTCGCTAGAATAAGAGTAGCGCCTGAGACATTTACAGTACTTGGTTTATTGGTGATAGTTATTTTTAGACTGAAATTATTGAAATTGTAAATAAGGATATTTTTTAGTACATCCCACCATCTCTATATAAGCCTATATTGCACGCACGCACACACACATACGCACGCACAAACACAGCACACACACACACACACACACACACACACACACACACACACACACACACACACACACACACACACACACACACACACACACACACACACACACACACACACACATGTATAGCGAAAAGTGAAGAAAAAGAAAGACTAGAGAGCTGGATATACAAATACACACACACACATGTACACATACAGACACACACACACACACACATACATACAGACATATATATATATATACAGAGAGAGAGAGAGAGAGAGAGGAAGGGAGAGAGAGCGAGAGAGAAAGAGAAACAGTAGCACAGGTACATACATACATAAATTTTGTTAGAGTTTGGATTCTCTTCCTTACATGTGAGTGCCAGGAGTCCCTTGACTTGATAAAGTTTCAATGAACGCCATAGTAACTAATTTCGTCCTTAGACCTCCACCAAGGTGTATTGGCTGTATCGTTTCTGTTAGAACAAAGTATCACGGGTATATTTCATGGGGTTAGTCTCTCTGTGGTGCTGTTTATACTTGTAGTGACCGCATTATCTCTTTTGATGAGTACATCTGAAGGGTACGCGACTGGCTCACAAGAAGAAAGAGACACAAACCTGGCACAGGGCATCTTTGTGGGTTACCTGAACTTATATACTAAAAATAGTAATGTTAGCTGACATGGCATAGTTACGACATTCTTAAAATACTATTTATACTTTCGAGTATACATACATACAAACATACATATATACATACAAACATATATATATATATTTATATATATATATATATATATATATATATATATATATATATATATATATATATATACATACATACATACACACATATATACATACATACATACATACATACATACTTACATACATACACATATACATGCTACATAATGGTTGCATCTCGGTTTCGAGAATTGCCCCCTCATGACCTTTTCTTTATATATCAGTGGCACGAGCATGATCTTTTAACCCTACCAATAACTTAGATTCCTTTCTACATATGCTGCAGCGAAAGAAAAAGATAAAGGCCATGATCACACAACACAAGTGTAGGTCGTTTACATTAACTGATACCTGTGCTTGAAGCTTTTATGAGTGAAGAAAGTTCTTGTACTGGACCAATCCCACTCTCTGCACAATAATGACAGGTATCCAAAAAGAAAAATAGATCAACCTCATTGACTGCCATCGACTCGCATGTTTTAAATCAGAATTTTCATTCTCCTAGAATGATGTCCTAACAAGAACTAGGGGTATCTTGCTTCTGGTGGACTAACAGCGCACTCGGACAGTAAATCGAGTATATCCATGTCCCCGCTCATACATACATACAAACATATATACATACATACAAGCCTACATACATACATAAAATATTCTATCGGAGGTATCTTACTGAGCTCTACCAACAAGTTCTTAAGGAAGATACACTTATACCAGACTGGTTGACATTAGCACAAACGTTACTGGTCCCCAAGAACAAAGACACCCACTTGGCAAAAAACTACCGACCCATTGCATGCCAGAACCTGATGTATAAGATGTATACAGCCTGCCTGAACCTATTCCTCCAAGATCACTGTAAATAATAACACCATCACAGATGAACAAGCAGCTGGAAAGAAAAGGGTTTGGGATGTGCTGAACAACTCCTAATCAACAAAACTGCGATGTTGGGGGTGCGACAACTTAGGAGGAATATGACTACAGTCGGGCTGGACTGCAAGAAAGCTTTCGATTCTGTTCCCCACTCTTGGATGATAGAGGCCCCCCAACTTGCTAAAGAGACATAGAGAGGCTGTCTTCTTCTTGGGCTACTATCCTAAGGTTAAAGGCAGAAAGGGAGGACTCTATTTTCACTGATAAAATAAAATATTGCAGGGGTATATTTCAGGGGGACAGTCTCTCTGTGATATTGGTCATCTTGTCATTAAACCCCTTGTCCTTTCTGCTCAAGAAATGTGAGGGATAAATGTGAGGACAGAAACACGAACCTAACCCATAACTTCTTTGTGGACGATCTGAAACTCTATGCCAAGAACATGGATGGGATGAAGAAAAATCTTGACCTGGTTACAACGTTCTCAAAGGATATAGGAATGGAGTTTGGCCAAGATAAATGCTCATACATGACTGTAAAGCGGGGGAAAACAACAACCCAATCTAGCAACATTGTCATCAATGGCATAACTATTTCACCGATATCTGATGAGGACTGCCACATATACCTGGGGATAGATGAGAACATATCCTATAATGGTATCTGTAATAAAGAACGCGTAACCAGGGAATGCTACACCCGATTAAGAAAGATCTGGTCATCGGAACTCTCTACGCTAAACAAAACAGTGGCTCACAATGTGTTTGCTGTGCCTGTCTTAACATCAACGTTTGGAATACTCAATTGGACGATAGACGAAATCCGAGCAGTTGATGTTGGAACTCGAAAATTACTGAAGAACACCGGAAACTTCCACATCACCAGTGACATAGACCGCCTTTATTTGAAACGTAAGCAGGGAGGCAGAGGCGTAACATCAGTCCAGAGAACATTTGAATGTCGCATCATATCTCTCCGACAGCATCTACGTACCTCGAAGCGTAGGAGCCCGCTTCTCGAGCAAGTCTATCTGCATGAAACAGATAAGATCATGAGAGTTGGGAAGGAACTCCTTGTGAGATATTCCTTGTGTGATAATCAAAAACTCACACCCAGGGATGTCGCCCAGCAGTATCGCAGTGAATCCATGGATGAAAAACTGCATGCCTATCAGCAAATAATCATGCATGGATATGTTGCCAGGAATCTCCAGAGTGAGAGTAATATAGATAAGGAAAGTAGTCTATCTTGGACCAACAACCGCTATATTGGCTCCCACTTTGAAGGATACGCTTTTGCAATCCAGGAACAGGAGATTAGCACGAAATACCTGATTAACAAAAGAGATAGGGATGCAGGCAAAACACCTAGATGGGATAACAAGTGCAGACTCTGCAGAACTAACATCGAGGATATCACCCATGTCATCAGCAGCTGTCCAAAGATGTCATTGCGGTACTATCTACCTATGAGGCATGATGTAGTGGCCAAAACACTGTACGATACAATCCGTAAAAAAAGATAGCCCCGATAATAAAGACATTAAAAGCTACAACAATGTGGAAGACATCCATGTACATAATATGAACGAGTACTGGTGGAATGTTCCAGTAAAAAACCCCAATAAAATGCAGGCATAACAGACCAGATATTATGATATGGGACAGGGAGAAGAGAACATGCACAGTAGTGGAAATTAGATGCCCAGCAGATGCCAATATAATATCAAAGATTAGTGAAAAGGAGAATATTTATGCAGAACTGATGAGAAATCTGAAGATATTCCACCCTGATTACACGTTCAGATTTATGCCTGTGATTATTGGGGCACTGGGGTATGTTAGTAACTGCCTCAATACAAATCTTGAGAATCTAGGCTTCACAGGAACAGAAAGAACACAACTAGTTAGGAAACTACAAGTACAATCCATTAATGGAACAGTAAAAATATGTAAAACATTCCAAAGATTTTGCATCTAATAACTGCATATACACATGTACAGATACAAAGCATATACACATGCACACATACAACTCAAAACATCCACATCCACACATACAATAACATCCATATCTACACATGCATACTTATCTACCTAGTGATGTTGTATAAATTCCAATGAGAGAGTCTTGTGTCTATGTTAGAAACCGACTCTCTCTCTATTGGTAAAACTTTGTGAAATTATAAAACCAGAAGAACATACATACACACATACATGGTGACTGCCAACTCGTTTTCGAGTACGGCCACTACTTTATATCCATGTAGGAGAACCCCTACCGATGCGCCGAACGAGTGTGACTTTTTAGTCCAGCCAGCGACTTGAAAACTCTGGTACAAACACTGCACTTGTGACAATTATTGCCACATAGTGCTGGGCTCATGGTACCATGTGACGAGAAGTGCAGAGAGATCTCCAGATATAAAGCAATGCCTGTGCCGTGAAGCTTTTATAGTGAGCAAAGGCACTGCACAAAGCCAGTCCCACTCTCTTGACCAAGATGATATTTACCAAAAAGAAGAACAAGTCAACATCATTGGATACCATCAGGGTTGCAGAGTTTTCCTTCTCCTAGAAGGGGTTATCTCTCCCGGTGATTTTTGATGGCCATTGACTCTTAAGAGCTCCTTTGCCCTTTGACAGTTCCTGTTTTTAGTCCTGCAGGATGTCCAAAGTCACCCTCCTCACTCACCAAGAAACCTTGGTGGGGTTGCCAATTTAGTCGCCAACGACCCGACCATGAGACAGGTTGTACTGGGATACATGTTACCAGTAGCATACATACATACATACATACATACATACAAACCTACATACAATTCAACATCATTGGATACCATCAGGGTTGCAGGTGTTATATCAGAGTTTTCCTTCTCCTAGAATTCTGCCTTGACAAAGGCTAAGGGGTCATCTCTCCCGGTGATTTTGGATGGCTATTGACTCTTAAGAGCCCCTTTGACTTTTGACAGGTTTTGTTTTTAGTCCTGCAGGATGTCCAAAGCCACCCTCCTCACCAAGTAACCTTGGTGGGGTTGCCAGTTTAGTCGCCAACGACCCGACCATGAGACAGGTTGTACTGGGATACATGTTACCAGTAGCACCAACTGGTGACCTGACATACATACATACATACATACATACATACATACATACATACATACATACATACATACATACATACATACATTCCAAAAATTTTGCATCTAATAACTTCATATACACATGTACAGATACAAAGCATATACACATGCACACATACAACTCAAAACATACACATCCATACAATAATATCCATATCTACACATGCATGCATACATACATATCTACCTAGTTGATGTGTAAATTCCAATGAGAGAGTCTTGTGTCTATGTTAGAAACCGACTCTCTCTCTATTGGTAAAACTTTGTAAAATTATAAAACCAGAAGAACATACATGCATACATACATACATACATACATACATACATACATACATACATACATACATACATACATATACGTCTGTCTAGGTGATGTCGAATTTACAATGAAAGGCCGTGTTAATTGTGTTGTAAAATGGTTCTTCAATGTTGATAGTTTAGCTTATAAATCTAAGGTATATTTCTTGAATTTATTTATCCTAATTGAATTGAACCAGCAAAAATGAGTTAACATTTAGTTTTTAGTCATCAGTAACCATTTGTGATGTCATATTCAGACTTACTGTAGAATTGACTAGCTAATATCCAATCTTTCACTCGCACACAAAAGACATTTCAATAACAATCATGTTTGAACATGACAAAAAACACGCTATTGATTATTAAGTGCAAATATTGACATAATACCACGTGGTATTTACTGAGATAATCTTAGTTAAGAAATAGTAAAATGGTGTACACATACACACACATACACACACACATACACACATACACACACACACATATATATGTATATATAATTATCGCCTTTCATCCCCTCGCACCACACGTGATATAGTTTTCCATGTGAAAAAGTAGATAACGGAAAAGACTATAACATAAAAACAAGTACGAGTCATTCGGTTATAAATTCTAGAATTACTGAGCAGGTATCTTAGAGAGGTATATGGAATGTGCTTCAAAAACTAGGTATCAGATTACATCATTCATTATCAAACAACAGGAGAAATGCAGTAGAAGACACTTCGAATTCTCAAAACACTATTATCGTGACGCAATTCCGTGCAAATATTAAACAAAGCTAATCTTGCCAGCTGAAGTAAGGTACATTTCGAAATTTGATAATGTGGAAACTTATATAGAGCACCTAGGTTCATTGTGCAATAATGTTGAATATCAACTCTCTCGCTCTCTCTCTCTCTCTCTCTATATATATATATATATATATATATATATATATATATATATATATATATATAGAGAGAGAGAGAGAGAGAGAGCAAAACCCGTTGATAACACGACTTCCTTGTTCATCATCTCACCAGAAACCCAGCATTCTTTATGTAGGCGGACAGTACCTGATTTTGGAGTCGCAGAAACCAATACTGGATTTTACCATCAGTCCAGGGTCCGGGAAAGTATCAACACATATATTTTTATTGTTTGACCCGAATTACTTGGTCGTTTTGTTTTGGCTGTGCGGATGATATGTTTAACCATCATCTCAGTGTATTTGGCCCTTAACGTATGTTGTAGCTCTGATTCATATGATTCATCGAGCGCTTGCCACACATATCGGACGTTGATTTTCGTTAATTCCTGAGCTGAAAACGATTCTCGCTAATTTATATTTGTATATATATATATATATATGAAAAGAGTCACGACTCCATCGGCTGAGCTCCGGCCGTTTCGACTCTTCTCATATTACCCACTCTACTACTATCGAGTACTTTGGTGCGTTATGGTTCACCTGGTATCTTACCCCCCCCCCTCTCTTTATTCCTCTTTCCAGCTGGCTGTAACCCAAATAGAGAAGTTTAGCACATTAATATTATAAAGTATGCTTTTAGAATTGTCAACGATTAAAGGCAGTAATTCTTATAAACCAAACATAAATGTGAATTTCCATCATACCTCTTTGCAAATATTACCATCTTTCTATCCAAATATAAATGCAGTGCATAAAAGTACAAGGCAGTAATAAACTCACCGAGAATTAGTAGCGAATAAATGAATACGAAAAAAAACCATTTATTTCATAATATATAATGGTACATATATTTTGACTACATTCTTTGATGAACACTATAAGTTTCTTCATATTTATTTCCTATTTGTTGCTTCAAATATTTTATCCTTCTTTGCTTTCATATAATTAATGTCAGTAACAAACCGCTTTATTTGTAATTCCTTTTCAGCTAATATTTCTTTCATCGTCTTCTTCGCTTGCTAGCGAAATTAAGTGCAATAGCCTATGTTGTATGTAATACATCCGTCAACAGTTAACGATTTTGCTATGTCAGATTAAACGGCTTCAAATTGCAAAATGTTTCATTGAATATTTTCTTTCACAGTGTTTGTTTGTTTTTTACGACTCTATCTCACATACGTTATTTGTTCACTTATCCCGTGTGTTTCCCCTACTCCACATTCTATTTCCCTACCTCCCCCTTAATTTTGCGCTTGATCATTTGCTTTCGACTGAAACAGGTTTCATTATATAAACACTATAAGAGCAGCGTAAATAATTAGACGATTCCAGCTGATAACTAGAAGATCGACATAAAAAAGAAAATGCTATCAAACACTAGAAATGTACACAACAAATATATAACAGATTAGAAATAGTAGTAATAATAAACCAGGAATTTCTTTAGTATAATTTTCAGCCCCCAAACATTTGAACTGTCACTTCTTTCCATTCATTGATTCTTCCTTGCTTCTATCCTATATTTTGTATAAATTCATACTCGTAACCTTCTATCGAAGCTATGACCTTCACCAGTACAAGAATCTACAGTGTGTGCTCTCTCATTTGCATTATCCTCTACCAATGATAAACATTGTTAGATCTCAATCGTTTAGGCGACCTATATATAAACAAGTACGAAATGGTACATTTCATAGTTCTATAACTGTAAATGTCAGCGAACTGGATTTGATTTCTCGATAAGAACCATTTCTCTCTATATAGAAGAAGCAGGAAAGCTATAACAATACTACAGTTCTCTCGGCAAATATCTCCATTGTCTCGCCGATGACCAAAAGCATTTATTATTGCTGTTCTTGATATTGTCATCGTTCTCGTTTTCTTCCATTCTACCATTAGGCTAGATTTTTTCTTCAATAAATTTGACGCCACGTCTCAGTAGGAACACTTCTGAGATAGTTAAATTTCCTGCTTTTAAAAATCTTTTAAACAACATACATATCTTGTCTGCCCATGTCTGACACTGTGGCTACTGATGTCTTTAGAATTTTTCATTCTTTTTTCCTTTTTCATATTTGATAAATTAAGTGGTTTGCTAAAGTGAATTGTTTTTTTTATCTCAAGAAGCAGGCCATTATGCCTCGCATTAAGAAACATTCACAACAGTGTGCGTGTGCACACACACAGACATATATGCATACATATTTTAAGCCCCGGTGTTTGAGTTTCAGATCACGTGGTCTCAGAACAGCAGATTTCACCATCGTAGCATTTTTTATTCGATTTTATATGGGATTGTGTCTCGTACGTACATCAGATGTTCATATTGTTTTGTAGAACACAACATATTGCTACAAGTCAACATATTGCTCACGATTACTTAGATATTGTTCCATGATTACATTTTATTATACAGATGGTAATTCAACTAGATGAAATCAGCACAATAAATGTCTCGGGGCATTGGAAGGAATCTTTATTTCAAATACTAATGCACCCCCCCCCCCCCCTCCCCTACCCAGCAGTAGTAGCGATGGCCCTCCCCTATCAACACATCAAATCTTGATGAGTGTTTTGTTTGAATTGGGGACTGTTATAACAGCCTTAATAATCTGGCTCTGTTTTTTATTCTGTCACCTCACAGCAGAGCTTGAAAAATAAGTTAGCAACTGCAGCAACAGTGTTATCAACAGCAGAAATGGTAACAGTAGCAGCAGTATCCATCTCTGAGTCTTAAATTTCATGTATGATGACTGAACAGAGAATATCCATGTAATTATTGACATCACAAACATGAAATGTTTTAAGGAGAATTACTTCTAAATGCCAACTGCTTTGAAGTTCATAGTCCAAACACTTAGAGTGGGCAGGGCAGTAATGGCCTGCTTCGGTCATGCTTTACAGTATACTGGATGACTTTGTTGTGAAGTTGCTGAGAAATATTTTACTCAGCTTTTCCCAACTTGGTAGTGATATAAACTATTAAGCTCGTCTTTCATATTAATAGTTACCTCCCAGCCACTCTTTAACAGTGAAATCGTTCCTGCTAACCCAATTTCGAAGGATTCAGCTTAGCCATCTGTTAATTATGCTGACTAGAATGAATAACTAACTGATCATTAATGCTTGCTCTCTTCCCTTCCCTTCTCATTCTCTCTTTCCCAATCCCACTTCTCACCCTAGCTCTCTTTCTCATTCTGTAAATTTATGCATTTCCCCATATCTTGTAATTTTAACATCCATAGCTCTCGCCTTATCATTTCTCGGTTTCTATGGTACTATAAAATAATACCATAACTGTAACTGTTAGAGAAGGATTGTAACTTTACCCAGTAATTTTTCTTCAGTTTCAATATTATATTTCAGTACCACCACACGAAGTGTCTAGTAGCTATTTTTTAATGCTTCGCCTTCACGTAATGTGTCAAATATATTTTAGAGTGAAAGAGACTGTCTTTCTCTAGGCACGGAGTATGAGTAAAGCAAAAGGACATAACATATAATTGAAACCAAGTCAGGGACCCAGTTCACCCAAGCATGCTCACATTATGTGGACGCAGACATGGTCGAGTGGTTAGGAATGTAGCTACACATCCAAGTGTGGAAGTTTGAGCAAGATTCTTTTACTATAAACTTGGGTTGAAACTCTCCTGAAGCCTGTTAGATTGATTGTACCTAAACATCTAGTTTTTGCTACATATTGTGTCATATTGAATCGTCCAGAGAATTACATTATGGATATATGTGGAATTTACAATCACTTACTTGTGAACCTAATGAATGGGTAGTTCAACTGTTCGAACTGATTGCCCATTGTAGAAACCGACAAAGAATTCATCACCTATATTATAATGTACTTGAACAATAAACTTATAGTACTCGATAAGTTTAACTAAATTATAATAAATCGAAGTACAACTTCGATCAAAGAACTATTCATCATTTCCTCTTCTAATAATATTCTTATTGGATTTATCAAGTGCATTATACGACTCAAACAGAAATGGCCGATAAAACAGTAAATAAATAAATAGTAAATGATATATAAATGACTGATATGAAGCCTGAACATTCAGAATACTTAGCTTGTTGGACCTTTGGGGTTCCGCAAAAATATTATTTGGGGAAGTTATTCAGCAATTGGTACACTGGATTAGTTTACTTTTAACATATCCACCTTTTTGCTTTCAATGACTATGAACAAAGCATTATAAGCTAACAGTACTCTTATCAATTATATGAAGTCCTGTGATGTATAAACTATGTCTATCATGGTACTTGCGAGAAGCTAGCTAGACTATGACTGAAACTATTGATTTTCCAGCCGATAAGACAGCTTTATACAGACTTCACCAGCTATGACAATTCATACATTATGGAACACTTCAGTAAATTAAGGTGTAGTGTCCAAAAATGAAGGCGCAGAGCTTAGTGGTTAGGATGCAAGACTCACGATCATAAGGTCATGGGTTCGTTTCTCGAACTAGTCGGCACGCTGTATATTTGAGCAAGATACTTCAAAGTTGTTCCAGTCAACTCATCAGAAAAAAAGATTAGTACCTGAAGTAGCTGGTGGTTAATTCTTAATGCCAACTAAACCAAAATAAGCGTTGGCCTGATAAGCATTTAGGCTTGGGACAAATTTCAACTTTAAAAATCCAGACCTAGAGTTTTTATCGTAAACTAGAGGGTTAGGTAAAAATATATTTTATGACTAGAATAATTTTCTTGAATATTATAAATATTTCATTTGGTGTTTCTAACTGAATGGTTATTTGATTTATGCTCAACAACACAATCACATTCGTTATTAATGTCTTATTTATATAACCGTTCATCAATTCAATATCGCCACATTTTCTATTGTAAGTATTTAACATTTACTGTAGATATCCATGGTAATATCTAAGAACCAACGAGAAATCTCTTCGTGATCATTCAACCTGCTAGAATTAGCAGCCAAATATTCCTTAAATCACAGTTTATCGTCTTCACAAAAGGAGAGGCACATTATATAATATAGTCCCAAATACATGTAAGAGGATAGCGTAGACTTAACGCAATATAAACAAAAGTAACATGTATCTGAACGTATTATCTGAAATGTTTGTTGTTATCAAATGAAATGTGTTGTAAACGGATTAATAATGGTTTCTAGTTTTGCTATAAGGCCAGCAATTAAGGAGAGGCTCGATTATATTGACTCCCCCAGTACTCGACTGACAATTTATTTCATCAAACCCGGAAATCTGAAACGCAGAGGTGACCTCGGTGAGACTTGAACTCAGAAAGTAATAAACCGAAACAAATATTGATGACCATTTGTCCAACGCTCTAATGATTCTGTTAATCGACCGCCCATGTAAACAAGTTCATAGAAATTAAAAAAGAAAACTGAAGGACAACTGCAAGAACTAGAAGGCAAGTTGAATATATAACTAAATAATTGTAAATAGGAATTGTAGGTTATCAACTGTCTACCACTCTAAGTAGCAGAAGAACTGTAAAATTGGGAAGTGAACTTTCAGAGCTGAGTTTAACTACTCCTGTAAGTATATAGCTTGGAAATGAATGGGCTTACTGAAGACACCGTACATGTAGAGGATCTTTTCAGAAGTATCCATGAAAGGGTTACAGGACTCCTCATTTTTAGACAAAGGACATCTGCGGACGTTTAACTGTTATTAGAGTTCAACAACATTGCTTAGTCTACCAAGTCTGCTTTGATCAAATCGTAGCGTTTTTATATATAGAAAAACAATTTTGTTTTATATTTTAATCAAACAACTTACTACGGACCAAAGGTTTTCGTATCTCTTTGTCTACAAGTAAAACATTTTGTCGACTGATTAAAGCAGACATGAGGAGACTATGCTTTCCTGATGAGGTATGATAAGACTGTAATGTGGCCGTAGCTGTACACCTTGCTGCAAGAAAATTTCATATTTTACCCAAAACATTTCGAAAATTAATTCTTAATTTTTTTATATTATCTCTGCTTGTCGTTGAAAGTCCCAAACATGGAGGAAAATTTCAATTAATTGAGAATTGTCTGTATATGTCATTCACTCCTTAATTTATTTACGTATATATTGCCTGGTGTATACTTTGAAAAAGGTCACACACATTACACAAACTCCTCCTTCTCCAATCTGTAAAGGTTTCTTATATTTTTACAAAAAAAGAAACCGTCAACCTGTTTAAAGTAGTTACATACTCGACATCAAAATTTGATCTGGAAAATATAATATATTTTTAGGCAGCCTTTTAAAGTAAAATATATATAAATAATAGATAACGTGAAATAATTATGATTTCACTCATGTTCATTATATCTTCACTAAATGACATAAATATGTCGAAAACTATAAATCACTATGTTCTCTTCGTGTTTCTTCTTGCTTGAAAACATGTTCGTTATTTCTCTAAGCAATTCCTTCAAAATCTGTTTGAAGCAGCCGAGCCTGTTGAAGCAGTATACAAAGAACCAAGCCATCTGGTTTCCAGATAATTATTAATTTTATGTACTTTTCTTTATTATATTTTATTTTATATATGTACATGCCTTGTCAGGTCTGATCCTTGATAGGAGGTTGAGAAACCATACATTTTATTATATTGTTCTTGTATATAGAGAGGAAATATTTCCGGCCTAAATAGTCTTCTGGCCTCGGCATTTCTAGTTGAATTCAGATTCAACTTTTGAAGTTAAAATACATTCGTTGATAATACAATAATTCTAAAGTAGTGAAATGGTCAAATTGGATAATGGCCAACAAAATACATAGACGTATTTCGTGCACTTCTTTGTATTTTGTGTTCAAATTCCGCGGCGTTTGACTCTAGCTTTCATCATTAGATAAAATAAATACCAGTCAATTACTGGAAAAAATTAATAGATATAATCACCAAAAATATATGGCCCTGTGCCTATTTCAGAAATTAATGTAACAGTAATGTAATGTTGCTTGGAGCAGTGAACTATATTTCATGACATTGACCTATTTATAGCTATGTGGAATGAGAAAACATCAAAGTGATGTGAGAATATAAATCACTTACTGGTAACTAAAATATCTATGGCAATAAAATCTTTATATATCTTCGATTTGATTATTTCCTTGTGTTCCTATATAAGCCTGACTACTTTAAAAAAATTGTTTGTTCTGGAAAAAGGAGATATAAGATTGATGCCGTTAACAACCCTCTAAAACGACAACTGTGGAGAATATTTGATATTAGTCAAACATGATGTTTGACTACAAAAAGAGTGACGATTCGTGTCACAAACTTTGAGCTATATGAGGGATGTCCAAACCAATGCGGGACTGGAAAGGTATCATCCACTACGAGCTGCTCCCACCGAATACTAGTATAACCACTGACGTCTATTGCGAACAACTTGACACATTGGTAGCGAAAATCGTGTAGATGCGCTCACACCATGGTTCTGTTTGATTCCTTCATGATAACGTTAGTCGTAATCATCAAGGATATTCCGTGAGATTCAGCTGGAGCTAGAGTGGGAGGTTCTGTCCCACCCGCTCGCTGTATTCGCCCGACCTTGCCCCTACAGACTATCACCTTTCTTCTTAATGAGCAATGCAATGCAATCAAAAACCTTCGCCTATTAAGACCAGTTAAATAAGGTGGCTGACGGAATTATTTGCTTCGAAGCCAAAGGAATTCTACAGAGATGGAATCATGTGCCTTCCTAAACGATGGCAGATCGTAATCGCAAATGATGTCGATTATTTTGAGTCGTAAACTGTTGCTAATATTAACAAACGCCAATACAGAAAAAAAGAAATGAAATCGGCGAGAACTTACTGACCATCCTATTATTTTAAATAAGTTCAAATTAAAGGACATCGAATGAACATAAATGCATAACTAGTTATGCCACGGAACATTTAAACCCAATAAATATTTTATATGATTATATTATTTATTTAAATAAAACGATCTTCGCGGGGCTCTATGACGACTCCATGCTTATAACTTCTACAATGTATTTATTTCTAAAATTGACAAAAGTTAGAGCATTTTTAACAGAGTAATGTAATTAATGAAATCGGCGCCATGTTTTTATATGTGTATGACATGTATTTAATTTATGAAACCCGCTAGAAGTAAAAGGAAATTCAAACGTGGTAGAATGCAAAGAGACACCACTAATCACTGCACAGTATTTTTCTATCCATATTTCTGGCTAACGCCCTCTGCAAGATACACTTTCATATAATATTCAAACAGAATTTGCTGAAGATGCTAATTTCGTTTTTTTTTTAAATTCCTGTTTAAAATTATATTTCAAGTAGCTGTAACAGACACCATAAACCTTATTTTTGTGGCGCAGTTTTTGATTCCTAAATATATATCTTAAAATACATTTCAATAAAATATGGCAATTTTTCACCTGTTTGAAGTTAAATAGCGTTGTCAGTTAAGCAGATTTCACAAATGAGCTAAATATAATTTCGTTTGATTCGTCATAAAGTTGTCTGGGCTTTTAAGAGGAAGTAATAGTGTTCATAACATTAACATCAGTATATTACTGCGAATTGGCAGAGACAGAACGTAGAACAGAATGTTTTACCGTATTTGTTGCTGATATCTGGGCTCTGAGTTCAAATAACACCGAGTACAACTTTGCCTGCCATCCTTTAGAGGTTGATAAAAAAAAAGTGCCAGTCCAGTACTGGGATCGATTCTTACTATATATGTCTCATTTCCTGTTCCCCACTCACTTTCTCTGAAAGAAATCGACTTTGTTCCGACCTGGAGGGGGATGGGCTCTATCAGGTTTAAATGCCCCAAACACGAGTATATCCCTACCGTGCCCCCAATGACCAGTTAAGGGTCCTTGGCAATGTATTTCAGTTTATAAATTATATATAAGGTAGTCCAGAGAGCAACTTAAAAATAGAACCAACATCATTGCCGACATATGCAAATCAACTAGGTTTTTGACAGTCTATCCATCTGTATATATCAGCCCCTCTTTATTTATTTGCCTCTCTGCCTAACTATCTCTCCCTTTCTATTTCTCTGTACGTCTATCTTGTTACCTATATACATTTCCATTTCTAGCTCACTATGTATGTATGTATGTTTATTTGCAGTATGTATGTAATGTAATTTGCAGTATGTATGTAATGTAATTTGCAGTATGTAATGTATGTATATATGCATGCATGTAAGAATGTTTGCATTATACATACATACAAACTTACATACATACATACATGTGTGTGCGTGCGTGTGTGTATGTGTTTGTATGTTTTTATGTATGGATATCTTTAGCTTACTTATCTCAATGAATGAGGGTTTGTATGACATAGTTTCTCTAAGTGAAAATAATCATTCTCAGTAGTATTAGATCGAAAGTAAACTCCTAGGAAAGGCAAAGTTCAGATTGAAGGCGCCATATGATTGTAGTTAAGAAAGTAAACTACTTAGGATTTCATATTTTTCTAGGAATTGGATATCAATTTCCAACAATACGTGATAAACAACTTTACTCTAATTAGTGCCACTGCACAGGCAATTACTTAGGAAATGTACCTTTTAAAAACGAATGATGCTCCCTAATGACTTGTTAGATGCCTTACATTATAGTTTGACAGTCGTAGATCTAATTTACAAAAAGTATAGGTTACTAGAGGGTAAATCCACCCGTAGACACACACACTATCACATACTGATATATGCGTTATATATATCTTCAGATGTGAGAATGCAAATATGTAAATTAGTGTATCGGGGGATTTGTTCAGCAGGAAATACTTTATCATTGGATATCCTTTTTACTGAACTTAGAAGAGGTTACCTTTGAAAACTGAGACTTGGAGCTGGTTTTGATTTTTATCTTTATTTATTTAATTTCTTTTGTATCGATATTATCCTTTAAAGAGGCATGAATGTTACAAGATCTTAAGTTTTTATCTCCTATAAGCCCGAGATTTTATAACTAGAAAGAAAAACATGAATATCGAAATATAGATTCGTTCCTTTCATAATCTGAGTAAGCAATATACTTACCTGAATACGTAAAGGGAAAACTATAAAGGTACAGTTCTTATGTTGAGAACGTAGCTCTTATTATTCGGAGCTCACCTATAAAGGATTTGGAATATGTTCATGAAGTCATAATTCTTTAGTGGGTAGAAGGACTACAATCGATTAGATCAGCTCAGTATTTAACCAGTTTTTTATTTTATCTATTGAGGACAAATAAAAGACTTTATTGATCAATGCCATTTGGATTTGAACAACTCAGAAGCTTACACCCGCACCCCCATCACTAAAAGCAACAAAAATGAACGTGACTGAATACAGCAATGTATTATTTGGCTCGTTTCTCTACTAATTTTGACATTTTATCATCCTATACTGTTGTAGCATTGATATAATGGTATAATGGAGAAAAACGCCAGTAAATAGAACAATGTGACTATTGATTACACTTTAATGAATTTGGTATTTATTTGACTACTTTATTCATTAGAAGGTTTTGTTATACTAGTAACTCAATAAATCATCCTAAATCAACCTAGTCACCCCATAATCTCACGCAAAATATTTAATTAATCACAGAAATATCAAACCCCACTATTAATCATACTAATGATGTCTAGGAAAACATATACTAATTGATCAAAATAGAGAAATCTAACTAGTTATGTAACAAAGAATTGTTAAGTTTTGTTTTCCACATGAATTTTAGTTTGTTTAGAGTACAAATATAGCTTTCGAAAATAGTTTCAAAGTTTATATACTATCACAAATACAATATTGGTCGCTTCAAATGACTACAAGAAGCAAGGAAAAAAATGAGTACTCAATAAATTCATATTTATTCAGAAATAAGATTGGTAAAATAAATATATCTTTGTGGTTATCTTATTTCTTATAGAAAACTGTGACTTGATGAATATAAATATTGAAGCCAGAGATATATAATTTCAGTTGACACATGTTTCACAAAAAATATGACTACGCTTGTGGCGTTGCTCCCGTTTTTATCGTAAAATGTATTATCTATATCAATGCACTTAAAATATCATCAATCTTTTTTTATTGTTAAGGTTGTTGGTGTTGAGTTGTTTGTTATTTTGCAGCTTTATTTACGAGATACAATGAGTATCAATGATAAGGCTATAGGATACTTGATAATATATATTATTACGAAATAATAAAAACATAAATGAGGATTTTTTAAGATTGCTATATAATTATATATGTATGTATACATTTATGTATGTGTACGTGTATACATGTATACATGTATGTATACTTGTATATTTTATATTTGCATGCATCTATTGTACACATGTACGTATGTATGTGTATGTGTGCGCGTGTGTGTCTCTGGAGTAGTTTTAAATTTAATTTTCGTATATCTTAAGGGTTCCTTAAAGTTAGTTTGGAACATGAAAATTCTAAAATCTAAGTCAATATTTCTAGTGTTACATGGTCTCATCTTCTGGATGAAGTAACTCTGTGATGCTATCATTGTATGATGGATAGAGTCAACAGTTTTGTGTTAAATATGAGCATAGATTAGCATTGTGTTGCGCTAGCAGAATTTTTCCAACATATCGATGACCAGAATAAATGTATTTAGAGCTGAATGCTTTCTAACACTACAACTACCACCACCACTACTACTACTACTACTACTACTACTACTACTACTACTACTACTACTACTACTATAAAAACAACAACAACAACAATAATAATGATTTCTAGTATAGGCACAAGGCCAGTAATTTTGGGGAGGGAAAGTCGATTAAATCGACTCCAGTACATTACTGGTACTTTATTTTATCGACCCCGTAAGGATGAAAGGCAAAGTTAACCTCGGCGGGATTTGAACTCAGACCATAAAGGGACGTAACTCTTTGCTGCAAGGCATGGTGTCCGACCCTCTACCGATACTGCCAATCCACCGCCCTTGATAATAATAATAATAATAATAATAATAATAATAATAATAATAATGGTTTCTTATATAGGCACAAGGCCAGCAATTTGGGGGAAGGGAAAAGTCGATTAAATCGATCCCAGTGCATTACTGGTGATTTATTTTATCGAGCACGTAAGGATGAAAGGCAAAGCAAATCTCGACGGGATTTGAACTCAGTACTTAATAATAATAGGTTCGGGCTGAATAACATCATGGACGCCTGTAACGTAGCTCCATGCAAGATTTGATATCAATCGCATAGCATCACTAAAATATTAGCAGACGAAGAAAGATATGCTACAAAAGAACCAATGAACTTAGCCTAAAACATATTTATTTCATGTATGGCTTGTCTCTATTATGCAAAACTCCGCGGGGAACTTGGTAGACATAAAACAGAAATCAATATAACACCAAACGTAAAAGAATCGGAAGAGTTCTAAAGGGTGTAACAGCAAAGGAATAACCACACGCAGGACTGGTTAGAACAATAAACAGTAATTGAACTATTTTGAGTAGAAATTATAACAGAAGAAATGCCCAATACGTGAGAAAAACAAAACACAGGACGGCATCATGACATAACAAAATCACAAACTTCTGGTTAAAACATTTAAAAGGGAAACATGTTACTTTTGTATTGTTTAATGAATAGCAGAGGGAGATAACAAAAATGACACAGCAAACACCCAAATCTATACACTGAAAACTTACCTTTTACAACCTACATTACCTAAACTAAAATAATGTCACAGACTTATCAAACACCTGAAACAAAATATGCTTCCAGAAGAGCAATAAGGATACAGCAAATGCTCATATGATTGTAAACATCAGTTACTGACCAACAAATCCATAACCAAAGACAAAAGAAAGAGAGGAAATAATAGCATGGATTCATTACCCGAAGACGTTTGACAGCGTCCCCTACATGCAGATTCTGGACACACTAGACATGAACAAGGTAGCACCATCAATGAAAGAATTCATCAATCCTACCATGAATAAGTGGCAAAATTTTCTCCAGATACTCAGCAGAGAAAGATTTATAAGATTTGAGCCAATCTCAAGTAATAGGTGAATATTGCAAGAGAAGTTCCTGTCTCCTGCCCTCTTCTGCCTAGCACTGACGTCATTAACTAAGATATTAAACAAGACTAGATGTGGATACAAATACTACGTCAAGATTTCCAAAAGAAATAGATATGAAATTTGGCTTAAACAAACCCGAAGAGAGAAAAACTAGTTAAAAACACTAATATTACGATAAAGAAACTGAGATAAGAAAATTAGATCAAACACATACATACAAATACTTAGGAATCAATGAATAGACTGTTGAATACACACAAATAAATGAAAAGATTAGAAAGGAAAACTATAGACGCATTAGAGTACTCTTCGGGACAGAAATGAATTCAAATAAGGCAATAGAAATCAACACTCTGTTCCAGCATTAAGGTACATTTTTAATATTCTTAACTGGATACTAAACAAGCTAGCAAGAGAAGACAGAGGAAATATGATCATATTTAGAATATATCACCCCAAATCAGATGTAGAAAGATTATACTTACCACAAAGGCAGGAGGTTAGATACCTTATGCAACTAAATCTACAATAAAATATATACCGTATGTCTACAAAAATCCCTAATGAAAAATAATGCATGATGATGATGATTTTTTTGCATTGGTCTTATATGGAGAAAGTCGGCATGGTCTTGTATGTCTACCAAGAATGCTACAAACATTCTTCCTGAAACTGGAATTCCGTATTACACCTAAAACAAATTGATAAATATTTAGAAATCAAAGCACTAGATAAAATACAACACAGGAAAATAAAAGAAAAGGTTTTGATTAACACTTAAAACTGAGTTAAATGAAAAAAAATAAGTTTATATACTCTACGTAAATACTCCCAATAATATGTTATAAGCAACGTATTATTTTCAATATGCAAAACTAGAATAATATATTTACCTAGGAATAATATATTTACCTCGTATGAAGGGAGTTTCAGGTGTTAAGCAACATTAAAACTGTTTGCAAATATCTGCCATGAGACTACAAAAATATCTTGCAAAGAATTGAGAATGAAAAACTAATACAAACGACTGTTCTCTGTCTTCAGTGGAGTGAGCAAATTTGAGCCAGAGGCTACAATGTCATACACGTGTGCGGAAAGGATAGGAATGATAGTGTGAACAAGCTAAACACTAAGATGACATTGGAGTTACAAAAATACCATGCTAAAGGATGTTATGAAAGTCCTTTGCATGGTCCATATCTGAAAAAAACCCCCATAAAGGTGATTAGTATGCACGTAATAAAATATGCAGGGAAGATTCCTGTTGATCGACGAAAGTACCGATTACTCATAACAATTTCTGCAAAGTTTAGAGGATTAGATATGTGTGGGATATGTGTAGGTGAGGTAGGATAGGAGGAAAGTTGATTTGGTTAAGGGTACATGAGAGAAGGTGACACGAGACCAGCTAAATAGAAAGAGTAGAGGCCTTGGTGGTAGCCATAGAAAATTGCCAATCAAGAATGGCTTAAATTAATTCTGGACACACAGATATCATAATCGTTCGTGTTAATTATACAATAAATACATTATTTCTTTTTTATTTGTGTATTCACACGTGTAAACATTTTAAGTCTCAATTAAGACCACTTTAGACTCGTGGTAAGCTACTGGCCCCATTCCAGTCACCCGTGTTTCTCTTATTTGCAATTCCTCTCGGGAGAGAAGAATATACATTTTATTAGACCTCTTACGATTCTGTCAATCCACCGCCTTCGCATGTTCATATACATCAAGCAGGATATATGTCGTAGGCATGTTAGAATTTGTTTCATGTGAAAGTATCATGATACAGAGAGAGAGAGAAGGGGTATCCATGGCACCACGCTTACAGGTTTTACCAATCATTACAAAGAGAAACTAGAAGTCCAATGTTTCACAATGAATATCCTAGTATGAGAGGAGTTCGCATGAAAAGCGGACTCAGTATGAGGGATTGGTATTTTCAATACCAACAATAATACATATATTATACATTGGCTCAAACTGGTGAATCGATAGTAACTAGACGTTACACACCAATATATATATATATATATATATATATATATATATGCGTCTAGTTATTATCGATTCACCAGTTTGAGCCAATGTGGGTCCGGTTGCCAATGTGTATTGTACATTTGGTAATTACGCCGTAGTTGGTATTCTTAAGAAGCAGTGTTAATAATTGTTTCTACTTTAGGCACAAGGCCAGCAATTTGAAGGGGATAGGAAAGTCGATTAAATCGACTCCAGTGCATTATTTTATCGATCCCGTGAGGATGAAAGGCAAAGCTAACCTCGGCAGGATTTGATCTCAGAACGTAAAATGACGTAACTATGTGTCGCAAAGCAAGTAGTCCGACGCTCTACCGATACTGCCAAACCACCGCCCTTGTAGTAAATATATGATACAAGCGAGTTATTTAGTGAGCCTGTCACAACTTTTTCCGTGCGAATGGGCTATAAATTACTGAGAGGCACTCAACAAACTAACGCACGCACACATACATGGTAGGAGTCATTGTTTTTCTATGTGAAACAGAATACAATGAAACCTTTTCTATATTATGATTTGCTTTTGAGTTTATTTATTTCGGGGTGTTGCGTTGCCAAACATTTTCCCGTTCATATATTTGACTAGAAAGATTAACTTCCTTCGTTTCATATAATTTTTAATCACAAATAATCACAAACAGTTATTGACGTTATCAGCTACCTCTGCTTGGAGAGTAAATAAGATTGCTGAACATATTTCGAAGTCGTTGAAAACTAGTTTTCACATACTCCTATAGCATTTATGTTGTTTCACATTTATGTTGTTTCACATACTCCTATAGCATTTATGTTGTTTCACATTTATGTTGTTTCACATACTCCTATAGCATTTATGTTTGTTGAATATGTGTTGTTGTTTTTTGTTGTTGTTTTTGTAATAAAGTTCGTGTGGGTTTATCAATATTGGTGGTGTGTCTTTTCGGTTGTGCATTTTTATGGGAATGTGGGTGCATGCGGTTGTGCGTGTGTAAGTTGGCATATGTGTAGGTGTGTGATAACGTGTGTCAGTGATAGCTTTTGTGTACGCATATGTTGTGCGTGTATGTGTGGGTTTGAAAGGTGCCCTGAAAACGGGGGGAAATGAGGCAAAATGGTGAGATTTTACATAATGAAAGCTATACCCATTTTCATAAGAGAAGACATCTCTCACCCACCACAAGAGTTGACAGGTCTGGATATATAATATGATTTGAGTATGTGCGTGTTATTTAAATGTGTAGTTTTCAAGACGACATTAGTAGCTTGTATTGCTTTTACTTTTTCTCTGAAATATTTGCTTTATACGGCTAAATACAACGCTAATTGGATTGTGTAACTCCAATATTCATGCGTGGACTTCCAAGGTTTTGAAGTTATTTTGTGGTGACAGTATCGATTTTTACTTAGCAACATATAATTTTCATTTCACTTTTAGAATAATTACATCGACTGTAGTGTAATTACAACGTAGGAACTAAATATATGGCCAAATTCGTAATGAAACAATGTATCTTATCCACAAACATAATATATGAAGGGTAGACCTAAATTATTACTTATTTTGACACCATCACTAAATGGAGTCTATCCTCTTGCAATTATTCATGCCATCACTTGAGTGGTTCTCATGATCGTTATTGAACCCCTGGCCCTACCTCTGAAAATAAATATTGATTATTCTAGAACAGTAGTAAATAAACGCTTCAAACTCATTCTTCGCGTGGTTCCAAAACAGGAAAATGTATAATGAGAGGATATCCAGATATGTGTATGTCACTGGGTGATCTTAAAACCTTTATGTTCATAAAAAAGTGATTAAGCAGGTATATAATCAACGGTATTGCAGACATGGCTATACCCCTTTTCAAGCATAAGTTGACTACGATATATAACATGCCTCTCCTTTCCTTTATAAGACTGTATGATCTGATTTGAGGAAGATTTAGCTGTTAGAGCAAATCAAGCAACCAAGTAATGGCTTCCTCATATAGGAAACATAACACTGAAATAGTTTTCTCCTGCAGTTTTCAACACCGTGGAAAATTTCGATTTAGTGTAGTTTAATAAAATAACTGCCAATATATAATCTTTTTACAGCTTGCAGTAGTATACTGCATCTTGTCTGAGTATCTCATTACAGCTAAAATGGGTGAGCAATGGAGATAACTTCCCATCAATAGAGCAATATCTTACCGGCTCACTGAAGTGTGAAGATTTCATCAATGGTGTTATTTTCCTTATAAAGTAATAATAAAATCGACACTAAAATAGACGTTAGGTTGATATTTGCTGGAGTTAAAAGATACGGTTTCTTTTAAAGTTAAAGGTGCTAAAAAAGACTCAGACCATTAAAGTTTTCTCGTTTGAAGTAGAGTCTTACCAGGTTCAAATATATATTACAGATGACTAAACTAAAACTGATTTTATTTCATACTACAAATTCTAACCTAGTTATGACAATATAAAGTTTCAAGAAATACCTCTGCAAGTCAACCCGACATACAAAATGTTTACTGAACCATGGCCGGGATAATAAAGGTAGATAACATTTGGATCAATGAGATACATAATAAGGTTAAAGATAAACCTAAGCTTTTGTTTCTTATGTGCAACGTTAGAAACTACATTCCCGTGAAAAAACACAAGGAAGATGGTGGATTTGAATTCTAAAAAGTGTTGATTATAAATGTAAATAGAAGTAAAAATAGATTAAAATAATATTAAATCAGACCAGAAAAAGAAGCAGGGATTAATAAACGGAATAAGGTAGATGTTAACAACTGTAATATTATTTTGTTTAAATACTTAGTTGAAGGAATAGTGAACATGATAAACTTTCAAAGATTAGTATCCAACTGCGAGTTAGTCCTCATCTTCGACAACATCAATACTAGATAAATGTTGAAGAGGAGTCGATTAAATTGAATTTAACCCTACCCAACATTTATGAAGTTATTTCTCAAAAATAGCAATCAGTAATTAAATCGTAAGAATATATTGATATCAGATTTTTTTTAAATGAAAATTTCTGTAAAAGCAGTGTGAAAAATTGATACCTCAAATCACATTACTTTTATCATTCTTAAAATATTGGTTATGGAATCAGAAAAACTTATGTCTTGAATGTATGAATATATCTTAGATTTCTATTTGTCATTCCTATAAGGAAGAATTATTTAGACAGTAGAAGTAAATATTGATGGATATTAACTGAGTTCTCTATTATTTTAAATATTCTTTCCATCGCCCAATAATACATGTATTTTTATCATTTATACTTGATTTGAAATTACGTACAGATAATTTAATTGTTTATTTTATCTCTATATATTTCATTTTGAAGCCGAACTAACTCTTACATTTCTTTTCTTTACTTTTAGGTAAGTGTCTTCCGAAATATCCATATTGATGGTGAGAGTATTTCAATGTTGTATCTTTGTTTATTTTCTATATTTACCTTTATCTTTATTTTTCTTTGTAATAAGGAACGTTGAGATGCTTTTTTTTATTTGTCATATAATCCTATAATTCAAAGGAAGGGAAACCCAGTGTGACATTTATGCTTATCTTAAAAGTACTAGATACATTACTTGAGAATGATATGAACATACCTCAATAATATACCACAACCATTCCACTGGAATACATATTATAATGTTGGGGAATAACAGTTGAAATATAGAAGACTTTTATGTGAAGCATAGCCAAATAAGTTGATTAATGTTTCATTATAAATGAAAAACAATGTTTTCACGCCAGAAATAGTTGAATCTAGTTACGTGCAACGTGACGTATTTGGAAAAATCAAATCCGATCACGTCTTAATAATTAAACTATTAATACTTAAATGACTATCATATTAGTTTATTGGGCCATCACTGAATACTCTATCTGTATATCTTATTACATACAAGAGACATCAGAATTCAATTGCTTTAATCATATGTGGACTTTAATGATATTTTATTTGCAACAGAAATAAAGTAAATAAGTTTCCAGTTGCCTTTTCTAGGTTTACAAGACCTAAAAACTATACTGAAAGTGAATGGAACATTCATAAAACTTACATGACTGTTAACAGCATATAATTATTGAAACAACCGTAGGGTAAATAACTTAGAGCTAGACATACTCATATTAAGGGGACTTAAAAGTTATGTCGGTGGACACAACATAACTTCAGGCTGACTTCATCTCAACTATATGTATTCATATTAAATGCATTGTCGGCAATGGATTACGAAAAGAAAATATACGTTTTTCGTGAGCCAAAATATCTAAAACCCTGTTTTGATTCCTATTAATATATTTCGAGAAGACATGAATGTTGCAAATACTTGTTTCCTCTAATAATTTTCACTTGTATACCTTTATAAAAAAAGTATTATATGAGGAACATCCCAGAAGAGAGGAAAATTACTCTCAGTCACACTGATTGCTTGCTGGTACATATTCAAACATGTTATGTTATCATGCACTTGGTAAATATATAAAGATTCCAAGTCAGTATTTTCCTTTTTTCTTAAAGGATTCTAGGCATCACTGTCATGTGTTAAATGTTCCAAAAGGTAAAACAAATATAATGCATTTTTGCATATATTTTAACTCAATTAAATACATATTTGCGCGCGCGCGCACGCACACACACAAACACACACAAATATATATATATATATATATATGTATATATATATATATATATGTATATATATATGTATATATATATATATATATACTGTATATATGTGTGTGTGTGTGCATGTGTGTATAAATATATATAAATATATATATATAAACATTTCCCCTTTTCAATGTCTTTCCACCCCTCCCCCTTACACCATCTCGGAACTCTTTTCCTTCCAACCTTTTTTCCTTATGAAGGGCTTATGCCCGAAACCTCGTCCCCCATCCCCCACTCTCAAGCGTGAACCTAATATCAACACTGTTCGTGCTGCACTCTTTGTTATTGTTATAGTTTTTACTTAAATATATATATATATATATATATATATATATATATATATATATATATATATATATATATATAATTGTTTCTACTTTTGGCACAAGGTCAGCAATTATCCCAGTGCATTACTGGTACTTTATTTTATCGACCCCGTAAGGATGAAAGGCAAAGTTAACCTCGGCGGCATTTGAACTCAGAATGACAAGGGCCGTAACTCTATGCGTCAAAGCATGGCGTCCGACCCTCTACCGATACTGCCAATCCACCACCATATAATGATTCCAGTTCCTCGGAGGAATAACAACACACCCAGGAGCTGGACGTATCGATGTATTGACGGGGTAAAACACACTTCAACAACATGTGTACCTGTCTTTTCCACACCAATTCGGACTGCCTGAAGAGGTCACTGCATGATGGCTGTCACCGAAATATATATAGCAGTAATTTTTAATTTATAATAAACGAAGCCAAATTTTACATATTTGACTTAATTATTTTACATTACTCCGGAGTAAACAAACCAACCTGCGTACTTCGTCGAGTGCTCCAATCTGCATACTGAGGTGTCGGTAAACAACCAACATATACTCAAAATATATGTATATAACGAAGGAAGTGTGGTAAGGAACCAGATGGACCATAACGCACCAGAGTACTCAATACTTAGAGTAGTAGAGTGGGTAATAGGAAAATGTTTAACCCCGACGGTAGATCTCAAGCCTTTTCGATGGCTATTTCTGTCCAGAAATAGCCGTCGAAACGGCTTGAGCTCTGGCGTTGGGGTTAAACATTTTCATATATATATATATATATATATATATATATATATATATATACATACTGGTATATATATATTCATATATATGTATATATACATATATATAAATATATATATATACCAGTATATTTTTGTGTGTATATAATTATTTATGTCTGTACTTGCGTATATAACTGTGTATACGTATGACTATACAACCAACTATAGAATTAGAAAAAAAAAAACAAAAAAAAAAATGAATCGCATCCTGATTCAATTAATCTTAGGAATTCTTTGCTAGATTGTTGATGCGGTAATCTTGCTCCCCAACAACAAAATTGCCTTTTTAACAATCTGCTTCTCCCCATTACTCCACACTTTAGATTTCTTACACCTCTACCATTCTCTCAACACTATCCCCCCCCCCCCCCATTACCATACTAACTACTGTACCCTCCCACCCGAGTAGCATTTACTTTGACTTATAACAACTCTGACACTTAGAATCATACCAGACAGTAAGCGAAAAAGAAAAAAACCTGCTCACATTTGCTTTTTCCTAAAATAGCATCGCAGATGAGTTTCTATTTTGGGGACGAGAAATTGCTTATATTTCTAGGTCATCTGGGATTTTGTTGAGTAAAAAGAAAAACAAAGGACCTGGATATTACGGCTGTATTTTATCCCCGGTAGCAGCTGTCAGAAAGCGAGGTGCATGTATGTAACATAGACATCATATATCTGTCACTTGACAGTTTTATATGATTTAAGAACACACGTACTGTTTGAATGTACTTTGTGTTTACTGTGTCAAAATATATATATTTTTCTTTGGTGGGTCTCCTTTTAAACTTATTCTTTTCTACAGGAGAACATGTTAGAATTCTTTTAAGAGACTACTGATGAAACGATATCAATTTAAGGCGCTCTTACAATTAGCTCAGGTATAAAGACGAATAATGTATAGGCATTTGAATAAATAAGAACACTACTAAAGACAACAAATTACCTCCCGTTGATAGGAGCTTGCCTCTTTGTTGCAGGAGTAATATATTATTGACGATTGTAGCGCTGATTTCCTGTTCTCCAGCGAAGAGAAGTAACATCACCTCTATGTTCTGAGGTTGAGGTATAAGCAGAAATAAGTGGAAATACTCGTGCTATATAATGACTGATAGTTGTTTCTAATGTACTATTCTATGACGACCGCAAGATTGGAGCGTCGGCGGCCGGTCTGGGGAGGGAGCCCCACGAGCTTGAGTGGCTGTTACAGCGGGTGTCACTGGCGGAGCGCAGCACTCCTTCCCCCTTGCCCTAGGCCCAAACCCCAATCACCCCCATTCACCCCCCCCCCCCCGCGCTTCTGCGAAACCACAGCTCTTGCCATCCCCTCCCTTTCTCGTTCTTTTTCTTATTTCTTTTTTCCTAAATTTCCCTATTCTTTCTTTCTTTTTGTTTCCCCTTCTTTTAATTTTTTCTTACTAAATAAAGTTTGTTTTTTGCTTTTGCATATATTAGCAAATTGTTAGCAAATGAAACCTGAGATATAAAGTTGGAATAGTATAAATAACAACTCAAATTTTATAGTTATTTTATTTGATGGGACCTGTACCTTTTGTAATGAAACTGGTCACACTATTTTAAGATGTTTTTTGTTTTTATATATTCAAATGAAATCAGAAAAAAAAAAAAATTATTCAAATAAATCTACCAAGCTTATACATCTTTGAATCAATACATTTGAGTGATCTCTTGTTGCCATTGACAAAACATATTCATCTATTTCTTGAGCGAATGTTCGGAATTATTTCTCATAACTAGCAACATGATATGCTTATAAATGGGTACTTAATTATTACATTCTGAACTTTTTCTGTAGGATTTTAGAGTAAGGTAAATTGCCTCTCTACTTCTTAATGGGTCGCACTTTCGTAAACCCCCTAGAAATATATGTAGCATGTCTTTTGTGAGGTAGTGAATTCCATAAACAATTAGGTTGTAGGGTACCATTTAAGATTGGGTCTTCGTGTGATCTTAAACAATCATCTTAATTAAACCCATCCCTCAGTAAGTTAATGGTCTCGAGTTAAGAACATTTACTCCTCCCTAACCTTCCGTACACAATCACCATCCAGACTTAACTGCTTCCTTAAGCAGAGATCAGGAGAGCGTCTTCTAAAATAGATATAGCAAGTCAGTTTCTTTTGCAGAATAAGTATTTCTTAATTAATTATTTACGTTGTCTAACTAATGCAAATTAGGCTAGACACTCATAGGGTAGTTATGATCTGATGAAGAGATCACAATCCCCGAAATGCATATATATATTACAGGTGTTTCTGGGCACAGAGGGAATATTAGGACGTGTTTACATTTCAATTCCTTTTTGCAGATCACTTAAAAGAATATAATTGACACCTAAGACAATTAATGTGGACAACACTTTAATTTCATTATTTTTTCTATCTCCGTCATTTCAAGAGGT
>OZ024740.1:47346789-47389289 GCA_964016885.1 Eledone cirrhosa
ACATTGTTAAACCTATATATTAAAGGTCTTATTAAAATTTCTATTTGGTACCCAAGAAATCTGAATGTTTATGCATTTTCAGAGGCTTTAGTGATACTGGGGGACTGAAATACATTTTTTGAAGTTTTATTTCAGTCGACTAGTATCACAAAAACCTCTAGAAAATGCAAAATCATAGCACAAGCTCTACAATTTAGACTTCTTTACCATGTAGATGACACTGACAGAAGGAAACAGGCCGACAGCGAAGTCTTCTTAGGTACAGCTGCGCCTCAATTTATCATGTCTTTGTTGCTAACGTTCTTTTAGATCAAGTACAAGATTATACAGCCCTCTCAGAACTCATAGATAAATTCAATAGAATTAAAATCTTGACACCAAAATATACCAATGATGAACTGAAATAGCGCTAACGGGAAGCCATTTATCTTTCCTTAATACTATTTCTACATGTTTTTCTTCTTCCACATAAAATTTCATCGTTCTTTGCCATTTAAGTCTTTAGTTTGATTTTACTTTATAAATATTTTTTGGCTCATTAAAACAAACCTCACCAGTTATGCCAGCAGCTAGAATAAAAACCTTTCGGTTTCTCTGCTTCGTAGCCCCTCCCATATTTCATATGTATAAAGTCGAACATATGTGCGTACATACGCCGTTTATTAACTTTTTACTTCACCTGATCTCCTGATCTTAAACACTAACTTATTCCCTATGATGTCATGCAGTCCCTTTCTTCCCCCTTTTTACTCCGTATTTTTACCCCTTTAAGACCTATTACTTTACAATGCAACGTTTTCTCTCTTCAATTCCCAAGAAGCAATTTGTGCCATTATCACAGTAGAAGCAAATCCTTTCTATATTGCCGTTATTTTGTTAGGGTAATATATTTCGTACTAGTATATTAATATTTGGCTAAACTGGCCATATATCTAACCGCTTTCATTGTAAAAGCCAATTATGATTAGAGAGAGAATGTATCATTCCCAATAATTTAATATATTCTTGTTTATTTCACCACTATTTATTGACTTTTACTGTGAGATCTTGTCACTCTAGTCAAGAAATATTCCAGTCATATTTCTGCAACCTTAATTTTAATTCTATCCTTATCAAGTTTGAGTGTTATCTAAGCAGAAGTCAACTGAGTTAGTTCTAATATTCTTAAAATCAACTCCGTCATTATTATAGAGTTTGGATTTACTCAACTAGAGTACACTTGTAAATATACTGCAAAAATTCAAATTAGAACATGCCCTAAGATTTGAAACATTTAAAGTTGGTGCTCTCAGACTCTACAACAAAATGATTAAGATAATAAAAACAAGCACTATAACTAGATATCAAGGCCACTACACAAATACCAAGAAACTGACTTCGTACTGTTAGTGCCGTCGATTCTCCCTCCGGTGATAATAATTTTCGACATCGGTTGGAATTTTGTAGGTGAGAAGAATTTTGGAAGTTATTATTTGTATACCTCCTCTAAAGCCATTTAGGAAGTGAAATGGAAACAGGTCATGATCTCTACTTGATGGAATCTTACATTATCTCTACAGCACGTGCATCAAGCCTCAATAATGAAAGTTATCTCTTAACAAGAATTGCTAAAAAAGTACCACAAAAAATCTCCAGCAGTGCAAAGAAGCGTAGGTTCAACGACATTCAATTGATATCAACGTTGGCCTTTATAACCAACAATCAAGTAAAATAAACTTGTATAACTGATAAGGCAGTTTTTCTTTCTTTTTCTGTTTTTGTCAATGAAAGGAGTATTATTCTGTTACACATCATTACATCTTGATGACGTGTGTCGTTAAAACACTTACGTAATTCGGTTAACATCAGAAAATAACATTTTATTTCTTGATAGTAGAAAACAAATTCAAGCCAAGCGTCTATGTAAGGCAATTGTAATAGTTCTACGCTTTCATCCGATCTGTTAAAATGTGTAGGAATTTGTGATAGGTTCTATGTTATTATACGATCGTACTCAACGTGTATGAGTAGACAATGGGCCGGCAGTTGTGTACAGGAGAACGTATTGTTTCAATAACTAAAAGCAACTTTGTTTTTAGTTTGATAAAATACCCCAACGCAGTTAAATAATTAGATTAATTATCCCAAAATTCATCCTCTTTTTCTCTTTTCTCTTACTTTATTCCCTCACTTTTCATTTGTCATTTTATGCTGTTTCTACTACACATATATTTAATTGCATTAGTCAATGTTAGGATCGATTTAGATTCTCCATGTATCTCCATTAACAAAATAAAATGCAATAGAATGTAATGTTCTAGATTTTGCAGAGATGTGGAATTCATATGTATTATATAGAACATGCATACTGTTCTATCTCGTAACAAGGAATAGTACTAGGAATTAGTAGAAGGAATGATTTTACCAAGATCAGTAAATCCTGTATAAAATCGAAATCGGTTGACGACCATAATTCCTCGGGACTTTATTTCTACTATACAGAAATGGATAATTATCATTGAAGTGAACTATTTTGTCATTTTCATGTTGTATGGTGGATTGCCAAAATTGTTTGAGCATCGAATAAAATGCTTTGTGGCATTTGTTGTTGCTTTTTATACTCTGAGTTCAAATCCAGCCGAGGTTAATTTTGCCTTTCATCCTTTCAGGTTGAAAACAAAGTACCAGTCACATATTGGGTCAATATATCCCACTTTCCACATCCAACAAATTGCAGTGTCGATGTCTAGATTAGAAATTACTATTCTTTTCGTCTATTTCATTAAAAAAGAAAAAGAATTGTATTAAAAACAATTAACCATATTGTTTTGTTTCAATCTTTAACTAAATATACAGTACATAGATTTATAAAACAGATGAAAAGGATAGGAAAATAAATCGTTGATTTTTATTAGCTTCATCTCCTTGTTTAAGCAAAGAAACTCTCGACATAGATTAGTTTAAGTTATATAAATGTCACACATTAAGTGGTCGAGATAACTAAAACAGTACATTTAGTTACCTAAATGCATGCCAAGTGCATTACTTTCAGTTCTGAGGTCAAACTTTGGCCAGGATATTTTAGACCTTATCACCACTCTTGGTGGGTAAACTTCATAATAGTGAGGCATACTGATGAAACAAACCACTGTATGACTTTCTACAACATTTTAGAAGCAGGTGTTGAATAAAATTATAGAAATACGCAAAATCTCTCTCTCTCTCTCTCTCTCTCTCTCTATATATATATATATATATATATATATATATATATATATATATATATATATATATATACATATATATATATATATTCCTCTCACTCTCTTCTTTTTAATTGATATCAGATACTGACTTCAATACATAACTGGCACATATTTTATCGATTTTTACTGTGATGAAAAACAGAGTAAAACCCATCAGATTTGAACCTGTAACATAGACTTAATTATACACGGCCAGACCTTTTACTCTGGCACGCTGCAGTTTCTGCTACTCAATTGTTACCTTTACATACCAAATAGTGCAAGCATCAGCATCTCCCACTACATTAAATACCATTCGTCTTTGAAGAACTCACTTCAATATACACTACAATGCCAAGAACAATGTTTATAGTATCTGAATTACCCTTTATCTTGAACCACCATACATGTTTATTTCAAGTAGATTTCATCTAGTTAGCTTTCGATTATTGTTTTCTTTATGTCTAGATTACTTACCAGTAGACAGAAATTGCACAGCTGAATATTATTTCAGTCCCATCTTTGTTATCTATATAAACAATCAGCTACTTATTAAACTTTGTTGTTAAAATGAGTCCCAACTTCCCCAAAGTAGTTTTCATTAATTTGTGTTGATTTTACACGAGTTACTATCAACAAATCTTTTGTTTTTTAATTTGTAACATAGATAAGGTTTTTTTCTGATTATTGGAGTTTAACACGTCTTTCCTAAATGTTAATGTAAATTGTATGGAAACAAGTATTTATCGGTGAGTCTGTTTACATAACACATCATGATTTACTGGCACTCCATTTGTTGATTAAATATCAAAACTTCAATATTTAGTTAACATTATAACTGAAATCATAAAAGGGTTAGTTCCCAAAACGACATGACGCCCACAAAATTTCATGTCCAGTTTCAACCCATTGTAATTCCTTTATATCACAAACATCTTTATGAGGAAAAGAGAAACGTCATACACTTCCTTTCCTCATTCCCTAAATACAAAATATTAGTAACCAATAAAAGCTTCTATTTACCAAGTTTTTTCAGTATGGTTTAACAGACTGGCTTTCACCTTTGGTTACAATAAAAGAATGAAATGACAATTCTTTAAACATTAGTCAGTTTCCTATTATAACAAATCATTAGTTTTATGATTGAAGGCTTTTAGCTGATTGTTTTTAAAGTGTCACCCGGAAACGATTTACATGTAAGCACTTAATCCTCTTCATAGTTAAGTTATCTTTTGCACATAAACACACACGCACACACAAATATATATATATGTGTATGTGTGCAAACGACGACATAATAGCTTTGGCTTTATTATTTAGTAACTACACCCTCCCAATTGTGGTGGATTGGCAGAGTCGAACTCCATGCTTTGCAGCATAGAGTTACGGCCCTTTATGATTTGGGATCAAATCCCGCTGAGGTTAATTTTGCCTGTCATCCTTACGGAGTCGATAAAATAAAGAACCAGTCACGAACTGGCGTCTATTTAATTGACTTTCCCTTCCCCCAAAATTGGCTGGCCTTGTGTCTATATAAGAAACCATTATTTAGTAACTACGTAATATGACAGCTGAGGCTTGATAACGTCTGGTTTCCCAATCAGGAGGCTATTGAGGTCTGGTTACGTAAGCTGAGTTCGGGAGAATAGATGGTTCGCGTATGATTTGACGAATTTGGAGCGTGATCGTGGTTTGGTGTGGCAGGAGTCATGAGTACAAGTTGACGTTCGGTTTAAGGTATTTGTTGAGGATGGGTAAACTGATTGGAGCAAGTGTCTTCTTTACTTTTAAACAGACCTAATGTGATAGAACTGCCTTCTGGACTCGAAAATCACATTGCTGCAGGCGGGACAACTGAATAGCTCACTGCGTTAAGATGACCTTATCATCAAATCTAGTGTATATAAATGCGTTACTGGATTAAACTGCAATGTTGTTTCTAGTGACATATCACACAGCAATCAGAAGAACGAGAAAAAGAATCACTTTTAAACACTAGTCGTCGAATCAACTTCGGAGGTTTCTCGGAAAAAAATCTACGTGTCTGACACCGACACTAGCAACAAACAGCCACGTAGATTCTTTACCGACAAACCTCCGACGTTCCTTCGGAATCTCCCGACGATGGATGTGAAATCCGAAATATGGGGCGGAATAAGTCTATTCCAATGTAACTTAATCTCTGGTTTTCATTTCTTTTTACATTTCTCTTCCTTTTTATCCCCCTTTTCCTACTGCCACCTGGTTTTGTTACCCGAAGAGTTATCCATCTGCACTGTAGAAGCTTCCAAAACGACCATTTTTCATATTCCACAATGCTTTAAGCAAAGTTAAGCATTCTCGTATATATATATATATATAGTTATATTGAGAAGGCCATGTTGTTATAATATTGTCTGAAATATATAATAAAACACATTCAATATTTGGTTTGGGTTGGCTTTTGCTTCCTTATATTTTATATCCTTATAATTAATCTAGCTGGCAATCAATGTTTATCATTGACCAACAGTTAAAAATATATATATAAATATATCAAAGGCATGTATTGAGTTAGAAACTCAAAATAGTCTCTTACAATAAAATTAGCTCTAGGAAAGAGGTTTTTCCGAGCCGTATAATATAACTGAACAAAACACAATAACGAACACAGACATATATGTGTTCAAATCGTAGGGGACCAGATTCACTAAGGTGAAAAGAATTCTAACTATAGACAATGGGTTTGCCAGACTCAATTTAAGAATAAATCAAGAAAAATAAATACAAATCAAAATTGTAGTAACCACCAATCACCCGGGCAGTTTTGATAATACTGTTTCGCGATATTAATTGTGAAGAGGAATACCAAAATTATAACTCATCATTTTTCTTGATTTATTCTTAAATTGAGTCTGGCAAACCCATTGTCTATAGTTAGTATTTTATTCACCTTACGATGGTCCCTTACGATTTGAACACATATATGTATATGTCTATGTTCGTTTTTCTTTTTTGTTCAGTTATATATATATATATATATATATATATATATATATATATATATATATATATATATATATATATATATATATAGACGGGTGTGTATAATTGTGTATAGAAGATTATATTAATAAAAGGAATTCCAACTTTGTCTTATTTACTCGTTTTATTTACAATCTTTAAAATTATAATGATATTATAATGAAATAGTATAGTAGAGTATTAAATGTTAAGTGTTAATTAAACAAGTACTTTCATGCTTTCGCAATCTTCAGGTTCATATTCAGTGGTGACAGTCAAGTTTGCAATTTACAACTGTCAGTTGTGATGTAAATTCAGCAAAAAATCTAAATGGATCTTGTTAGAGGAATGACATTACGCCTCTTTCAAGTTCACATATAGAGTCACATTTATATTGGTAACAATCTGTGTATTTCTTCTAAAAACGAGTTAAATGTATGATAAATGCATTACATCTAAATTGAATTGTGCTAAACATGTTACACAGGGTTATAGTTTGCATATGTAACCCATATTCTTAGCGTTGAAAAGCAAATAAACATTTCATAGAACCTAAATTTAACATATTTAATTATTTTAATGTAATCAGATATTAATGTATTTATGAAATTAGATGTGGCACATGTAGTTAAAAGTTAATAACTGTATCTTAAGAATACATTTGCAACTGGAGAGGGCAGAGATCCGTTGCAGCATAATAGCAATCAAGATCGTATGTCAGGGGAAAAAATGTGTCATTCAATAAATGCAGTCCATTTCTATATTGTTAACAACACTTTAATTTCTATTTCTTATTTGTTGTCATCGGTAGAGGGTCGGACGCCATGCTTTGCAGCACAGTTACGTCCCTTTACGGACTGAGTTCAAATCGCGCCGAGGTTCACTTTGCCTTTCATCCTTACCAAGTCGATAAAATAAAGTACCAGTAATGCACTGGGATAATTGCTGGCCTTGTACCAAAAGTAGAAACAATTATTTAACTGAAGAGACACAGTTACGGACTGAGTTCAAATCCCGCCGAGGTTAACTTTGCCTTTCATCCTTACGGGGACGATAAAATAAAGTACCAGTAACGTACTGGATAATTGCTGGCCTTGTGCCAACAGTAGAAACAATTATTTAACTGAAGGTCAGGGTGGTGAATTGCCAGAATAAAGTACCAGTAATGCACTGGGTCGATTTAATCAACTTTCCCCCACTACCAAAATTGCTGGCCTTGTGCCTATATCAGAAACCATTATTTAACTCAAGGTCAATTCTGATCGAGTAAACCTATGATCATACCATCTTTTTGGTAATATGATAGTTGGGTATTTTTCCAGAGAATTAGTTACTATACCTATTAAGTCGAATAATCTCGTAAAAGCTTCATCTGTTGATTCCTGTCTCTCTTTCTGGTCTTATTTCTCCTGGTTTTCATAATAAGAAGCCTTATTCTGTATACTAAATGTTTAAGAGCTGACGTTCAGATTACAGTTTTCACACATCTGCTTGATCATTATCTTGTGCTCCTATTTAATTTGATGGTGCATCGTCAAGTGCTACCAGACATGTTAACAGTCGTAGTAAACGAAATGAACCAGGCAAAATAAAATAAACATGCCAGACAACTGAATTTAAACGAATGACTATACATTATTGAAATTGATTGCTTAATAGTGTTTATTTCAACGAGGCTCATCAAACAAGAGAAAACACGTGCCAGGAAAGCTGTATAGCTTGAATCTTGGGGATGCAGGATATTGTTAAAAGATGGTTTTGTTTTTTAGATATATGATTTGATCTTATAACTGTGTAGATATTTATGTGACATCATTACTTAGTCTTTTCACCGTCATGCTCTCCGTATCGCATTACACATCAGATAAGTAGGCTAAAATATGCTTCCACTTTGATATTTTCTTCAACAGAATACTCTGCGTGGAGCGTTACTTTTTTTAATTTTATTTCACTGAACAAAAATATACACCACTTCTGTTTTAACGTCCAATCCGATTAAAGCTTACGTTGAACTATCTTATTTGTTTATTAGTATATCTAAAAGTTTATTCTCTGAAGTCTCATTTAACCAAGTTGCAATAATTCCTTTTATGGTGTATCATAGGGCTATATATTTAGCGTCAACAGTATATTGGTGCCATGTGGTGACATACATTTCTGTTACAAGCAGAAGCTTATCTGGCGCGTTTCATAAACAGAGAGTATGAAGTTTAAATTCTACTATATTCTGAAATAGAATTCATAAAGTTTCAGGGTTTCTCCTGCAATCTAATTCATAACAATAGATTCTCATCGGTCTTCCTTTTAATCTATATAAAGTTCCTTTATTTTTATTTGGTCCAACTTAATTGTACATTTATTTTCATTCCCCACACATTCAGCATTTACCAGCACCCAACTGTCTTTAAAAAACATTGGATAATGTTGTCCGGGATACATAATACCTGAAAATAAAACAGCCAAGTCATCGCCATGATACCCTTGCACAGTCTGAGCTGACGGTGTTCTAAACAACCCAATCTCCAATTTATGGACGCATGAGTAAATAATTAACATTTTCGAAATCTCTGCCTATAAATGCTTATAAGATTTTAAATTAGTAAATACATATGTTCTTGGATATAACAATCTCTGTCAATGGAAATTTGTTTATGTACATATTTGTAACCCATAATTCAGTTTAGCAACTTAGAAATGTAAATAAAATGCCTTCTAATGCAGTGATAGTAACACCACTCAGAACAGATATATCAATATTAATATTCAGCTTATGTAAGAGTAGTTACATAAGTTTCTGTATAAGAAGGCTCGGGGGTGTCAGATTCAAACTAACACGATAATTAACGCTGTACTATTGAATATTCAAGAAAGAGAAAGTATTGTTTTGAAAGTTGTCGTAATTGAAAATTGATGTGTTCGTGAAATGTTATAAAGCTAGGGTTACATAAATGAATGGCAGTTGTTTAACTAACTAAAAGCAAGTTTGTGTTTTCAGTTTGCTACGTAAAACACAGTTAGCATTGTTAATATTGTATAATGAAGACTCTGTTTAACATATGTATATTTATTCTGAAGCAAAATAACGTATTGATTCGGAAATGTTTCATTTCGTTAGTCATAGCTAGATTGCGTAAAATATTTGTAGTACATTTAACTTCATCTCTTTACATCTATGCTTAATAACCTTTACAATTCTACAAAATTCCCTTTACGTCGGTAGGTAAGTCAACGCAAACAGTAGTTACTCAGAATAATTTATTTCTGGTACAGGTTCGATGCTTGTTTCTTTAGAGTTCGATTCCTCACAGAACCAACATTTTTTAAAAATAAAAATACAAACGGAAGTCAGAACACCAGGTTCATCAGGCGTTGAGGTGGACTTTGGCACTTTCGACCCCCACCAACGATGCTGCTAGTACACATATACATACATACACACACATATATATGCATATTCGCAAACGAATCGAATATTATTATTAATATTCGAAAAACTCAGATTACTTTATTGTATTCAGCCATGTAGAGCGAAATCTTTTTTATTTGAATATGGCAAAGCCGGCCATTGATCGCTCGTATACAGGAAACTGACTGGCCAGTCTGCTGATATGCAAACCTGGCTGATCAGTGGATCTGCTAATATGCAGATCTGACTGATCAGCCAGTCTGCTAATATGCAAATCAGGCCGATCAGTCACTGTATATTTTAGAAAATACCATATATTTTCACTAGCTCTGGCAGGTGAACAGTGAGCTGTACTGATGAAAGGTGATACCCAGAAACATTAGTGTCTGCAGTTCTGTTCACACGCCAACACAAGAGCAAGAATGAGGGGCTCATTTTACTGACATGGCTTTAAAAATGAAGCTTGTTTGCATAATTGCAAACCAATCGAATATTATTATTAATATTCGAAAAACTCAGATTACATTTATTGTATTCAGCCATGCAGAGAGAAATTTTATATATATATATATATATATAATATATATATATATATATATATATATATATATATATATATATATATATATATATATATATAAGGTTAGAATAATTCTATAATATATATAAGGTTATAATAATTCTGTTTATATATTGAATGTTGAGTGTTCAACTTTATATTACAAGTCAGCCCTTACATGCGAGTATATATGTATATGTCTATATTTGTATATGTATGTATGCACGTTACTAGTTGAGTTCAATATTGGCGGGAATTCCACTTTTTTCTCACACATCGGTCACCATCTATTTAGGGGTCACGTTTCATGACGGCATAGAACTGCTAGATTTGGGAAACTGGCAGTACATATAACTGTACTTAAAACCTAAGTGTCAAGTGAGGGCATTTCCTGCTGAAAACATACGATAGCCTGATTGCGTAATGTCTGCTGTGATTACGCAATTCTCTGCATACCACAGTTTTAATAACTGTGGTAGGCGGGGTATTGCATAGAAACGGAATCCGTGAAGGAGTTATATACGTGAGGTATCTTTACCAAAACGCTGCCACCGTACTCACTAAATAACTATAATGTGTTCACTCTGAACCTTGGGATGCAGTTTCACAACCGTAAGCTTATTGTCTCATTGAGTGAGTGGGTCATGGCCAGAGATCATTGAAGTAACTTCGGTGACTTTCGGTGACTTCGGTGACTTTCTTAAAAAGGGTATATATATATATATATATATATATATATATATATATATATATATATATATATATGAATTAAAAAAAGAGCAAGAAACCAGGACTATCCGTCATCAGTGTTCTTCTCGCTATCATCGGTATTTCTTCGCATTAAAGACCAGATACCTCAAGCGAGCCCGAACAATAACTAAAATAAGTTATTGGGATAAAATAAATGGATGGATAAAGAAAGACATGTAAACAAATAAATTGGTAAGGCAACGTAAAGAGAGGAAGACGAGAAAACAAGTCAGTGATACATATGAACTTAAGTTCTAACAAATCATTGACGAGAAGAAAAACAGACGCGTCCAAATCTAGCGAAATGTAAGCGAGAAAAGGATTTCACACAGGTCAGACGGGAGGAAGTGAGTGAGGGGAGTAGCAGAGAATGAGTGAGTGAAAGTGTGAGGAAGAGGCCAGCCAAGAGAGGGTGACTGGCAGAGAGGGTGAAAGAAAGTAAGAGATACAAGGAGAGCCAAGGGGGAGAGAGAAAGAGGATAGCAGTAAAGGAATAGAAACAGACAGGTCACAGCGGAGGGAAAAAATATGAATGAAAAATGGCGTGCTGCTTTGTTGCGAATATATATATATACATATATATATGCGTGTGTGCGTGCGTGTGTATGTGTGTCTGTGTATGTGTGTGTGTGTGTGTGTGTATGTGTGTGTGTGTATGTGTGTGTGTGTGTCCATCCCCGATATATATCACCTACATAAATATGCAATTTCATATTGCTAATGTAGTTTTGTAAGAACTGAATATAAAAAGAAGCTCATTTTTATGATCAAAAACCTCACATAAATTTAGCTTTAATTCTAGTACCATATCGTATACCGTCTTATTAACCAACGTATCTAATAAGGTTGAAATTGTTCAGTTATTATTGTTGCTTGATTTCAATTCAAAAGTGATAGCGACCACCTCTCCTTAAATACATTCAAGTTATGATCATTTCATCTATTTAGAAGAATGTATCGTGCCACATTATTCATTATCCAATGTTTTTTTACTAAAGAAAATAGATGCATGATCTGAGAGATTTGTGTTTAAGAGATCCACATGTGTTGCGGAAAATATTGTGTCTTAGGAATTTATTTAAACGTAGCGGAGATCACCCCTCTCCAGTTCTGAAAAAGTAGTCGATTTCTTCCTCGGAGAGAGAGAAGGGGGGGGGGAGAAAGGGAGAGAGAGAGAGAGAGAGGGAGAGAGATTAAGAATCGATCCAAATACTGGAGTGCTACTTTATTTATCGACCTCGAAAGGATGAAATGTAAAGTTGATCTCGGTGGGATATGAACTGAGCGAGCAGTGAGTCAGAACAAATACCGATCCACTTTTAGTCCGCCGCCACCTGAATATTACTATCTGTTCTAAATAAAATTTGAAGATTTAAAGGAATTTGTACAAGTCAACATGGTGGTGGTAGTGGTAGTGGGGTAGCGTAGAATTAAAATGACTGAGGAAATTGACCTACTTATTCATGGCAATTGAAACATTTTTGTTCTGCTTTGTCAACACTGAGCAAACCTACGATCAAATACATGTCTTTTCATGTGTATCTCGGACTTCATTATTTTATACGTTATTCAGATGTATGAATTGAGTGAGATTTGGCTGCTATTTCGAACAGATCGATGGATAATATAGTCTCCTTCAATGGCTCTGGATTATGAATTAACATCTATCGCTAACGTAATGGGAAGAGATTAATCTGGAAAAATTGAACATCTGATCGGTAGTTACTAATTATCTCAATTTCTTAATTTCTATTTTGGATTCGATCACCGATTCCGATTACTTAGCTAACTATTCTATATTGAACTCATTATGCACAGAGCTTCCTCCACCAGGAAGCAATTAAATCAAAATTTATCTAATCTAATTAAGTCTTTTGACCAGCAGTTGAATACATTTCGCTTTACAAACATCAACGCCATACTTCCCATAAATATCTCGCTTCACGTGACTAATAAAAGAAAGTTATATGATGCGTCCTTCTAACTAAGATAATTGTTTCTACTTTTGGCACAAGGCCAGCAATAACCCAGTGTATTACTGGTACTTTATTTTATCGACCCCGTAAGGATGAAAGGCAAAGTTAACCTTGGCGGGATTTGAACTCAGAATGTCAAATCCCGCCAAGGTTAACCTTCTAACTAAGATAATATATTAATATACACAACTCAGGTCCAACTGAACTTATGCATTTCCTTTGACCTAAAAATACGAGACACGTAACAATGGGCAATAAATTATATGAAATGGTTGTTTGAGCCCAAGGTCATGAAATTTTGCAATGACTGAAAGAATATGATAGCGAATACAAGCGACCGAAATAGGGTTCCTCCAAAGCGTTTTGGGTCAACGTTAGTCGACAAAGTGCGTAGCTCGGAAATCAGGAAGTCACTCCAGGTTGAATTGCTGCTTCTCCGAATCGAGGCATCAAAGCTCCGTTACTACTGACATGTGGTTAGAATGTCTTAAGAAAGAAGCGGCCAAGGCTAGCCATCAGGAGTTCCAGAGGTAAACCATGAGCGAGGTGTTTGAATAACACCCATAACCCTAGTTGATCTCGCCTGAGGACGCAGCTGGAAAGAATGTTTCAGGACTCTGCCCCCACAACTCTCTCAGGAATAAGTGGTGGAAGAAGAAGAAGAAGAAGAATGAAATTTTATAATCTCTCTTGTTTCTGTCTTTCTCTTTTCTATCTCTCCCCCTCTCTCATATGTATGAAGTGGCAAGTTACTACAAGTGTGCAGGCATGGCTGCGTGGTTAAGAAGTTCACTTCGCAATCACGTGCTTTCGTGTCGGATCTAACTGCTTGACAACTTAAACAAGTGTCTTCTACCATAGCATCCGATTGACCTTATCAGTGAAATTTGGTAGACGAAAATGTTGCAGAAGTCCGTCGGGATAAACAATCCATCACTTGATTTAACACCTCAACCTGGCCAACGTGTGCCGTTTGCGGAGTCGAATCGGTTGCAAGCATTTGAGCCAAGTTTCTGGTCAGAGGATAACTTGCTTCCTTTCTTCCATGAATCTTGGTGGCCGTGAAAAAACGTCAGGCATGCTGTCCTTCTTTCTATGACTAAGCCATTAAAAATGTTGAAATGTAGAATTGGTAAGGAAATATTCCAGACTATCGAAAGTAATATTTTGCTTTGTTTTTATAGTTAAAAACAGAAAAAATATAATCAAATATTCCGAAATTGTTTTCAATCATTAATAATAATTATTTCTACTTTTGGCACAAGGCCAGCAATTACCCAGTACATTACTGGTACTTTATTTTATCGACCCCGTAAGGATGAAAGGCAAAGTTAACCTCGGCGGGATTTGAACTCAGATCATAAAGGGACGTAACTCTATGCTTCAAAGCATGGTGTCCGACTCTCTACCGATACTGCCAATCCACCGCCCTTATTCGTTATTAATAATAATTATTTCTACTTTTGGCACCAGGCCAGCAATCACCCAGTACATTACTGGTACTTTATTTTATCGACCCCGTAAGGATGAAAGGCAAAGTTGACCTCGGCGGGATTTGAACTCAGAATGGAAAGGGCTGTAATTCTATGCGTCAAAGCATGACGTCATTAATAATAATGCATCTTTAAAATGTATGCTTTTAATTTGTTTAAGCATTTTTGGTACCTTGCCAATGCTATTAATCTTGATAGTGTTGAAGAGAAGAAATTTATATTCAGTTCCAAATCACCTTAGTCAACAACTTTTATCAAGCTGGCTAAGATCCAAATGATTGTCGCTTACTGAGCTAATATTAAGTTCACTTAGAGAATATTATATCTTTAGTTGAGCCTTTTTTTACGCTTTTTGTTCGAATCCCACCGAGGTCTAATTTTCCTCAATTTTTTTCAGGTTCAATTTGTAATATGGTCGATTTGATCAACTATTATATCACCACCCCGAAACCTTTTGGTTTAGGGCCTTAGCTAGAAAATAATATTACTGGGTTAATTAGTATCGAATGAATGGCAAACGTTAAAAGAACTTTATACTAGTGGTGCCAGCTTTAAAATTCAATGTTTTAAAATGAAATATTAACCGCATAGAAATTTCACTTTTGGTTGCCTTCAAAAGTTGGCGTTCATGATGAAATACATAAACTGTACTGTACTATTACATTAATTTTGCATTTACTTTTATATAACTACAAGCGGTTACATTATCGAAGGTTTCTTGAATAATGACTTCCGTTAAACATGAAAAATGGGATTTTAATTAACAAAATTTGTATTTCCGGCAAAATTATTTCGCCTAAATGCTCATTTAACGAACAACTCAAGTATCTAATGTCAGGATACATATTTTACCTCTAGCAACGTTAATTAATTAATACAGATATTGTAATATGGTTCCCGAAAACACGGCGCAAATTCAAATTGAAGATAATATTGATTCCTCCTATTGATATTATTGACTTAAATGACATGAAATGGGATGAAATAGAAAAAAAAAGACCTGATCACTGACAAAATATTTCTGCCGTTTTCATAAGATCAAGGCATTAATTTTTTGAGAAATAGTATTGTACATGAAATAGATTGACTCCAGTACTTTATTTTATTATCTACGGAAGGTCGAAAGGCATTGTTGACCTAGGCAAGTTTTGAACTCAGAATATAATGTTCCAACGCTCTGTAGTTTCTTTCCATTCCTTACCCCCATTAGTAGTAGTAGTAGTAGTTGTTGTTGTTGTCGTTGATGATTTTGTTGTTGTTGTTGTTGTTGTTGTTGGTGGCGGTGTCGTTGTTGAGGTGGAGGTTGTACTAGAAATACTTTTCTTTTAGTCCCAAAGGACTCACATACATTTCAATAAGCGATAAAACATGAAGGGTTTGGACGAACAAAGTTATATTTAAAATGCGAGAGGGATGAGGATAGCATACAAATTGCGAATTAAATATTTTATGAATAAAACAGAATAAGTAGAAAAGTTTATGAAAAACACATAAGTTACTATTAAAAGAATAGGTACTCCTAGATTTAATCAGAGAACCCTCGACATTGATCATACCCCGTCTAAGTACTTGTGAGCAATTTGGTAGTATGTACAGACATTCGATATTGTTGGCTGTTGTAAAGCATTTAGTAAACATAGATACACATTCTTATAATCTACCTGTCTTTAATATGATACATAATCTGATCCCATTTCTATGCAAATTTGTAAAATCTGTTTTTTAAAATGTTCTTGTAAATACATTGGTAGTTTATTTTCTATGTGTAACACAATAACAATCCTTGCTGCTTCATTGGGTGGTACCGGCGAACATTTAGATGCTTTCACACGATGTTCGTTTTTTTTGGTTTCTTTCGGGATCTTTTGTCACTTATATGATGTTATTTCTTTCTTTGGCGATTAACCCTAATTGCTCTTCTGCTATGTCATGTTGCTTATCACAAGACAATGGATCAGGTCTCCTGGAGGTTAGTCTCACTGTCCTTTCTGAGATTGACGGTGGGGCAACTTTTCTGCCTATACTGGAAGCTGTGACTGGTGGTGCGGTTGACTATGGTACCAGAATCGCAGAGATCGTAGCTTTTAACGTTGATTTTCTGGAAACTGGAACATGATGTTACCCGTTGTCTTACCTTCCTCTCTCCATTTGTTTCTAGGCTCATCAGGGCAAACTGAATAATAGTTTCTACATTTCGCACAAGCCCGGCAATTTGAAGGGAAGGGGAAAGTCGATTAAATCGACCCCAGTGTGTTTCTGGTACTCATTTTATCGACCCCATAAAAATTAAAGGTAAAGCTAACTCGGGGGATTTATAATCAGAACTTAAAGGGCTGTAACTCTAAGCCACGAAGCATGACGTACGATGTTCTACCGATACGGCCAATCCACCACCCTCATAATAATAATGATTTTTACTATAGGCCAGCAATTTGGGGAGAGGGGAAAGTCGATTAAATTGACCCCAGTGCATTACTGGTGCTTTATTTCATCGACCCCATAAGGATGAAAGGCAAACTCTAAACGTAAAGGGCCATGACTCTATATTACAAAGTATGGTGTCTGACGCTCTATCGATACTGTTAATCCTCGGCCCTCAGATTTAAACTCAGAACGTAAAGGGCCGTAACTCTATACTCCGAAAATAATAATAATGGATTGATACTTTATTCATCCACCTTGAAGGAATGAAAGGCAATGTGACTTCGGTGAGATTAAACTCAGAGCACAGACTACCCCAAAGCATTCTATCCGACGTTCTATTGACTTTGACAATTCTCCGTCTTATAATAATTACAGGATAATATAAAACACACGCATCATTAAAAACGATCTAATTTAAAGAATTAAGAATATAATTAGAATATCTCATTTGCTCAAGGGTAAGAGCCACCACCTGGATTAGATCAGAATTCTGCACAACTTTGACTACCTTCCGCCTTCATATACATGTCATGCTAATAAAAGAAATAGCTTGTCATGAACGTGTCCATGAGCAGATAGGGTGTCGAATTGGATATGGGGTGCAAGATCACTCTAAATCTTGAGTACATTTGCCTGGAAGCTGTTGCTGGAGTTTTCACTGGCAGTTTTTACTTCCTGCGTTTTATATACTCTTCTCCAATCTCTTCTCAAACCTGCACCTTATCAATTCCGTCCTCCTTAAACGGGTCATTAAAGAAATTCATCAGACAATCATTGGATATTCTAACCGCCATAAAATTCATGGCTTCTCAGGAGAATTTGTGCTCATTCATTTGCTTACTTCTGAGGGAGGTATTCCTTCGTTTGATATGCATGTCTTCTTGTTTAGTCCGTTTTTCTTTTCTTTGGGGGTTCTTTTCTCTCATGTTTGTTTTATTTCCACTGTCCTAAACAATATTCCACGTCTGGCATAGAGGTAAAATCGACCGCAGTACAGAACTGGTACTTTATTTATCAACATCTAAAGGATGAGAGTCAAATTTGACATCTACAGGATTTGAACACAGAGAGTGAGGTGGTATTTTAAAAATCAACACTCTAAACTGAAATAAAAAATGTCTAAGTTTGTTGTATGCATAGAGATATTTACAGAGATTATTTCATTTTGTTTATGTGAAATAAAGTGAAATATAAGAAAGAAGCTTTTATAGGAGAAAAGGCAGTTTCCTAAAATATTAGACAGATAGGATAGTTTTTAAAAATGTATAATAGAGAGAAATAAGCACTATTATGATCCTGACAATGAAACATGAGAAATGACTGGCGTTGACACGATATACTGTGTCAAAAAATGATAACACATATGTAACTCAGAACAATTGTGTTGTAAAGGACATTGTATTTTATCTCATTCAGCAAGATATATTATTAACAGTCAATATAAAGTGAAAAGATACAAATCCCAATTCTGGCATCAGTTACGTTTTCTGTATTAAGCATTTTTCTTTAATTTTGTTACCACCCATCGACAAGCTTTTCAGTCAAGCGTGTAACTAATATTTTCTTTATATATTATATTTATGTAAAACATAAAGGTTCTGGCTTGTAAATATGTTTTAACAAAGGAGTATTTGTTATTCTGACTCTTTGTTAGTCGTAATGTGATACCATATTACTGATATAAAGTCGATGTCTGTATTTCAGTAGAGTAAAAAGAAAAAAAAACCAACCGAAATCAATTTCTTATCTAAATCAGTCATTCTCAAGCTGGAAACGTCCGTTAGACTATGAATCAATATTATTTTTAAGAAGATGCTCTAACATAACACGTTTTATATTTTTATCTGAATCATCAATATAACTAATTTATCACGATTAGAGCAATTTAACATGATAACATGCATATGTGAGTGTGCATAAATATAAATGTATATATATATATATATATATATATATATATATATATATATATATATATAGTGTCTAAACTAGGACTTCAGAGGCATACACAACCATTCACCCCAAACCCCCCTAGATTCTCTCTGAAGGATCATAAGGAGGACTTCATCAGCAACCCCTCGATAAGACTTATCTGCCCTTCCAAGTCCGACATTGGTATTATCACCAAGAAGATTTTGGATAAAATCATCCCACAAATTAAACACAAGATACACCTTAAACAATGGGGAAATACGGGTGAAGTGATTGAATGGTTCAAAGATATCAAGAATAATAAGGACAAAAAATTTATTCAATTTGATATCAATTCATACTACACCTCTATTTCCCCTATCCTATTAAATAAGGCACTTATCATGGCCATGAACAATAGCGACCTGACTAGAGCCCAGATTGATGTCATCCTTGCGGCCCGTAAAACCATAATCACCTTCGAGGACCAACTATGGACACGCAAGGATACGCACAACAACTTCGTCATAACCATGGGATCTAGTGACTCGGCGAAGGTCACTGATTTGGTCGGCCTATACCTTCTCAATGAAATCCATAAGGACCTCCCTTACCTCAACGGTGGTTTGTACCGCGATGATGCACTTCTACTTATAGAATATAAAAAATTTAATATAGAAAGAACTAGAAAACAATTGCATAAGACATTCAAAAACTTTAACCTTAGTATCACCATGGACAAAAACACTAAAAATGTTAACTTCCTAGACGCCACACTATACCTAGACTCAAAAATATATACACCTTTCCATAAGCCTAACGAAAAACTCATTTACGTAGATACCAAGTCTAATCACCCTAGATCAATATTAAACTCTATCTCTAAGGGGTGTCCAATAGAATCTCTAGTCTGTCCTATGACGCAAACATATTTAGCAAAAACTCACAATATTACAATCAAGCATTAGCTAGATCCGGCCATAATATAGAAATTGAGTTCCTACCTAAGAAAACACATAGCTACAACATCATCTCGCACAACATGTCCATGAGGAAACCTAATAATAGGAATAGCAACCACAAGTACACCAAAGCGGAGGGTGCCACCGGAAGTAACCATTACCACGGAAACTACTGCGGTGCCTTAGGAAGAAACAACACACCAAACACTAAAAACAAAAATAGAAGAAGAAATAATACATTTTTCAACCCTCCTTTCAACCTAAATGTCTCCACCAACATACCTAGGGCTTTCTTCTCACTACTAGATAAAAACTTCCCTCTAGGACACAAGTACCACAAACTTTTAAACAAAAACACTATTAAAATCTCATACTCTACGACGCCTAACTTAGCATACCACATAGCTAGCAGCAATAAAAGTAAAATTAATTCTTACTTCCAACAAACAAAATCACAACAGGATGCAAACCTTCTAAATACCTCTGTAGCAAGCAACCATAGTAACGGCAGTAACAATAGAAATAACACTGGTATAAGAAATAACACCGGGGTTGACAACCCGAATGTCCAAAATCCTATAGCTACCACCCAGACGTCTGCACTGCATTATAACCAGCAGACTAACACGCAGGATAATTGTAACTGTAGAGCTAATAGAACCTGCCCTTTAGATAAAAAATGCCTAACCAAGGATATCATATACTCATGCACCGTCACAACTAGCAACTCTTCAGAAACCTATGTAGGCTCCACTTCTAACTGCTTCAAAATCAGATATAATTCGCACATCCACTCGTTCAAAAAGCACAGCCTAGCCAACTCCACCTCACTTTCTAGCTACATACACTATCTAAAAACTAAAAATAAACCATACACACTCAAATGGGAAGTGATAGGCAGCGCGACCTCGTACAAACCACCTAATAAATGTTGTAACCTCTATATACTAGAGACCCACAATATTATCTTCTCCAGCCGTAACCTACTTAACAAAAAATCTGAGGTGTTTGCAACTTGCCAGCACCGCTTCAGACATTCCTTCCAAAACTTTAAGCCCAATATATAGCAATGTCGGACTTGAACCAAACACCACATCTAGCATCAAACACCAGGAGCACACCTTATACCACATACCCAACACTAACTGATCTAATATAACACAAACAACGACATCCCTCTGAAACCCCTCGCAGGGAGAATACCCATTTATAACTCTACGTCAGGTGTGACAACATCCACCCACTTGAACTGCACTACACCGCTCTATAGGTAATTTGAGCATGAATTGATTGGTTTGGTAGTGTTGTGCGGAGGAAGTGCCTTCCTTAGACAGATGAAAAACGATTTAATCTAGTAACGCTGTTGAGCAGTAGGACCAGGACGCTGAGCGCAGAGAATGAATGTATTGCAACTGGCGTGCGGGTTGTACATATATGGATGATTTGGCGGTCAGAGAGAGGTCGTGAGGACTGCGGATTGACCTCTGGCCGGACCTGGTGATGATTATCTTTCGACATCCAATGTAGCAAGCGATGACCCAGAACTTACCAGAGATCATTGTGTCTTGAAGTGATTCTGCAACCACCGCGCCTGGTCCTATGAGCAGACTACAACCACAGAGATCATTAATTCACCATAATAATTCGAACATCTTCAGCACAACTTAATTAAACTACTCTATAGTTAAAACACTTTATGCTTTAGAAATTTTTTGGAAGTTGCGCATAACCATAGAAATTAGGGTCTATATTGCGACACATTTCAATAGCTAGGTATAGAAACCCCGGAGTTACCTCCCCTCATGCATTAACTCCCCTTAGCCACACACACACTTCCGGGTGGTATTCAATGTCGTTTCTCGAAACGTAACAGCCTCCTGTATTGAACTAAAGAACATCAGACTACGATTCTCTAACTGGATTGTCAAACGCTCAATATCGAATTGTCGTGGATTATGTGAGGGGCATATAATCGAAAAATACACTCCCCTGACCATGAAAATGTCGAAGTACATGAAGTACTTGTCATCCCTTCGCTGTGCATCTCCAATACTTTTAATATTTTTAATGCTTGCACTATTTTTAATGCTTATATCATTTCTCCACACACAGACTATATCAATCATATAAAGAATTTGCCACCAGATCAACCAACCTAACACTCTTGTTTACCTACCTAAGTGCCTCTACTACACCTACCTCTCTGCCACACTATATAAACAAGACGCACGTGCTTGCCACACATATAACATTTGCACCATATAACCGCTTATCTTCATGTTGTATTTTAACCTGTATTTTTGATTTTTGATTGTACCTTTTAATATGAATGTAATCTCGAAGTGTGTACTGCCACTCTAAATTCTGTAATGAATGTTGACCCACAATATTTGCATATGTATCGGTATGTCTCTTGGCTGAAAAGGAGGTCATATAACTGTCCATTCATTAATAAATTGCTCCGACGAATCCAAACCTCGGTTTGGAGGAAACAGCTGTAAGCACAATAATGTTTTGAACAGTTCTTTGATTCTTATATTTCATATATATATATATATATACATATATATATATATATATACATATATATATATTAAAATAACAGATTAAAGTTTAAGCAAAGAATCGCTGCTTTCACCCTTAACGAGGTTTTCACATTTATTATTATTACTATATATATATTTCGTTTATGAATTTGTTTAGCAAGATTCTTTATTACAAAACGTGTGCTGAAACCGATATTGTTATGCTTTGGGAGAGTCATTATAGAAAACATGAATGGAATACCAACATCACAACTTACAATTAAGGACAAAATGAAAACACACATAGAACAATCAACCAACCAGTAACATGTAAATAAACAAATATAAACACACACAGACACCCGGATGTAACACATGCGCAAACTAAGCACACAACATACACAAAAACAAGATGGCGTAGGACAGAACAAAGGAGAGGCACAAAAACAAAGAAAAGAATCCCTAGTCACTGAAGAGGTCACAGAATGTGTGACGAAAGGACATTGACAATATATGAACAACCGTCCGGTTGTGGAACCAACCAACCGGAAATTTATAAATTCTTAAATTTATAAATTTAACTTATAATAAATTGGAGTGAAAGTAACTGGTGCGTGTGTTTCTTATTGGCAACATGACCCTCCCAAAGCATAACTATATATATATATATATAAAATATACATATACACACACACTCACTTACACACACACACACACACATAGACACACACACAAACACACACACACACACACACACACACATATATATATATATATATATATATATATATATATATATGACGATTTCAAACGAATGGAAACAATCTGGTATTGTAGAAGTCATATATAATAAATATATGCCTTCTATACTAATATATTGAGTGACTTATTTAACTGTGGTTCCCTTCCGTTCTTCTTAGGAAAACCATTATGTGAAGTGAGTTAAGCTATCATTATTCGTATTTCAAGGGCGGTGGATTGGCAGTATCAGTAGAGGGTCGGACGCCATGCTTTGACGCATAGAGTTACAGTCCTTGCCATTCTGAGTTCAAATCCCGCCGAGGTTAACTTTGCCTTTCATCCTTACGGGGTCGATAAATTAAAGTACCAGTAATGCACTGGATAATTGCTGGCCTTGTGCCAAAAGTAGAAACAATTATTCATATTTCAAGTTTTATGTTTCGGAAGTATTGTTCAATAATACGTTTTAAAAATGTTTTATAATTGATTAAATATTATTTATTATGAATATTGATTATTTTGAAGCAGTTTGATTTTAATTTTTATCTTGTATTTTGTTCCACGTTATAAATATATGTTATTTGCTTTTTTCTTTCTTAAAGGTTTGGGATGATGGTTTGAGTTCTGCTGCTGAGACATGGTCTTTTACATGTGAATATAAAGAGTATGATGATTACTTTGGACAAAACATGTACTACGATTCAGAAAAAGATGATCTTAAAGGTTTTGTTAAAACGGCTGTGAAAAAATGGAATGACAATGCTAAAAGTGTGCTCAATCCTAAAGGAGCTTGTAAAGGAGATTGCCACAAAGCTCAGGTATGTCAAGTTTTTAATCCTTTCTATAACGGCAATGTAAAAAAAAATTAAGATGTATACAAACTTTTAACTAAGTATCTAGGTTTAATTTTCTAACAGCAATTGATAATATATCTTCTACTTTTCTATCAGTGTGTTATTTCTGTTATTGGGACAGTGGTGTGAAGTAGAATTATTAAGACAATGTATTGTTACGCAATCTAGTCAGCCTAAAAAGTATTTGATGAATTGAAATTACAGCCTCTGTTGCATTATAATATAAATCATTTTAAATATAATATATTATTATATTAAGGTCGCTAATATCATATTAAGCACTTGAGAAGAAACTAGATGTTGCATACACTGAAATGCTTAGAGTTGTACAAAACATAAAATAGCGTCAAAGTATTACAAATGAAAGTTTATACGGAAACTTGCCCAAGATAACAACTACAATCGCTCAAAGACGGTTATGGTTTGTAGGCCATTGCTGGAGAAGTAAGCAGGAAGTTATATACAAGCTACTATTGTGGGAACCAACTCATGTGAGACACAGTGGAGAAAGACCTGCTTGACCATTTATTGATCAACTCTCAGTAAGGAACAGTTGCCAGGAACAATGTGAAATCATGAATTGTGGAAAGACTTTGTCGGGAAAGTCCGACCGTGGTCGCAATAGTGGTGGTCATCATCATATTAAGATTTCATATTGATTTTAATGTTATGAAGCCTATTAAAAAGAAGCGACTGAGAACTATAATCAGGGATGCAGGCAAAAAAGAGGGAAGAGAACGCCTAAATGTTTATAAATCGATTAATTATAGAAGTGTGTCTACATAGTATGGTGACAGCTCTGGACATGTTTCAGTCCTACAGCTCCTCCTCAGTGAAGCATAATGTCACCGCTATTGCAGATCGTAGAGAAGTGTCTACAATTTTAGTATGTGAACATATTTATGTATAATTTAATTTTAATCAGTTAAAATTTGAAGATTGCCTCTTCCAATTATTTTTTTAATGGAATTAGACATTTAGAAAATGATTGTTCTCATCACTAAAGTTGTAATTTTAATTAAAATTTATTGGCTGGCTTGCTCTATCAAATATGCTAGCGTCCACTTACCTATTACAAATGTTGATGCTGAATATTCTCTACCAAATATTCGTTTCCGCGAGACTATGAATGTGCACTCGGAATGTTCTTTTTCCTGAAAAGACTCTAAAAGGTTAAAGGAATGCTGGTAAAGTCAATCTCGACCGGAATAAATACTACAAGGCATTGTATCCCACACTCTAATAATTCTGCCAATTGAAAACCATTTAGTAAATATAAGCTGGCTAAGGGGTTATGGTGCTCAGCTCACGATCATAAAATCATGTATTCAATTTCCGGTGACACGTTGTGTCCTTGAACAATGACCTTTATTTCATGTTACGTCAGTTTTCTCAACTAAAAATAAATGAGTTATAACTGTAATTCAAAGGACCAGCCTTGTCATAAAATGTGTCACTCAGAATCTCCATGAGAACTACATTGAGAGTTTACATGTCTGAAGAATACCCAACCACTTGCACACTAAAATCAGAATATTCTGCTGACTAAACAAAAGGAAATGAATTTATAAAATAAGCAATGAAAGCAAGTTGCAACATGGAGATATGTATTAATCCCCTTTTATTAGAAACCATATATTTTAATAAGTGCTAAAGAATATGTCTAGAACACGTAGATTTTCCCGTAGTAGTGTGTGGATTGAAGAAGATTTTACTGTTGTTTTTAACAGGTCGAGCAACTATGTAGAGGCTCAATAATTGCATACCCCTTTTCTCATAGGCTGCTATTTATTGACATCAGAATAGTCTTAGTGTTTTTTAGTATCATCTTTGAACTTGTTGCCACTCCTTTAAGCCACATCACATTCTCCATGTTACAAATTAATACACTGTATAGTTATTCTATTTAATACATGTCATTGTTTACATTCATTAATAGCTGTAACATTTTCATAGCTATGGGATAAAAGCTTTGAAATTTAAGTTATAATTTAATAAAGTTCCACCCAGATCTCTTTGACTTTATGCATGTTTTGTTTCGAAATAAAATGGCTATTAGCAGCACATTTAGTTTTGAAGTCACATTTCGTTCTTATAGGCTAGTAAAGTATTAGCGTCCATATTTGTGTCTTTTATCTTTTCATGAAAGATACCCACAAAAAAGTTCACTTACTACTAAATTATTCTCTACTTCAGAAACCATCGTATCAAAAAGGTCATTCTCTTTACCAGCTTATTTGTTTTTAAGCGTGTTGTCCGATATTCACTGATTTCGTTTACTTTCCTTCTATGTTATTTATTCTATGGGGAGTTTCCGTGTTTTCTCATTGGTTAAACTAGTGCACTAGTAACATTTTCTCGATCAAAGAGAAGCATCGTTGGTAGAAATGCAATAAAGAGTTTTAATACAATTCAACATCTAAGATTACTTTCAGATTGGACATATATAATTAACTACATTATACTTAAGACTCCATGCAAAATATCATTGTGTTCTACTCTTCAGTTTATAAATAGAAGTGTAATAAAACCCATCTGAGAAAAGTAGGAGAAAACAGACATATTTAACATTTCGGTGTTAACAAATGCTGATAAAAAAAATCAAAATGAGAAATTGCCATTAAAATGTATTTGATAGAGTATACGTTATTCAGTGTATAACATACAAGTTCAATATGAGCAGTAGCATCTACTCTTTATAGTACTATTAGGAAGCACATGAAAATAGCTGCTTCGTCTGTTAAAATGTAATTTTGATAGATGCTGAGTGACTCAGTGAATATCATAGCGGTTTTAATGTTTATTTCACATTTTTAGTTCAATAACGTTGAAGGGAAACTACTTTTGATTAGAATTTTAACCTGTAATTTTTTCTTACCTAACTTATCCGTTTAGTCTATTTTATAATAATTCTGTAAGCATCAGCAATTTCTGTTTAAAATAAAAATTTCTGGTGATAGGTTTTGATTCATGCGAGAGCACCCAACTTATTTTCGCTATCATATTTCTGTGTTTAATCGTAGATTAAAACTGAAACTTCTAAGTACTACATGACTAAATTTTTATTGACAAGAAAATTTCAGTTACCTCCCGAACTCCTTGAATATATTTCTTTGTATGAGCAAATAAAGTATCAGTATCATGTGGGACTGCAGCTCACTCTTGAAATAATATTTTACGCTAACGATTATTTCCCTTGGTTGCATTACTGGACGTGAATCTTCCTGTATTCATAAGTGAGACGTAAACGCTACTAAGCTGGTTGCTCAGGATACACCAGATAAATATGAAAAGATTCTGCTGTAGCCCTGAAACAATACAATGAGTTACTGGATATCCAGCTTCTATGTTAGATGAAGTATATATGCTATAGATAACTTAAGATAAGCAAAACTTTAACCTTAAGAGAAAATAACACATGCACCAATTACAGAGAAAATTATTTTAATTATCAGATAGCAGCGTTAAATGTCATGTTTTCCTATTGCGTCGCCAAAATACCGTTAATTTCAGGATCAGGCTGTTTCGTTGTTTAAAGAACTGATACATTGGTCGCTTGAAACGATGGAGTGCCAACAACTAAATATATACATATATGTATGAGTGTGTGTGTTTGTATATATATATATATATGTATGTAGGCAGAATTCTAGGAGAAGGAAAACTCTGATATAACACCTGCAACCCTGATGGTATCCAATGATGTTGACTTGTTCTTCTTTTTGGTAAATATCATCTTGGTTAAGAGAGTGGGACTGGCTTTGTGCAGTGCCTTTGCTCACTATAAAAGCTTCACGGCATAGGCATTGCTTTGTATCTGGAGATCTCTCTGCACTTGTCGTCACATGGTACCATGGGCCCAGCACTGTGTGTCAATAATTGTCACAGGTGTAGTGTTTGTACCAGAGTTTTCAAGTCGCTGGCTGGACTAAAAGGTCACACTTGTTCAGCGCATCGGTAGGGGTTCTCTTACATGGATATAAATAGTGGCCGTACTCGAAAACGAGTTGGCAGCCACCATATATATATGTGTGTGTATGTATATATATATATATATATATATATATATATATATATATATATATATATATATATATATATATATATATATATATATATATATATATGTATATATATATACACAAACATACACAATCATACATACATATCATATATATATATATATATATATATATATATATATATATATATATATATATACTTGTATCTTTAATTATTATCTCAACATCATACATATTTATTTGATATTTTCGATAACCAACTGCCCTCATTATAACAAGTCGAATCGAAACCTACCTTAATAAATTTTTGTAGTCTACAAGTCCACATAATAATTATTCTGGAATTTCCCTTACTATTTATTTTATATAGATTTGTATCTGATATATGTGTTTATGTACACATGTACGAGCATTTCTCACTTATTAGTGTATAGCTACTGACATGTTTATCTTTGATAGCAAAATAGATTCTTATCGCTATTCTGTTATTCGTTTACATATCTCGGAGAGTTTGCAGCTATTATTTATCTATCACTCTTTTTTGTTTAAGCATATATTCCTTATCTAATGTAGAAACCTGCAGCTCTTTGCACATTTTCAGAGTAGATAACTTGTTACCATTTATCACAAAGCAGATAGTATGATTTGATTATAGGATATTAGAAATTAAAGAATTAAGTTGGTTGCTCAATTACCCCAGTGCATTACTGGTGCTTTATTTTATCGACCTCGTAAGGATGAAAGGCAAAGTTAACTTCGGCGGTATTTGGACTCAGAACGTAAAGGCCAACAACTCGATGCTGAAAAGCATGCTGTCTGACGCTCCACCGATACTGTCTATCCACCGTCCTACATAATAATAATTGTTTCAACTTTTGGCACAAGGCTAGCCAGTGCATTACCCAGTGCATTACTTGTTCTTTATTTTATCGACCCGGTAAGGATGAAAGGCAAAGTTAACCTCGACGGGATTTGGACTCAGACCGTAAAGGGACGTAACTATGCTGATAATGATTAGCTAATACTAATAGAGAGAGACTTTACCAGCGACTTGCTATATATCGACTCATGAAAACTATCTGATAGCTCATATACAGATGTTACGCGTGTATATAGCGTTAAGCAGTAACGTAGTGACTTATCGACTGATTAGTGATAAATATAAACTTTAGCATTGAGTGCTTTTATTCTGTCGTTTGAACCCATAAACGTATGTGTTTGTATGTGTGTGGGTGTGTGTGGGCGTGTGTATGTATGTGTGTGTGTGTGTATGTGTGTGTGAGAGTAAGTAAATGCAGATGGAACAACTATTTGTTGATATAATCATATATATGCACGAAAATGTGAATAACTTCTTCACAGACACATTGCATTGACGTATGCGTGGGTTTGGGGAGATTTCGTTAAGTGTGTGAATATCAGTGAGTGTATCTATGTGAATATATGTATATGTATGTGTGTGTGAAACTATTTATGAAGTAATTGACATCATAGCTGTTACTGCATAGCTAATGCTATTCTCTATTCTATTTTAATTCTTCACCGAATAGAACTAAACAAGTATCTTAGCAGACAGAACACAGTGACATTTGTAACAGAATACATAAAGTTTAATAAATGCAACAAAATAAAAAGGACATTAACCAGAACGTTATCTTTTAGCTTCAAATTCCCTTTCCCTTTGTGACAATGTCATTAGTTAGTCAACACGTTTCTAATGTCTCCAAATATTCGTCTAAATGTTTGACTTCAAATCAGCATAGTATATATTATGATTTCATTCTATTTACATAGTTTTCATTCATTTTAAACCGGTTGATATTTGGGGCACCGATAAAGATTTTGCCTTGAAATAGGAATTCGTATATATATTTATATATATATATATGTATATGAAATTCGTGGCCTTCTAATAGTTAGATCGTTTGCATCTTTTCACTGCAGACTTTTTTATTTAGTTTGCAGCTTTGCATTCGTCAGTATCTTTTTTGCAACTTTAGCTGTCATTTACTTTGTATAATTAGGTATTTTAAAGAGTTTTTTTTTCATATTTTTGTCCTTCAGTAGGATAGGTAGGTTAAGAGAATAAATAATCTAATGACATCATCTATATTTGAAGGAAAAAAAGTTAGCGTTTATATACACCGTACAAGGAACATTAAAAAATCTAACTAAAAATGAATATGACGTATGGAAAAAACGACTTTATTGAATGGCTTGTATTATTTGTTGACTTTGCCTTTCATTCTTACGGGGTTGATAAAATAAACTACCAGTAATGCACTGGTTATTGCTGGCCTTGTGCCTAAAGTAGAAACAATTATTTCAAATCCCGCCGAGGTTAACTTTGCCTTTCATCCTTACGGGGTCGATAAAATAAAGTACCAGTAAAACACTGGGTAATTGCTGGCCTTGTGCCAAAAGTAGAAACAATTATTTTCATTATTTGCGGGCGGGAGATTGGTAGTATCGGTAGAGCGTCGGACAACATGCTTTTGAGTATAGAGTTACACCCCTTTATGATCTGAGTTCAAATACCACCGAGGTTAGCTTTGCCTTTCATCCTTACGGCGTCGATAAAATAAAGTACCAGTCACGCACTGGTGTCGATTTAATCGACTTTCCCCACCCCAAAATTACTGACCTTGTGCCTATATAAGAAACCATTATTTGCGGCAAGTACGGGTGAAAACTCTGAACTGCTTTTGATCATATTCTGACCTCAGCAACGAAGCATTAGATAAGTGCAATAATTAAACTTCTGAGTTGGATCTGAGTTTGATTTCCTGTAACATCATTTAATTAGCAATAAATAGATTGATGTTACGTATACTGCTAATGACCTTTAATGAAAGCACACGAACGTTATACAATCTCACCCCGCCTTCCTGAGTCAATAAATTACATTTTATTTAGATTATATAAATTAAATTAACAAACATTTGTTTGTTTATATTGATATAGTATAATGATATAATGTAATATAATTGGTTCTACTTTTGGTACAAAGCCAGCAATTACCCAGTGCATTACTGGTACTTTATTTTATCGACCCCGTAAGGATGAAAGGGAAAGTTAAATGTAATATAATGTATCATAATTTAATATAATATAATATATAATATAATAATGTAATCTAGTATAGTATCATACAATATAATATATAATTGTTTCTACTTTAGGCACAAGGCCAGCAATTATCAGTACATTACTGGTACTTTATTTTATCGACCCCGTAAGGACGAAAGGCAAAGTTAACCTCGGCGGGATTTGAACTCAGACTGTAAAGGGACGTAACTATGCTACAAAGCATGGCGTCCAACCCTCCACCGATACTGCCAATATAATTGTTTCTACTTTTTGGCACAAGGGCAGCAAATTACCCAGTGCATTACTGGTACTTTATTTTATCGACCCCGTAAGGATGAAAGGCAAAGTCAACCTCAATGTAATGTAATATGAAGTTTATATTGATATAATATATTAGAATATAGTACAATCTGTATGTTTCCCTTAAGTTTGCTGTATCATATGTAAACAACATTCGCTGCTTATAACATCTGATTTAAACGTAGTGTGATACGATTACTCTGCTTCTTGCTTCACTGAATACGCTTCCCCTGAATTTCCGGTGGCAGCCTCATATCTGCTAGCCAAAATATTTACACAGTATCGGATCCTACGTAGAGTTGTAGATTCTTTATAATGTAAATAGTAATGAATATATTCTAATTTAATGGGAGGACGGTTCGTATATTTTTGCTTGTTGATTTTAATAATAATAATAATAATAATAATAATAATTATTATAATAATAATAATAATAATAATGATGGGGATGGTGGTAATATTGATATGAATACTTATAATGTAAGTAGAGGCATATCAGATACCTTACATATATACCTCCCTTGAGGCCAAATTATGTTTAACAACCATTCGATAATGTAAAGGAGGAATAAGTGACCCAACTGATTTAAAGTTTTTCAAAGACCACCAGCAGCCATTTCTACTCTTAATCTATTTTTAATTTAGTCGTGTTTTTGCACAAAATAACTACCAAAACATTACTTTCGTCTGGCGAAATAATTGAGTGATTTGTTGCTTTTATTACTGTTGTATACCCCTCTCAAACCAGCCCAGCTCGAACAGATCCCTGATCAAAAATATTACATCCATGGCGATTCTATTTTTTTATATATAAATATAGTGTATATAGAACCTGTGTTCCAACAGTAAAGTATGATTTGGGGGGGGGGGGTTTCGTCTTATCCCTAACAAGTTAAGTAACCGCCTGGAGGACTACTCCATCATTGGCTATTGCTGCTGTTGATGATAATTTTTCAACATGTGTTACATTTTATCGAGTGGATTCCAGATCTTATTTTAATGCTTCCAACTCTCAACTGGCGCCATATACCATTGTATATTTATATCAGATTAGTTTATTATATAATATAGACGTTAATACCGAAATATGGAATTGCTATTCGCATAGACATCATATGTTCAGACCAACAGGATAAAGCTTATTAATGCAAATCAGTACTCTGTGAATTCATATCTGCTGCCAGCGTTAGAATGAATTTCTAAGCTGTTAATTTAATTCTAAGCGTATGGGCTCCTAACAGATCAAATATTATATTTTCATCATGATATTAAAAGAAAATCAACGAAAATTAGATTTAAAATTATTCATCTCTCGTTCAAACAGTAATCAGTCTGGTTGAGTTTATAACTTGAGGTTACTTTTGCAGGAAAATAGTAGTGCGTATATGCGCAATTTTAAATTACTATGCCGGGTTTTTGTGTTGAATGTATGTAATATGTATTAATGTAGCTGACTTCTGAAAAAAAAATGTTCTGGGGCTCAGTTTATCTCAAGTTACATGGTTTAGTTCTATCAACACGATGTAGAGATCAAAGTAAACAAGCTGAAATGAATAGAAAGAAAAACTTCTCGTGATCAATTAGAAGAGTCGTTTGAAAATTGGACAAAGAGATTTCAGATATTTTATTTTTCGACTTACTGCGTTCTTGTCGATGAAATGAAACATGAGTCCATAGCAGTGGATTAACAGAATTTTTAGAGCACCAGACGAAATTGCTTGTAGCATTTCCTTTCGGGCTTTGCATTCTAATATTTGATGTTTTAATACGTCTTTCAGGTTCTTAAGTAATTTAGTGGAGTTTGCTCTCTTGCAAGTAAGTGGGAGAGTATGAGGTGAAGTCGAGGCGTGGGGATCAGTACATTTAAAGAGGGCTTACGTGAAGAGGGAGCGATTGGAGTGGTTGATAGAAACAGAGATATCGAGGAAGTGGACGGAAGTAGTGAAGATAGAGGTGGTGATATCAAGGGTGGAGTGAAAGGAGTCGAGGAAGGAGAGGAAGGAGTCGAGTTGTACTCGATGTGACGCCGTCTGTATAGCTCAGGCGTGATGTGGAGCCGGTATATTATGGAAAATATATATACAACAAATATCTTTATTCTATCTGTTTTTGTACTCAAAGCCAATTCGTTGTTAGTGTTTGTATAGAGATGAAGCTTAAATTTCACAGTAGATGTTTTGTAATGCTAAGACGTTTCAGCAACTTCAGAACACACCCATTTTTCTCTTTGCGCACAATACATACCCAAATAAGAGCAAAATATTTCACTATTTGACAGAGGAACTACACCCGATATCACGTTGTTGCAAAACGAACCCATTAACGACACAACGCTGCCTGCATCAATCTATATATCTATAGATAAGCCAAAAACTATTTCCAAAATTATTTAATACGTAATTAAAGTAAACTAGCAGAAAAACCTCCCCCTGTGTGTTTTTCTGCTAGCATCTGTAGTGTGCATATTGATAGTATACGTAAATATATATGCATTTAGATATGATACGTCAAATAAAATCGTAATTGGGAACATGCACAGAAATTGAAGAGAGACTGTGTTACACTCTCTTGTGTAATCAGTAAAGTAATCCATGATACATTAAAAAAGACGATAAACTGCATTAGGAGAAAATTAGCGACGGAAATATAAACCTTATATAAGGATGCAAATATATGAACGTATATATTAGCGATGTAATAAGTGTTATAATATAATGGATGCTAACCGGAAGTGTTGACATTTGAAAATTTTAAAGAAGTGAATCTTGAAATAAGCAACAAAATTATTTATATTTAATCAAGAGTTACGAAATTTAGTACATAAATTATGTAATATTCATTCATTATTCATTCAAAGTAATCCAACTTATTTTACAAACGGGATAAAAAAAATATATTCAGGACGCAGTCCCGCACTCCTTACTTTATTATATTATGATTGACTTCAAAGGTTGTAACTGCTTGGTGATTGCGAATTGCCGGCGCTTACATTTGCTTTAAATTATTTTCTACTTTTGCAATATTCATTTAGACCGAACTTTCTATTTATTACTCACAGTGTAAGTGTGTTATTTTTTTCATCACAGTCATCGCTCTTCTACACACATAGCATTTTTACTACGCATGTTTAGTGGTTTCTAACTATGAGCTCTAATACTGATTTCTAATAGAGGCACAGGGCCAGCAATTTTGCTGGAAGGTCAAAGCTGATTAAATAAACACCAGAACTTCCTTTTACTGACACCAGAAGGATGAAAGGCAAAGTTGATCTCAGCAGAATTTGAACTCAGAATGTAAAGAGTCAGAACAAATACCACAATGACATTTTATACGTCACTCTGCCAATATTGCCAATCCACTACCCTATTATTTTTTTTATACATTTCTATGCTCGTCATAAAGTCCTCCTCATAACGGTAAAATACTAACAAACAAAAATAAGGGTAATGCTAATTCTAAGGATGTACCCCCCCCCCCTCCCATTTTCCTGTGGCCCTAGAGCCCTTGCTTTTCACTTCCTTTTCCGTTTTAAAATATTTGTAGTGTATTTGCTAGTTATGTTTAGCCTACTGCAAGCACAAGTCGAAAGTATTCAGTAAACATATAATATGAATGTATTAAAAAAAAAACTTAATGTTTTTTAATGTCATCACTGACTATGGATTTCGATTAAAGCATTGAAGTGTAACTGCTCAAATATGCTAACAAGTTCAAGTAATTTGTTTCTATTTAAGTATACGCCCTCTAGAATTATTGGGGACGTTTTAAATTAAATATTGTAATACAATAGCTGCTTTGTTCCTACACACGTGTTTCTCATAGCGTATGAGTGTGTTTGCGTATACGAGTCCGCGTATGTACTATTATGTCTAGTTTCTGTTTATACTCATTGTGTAAATGTTTCTCATCGTCTAGACACTTAAAATGATCACCTGTAAAATGAACAGTTCATATGTCTGCACCGTTTGGCTAAAATCCGGAGGATTGAATTTGCTTTTGGAGGATTGAATTTGCTTTTCTGTGTGTGTGTGACAGCTCACACCTATGCAGGTTTAGCTGGCCTCCACCAACGTATATCTCGTTGGATGTGTCTTGGGTAATTTAATGATAGGGACCCCAGTCCTATCATCTCATTTCTACAGCTGAGTAAACTGGAGCAATGTGAAATAAAGTGTCTTACTCAATGAAACAACACATCACCCGGTCCGAGAATTGAACTCACAACCTTTCGATTGCAAGCCCAATGCTCTAATCACTAAGCCATGTGCCTTTTCGTTCGTGTGTGGTGAATAAAATAGTTATAGCTATCAGTAACCTATACCATCGTTCCTCCAATGATACAAGTAGGACAGTGTTGGAAAACGTTCTCTGGCGTACAGAACGTTAAGTGCAAGATTCGTTTGTGTTCCCAGCGCACAGAATAGAGAACGGTTGCCGCGAGAGAAAGTGTCGCTACATGTCGTGTCACAGATGAGGGGTTTACCACCGTGGAACGGGAAGATTGTGGTACCAGAGTTATAGGTTACGTACTGAAATCAACTTATTTTATATATTCAACATCAGGAAATCAATATCATCACCAATGGCTAGATTAAGATATGATGATCTGAACCAGAATTACGTAAAACAAAATTGGTTTCTATTAATCTTACCAAGATTTTGTTATGCAATGATTCATGAAAATATCTGAGTGGGGAATGGTGAAATCGTCAGTTAACTTGCAATATATTTAAGATACTTTATTTAAACGTTTTCTTTCTCTAACAATCCTCAAATATTCAGTCGATATTTAAGTTGAGGTTTCAGAGAATATAGAGTCCCCAAAATTTGTAAATATGGGAACTTGGCATGAGCAGGGATAGGACGGAAATAAATCCATACAGTCAGAACAAAGAACAATAAACAATTCTACCTGAATGTAGTATTTCTACTTCCTCGTCACTAGAAAAACACTTATTACAGTCTTCTCGTATCATTGTGATTGTACTAGAAATATTGGTCTCAGTACCAAAGCAAGTAAGATTCCAGATGTAAACTAATAGGTGTTAGCTATCACTTACAGAAGTAGGTAATCATTAACAATTCCCCAAATTCAGTGATTGAAAGAGAACCATAAATTATATACTATGTCTGCCACCCTGCTTGAACTGAAGCAAAGACGTGTATACATTTCTAATTTATATTGTAAACATACACTAATTGAAAAATTCCATGGATTTCAGGTTCAGTTCGTTAAAGACGGGCGTCCTGGGGCGTATGGTGTTAAAAAAATAACAAGCTAGTCAAGAAGAACATCGTTCTGTTAGGGAATATATAATTTTTCCAAGCTCCAGGCCATGTCATGAATTCAAATAATTAACAGAAAGGGAGAAAGCAAGAAAGAGAAAGTGTGTGTGTATGTGTGTGTGTCTGTGTGTGTGTGGTATGCATGTGTGTATGTGTGCGTGGTTGAGAAGAGAGAGACCTCGATGATATTAGCTAACACAATTATCACTGTGTCGCTAGACATTAATTTATTAAGCCTGTGTCAATATTGCTAGCTAATCCGTTTCCGTACTATATATATATATATATATATATATATGATATGGAAAACGAAGAATCAGTGATGTTTATTACGTATTACAATTGTTTCTCCGGCGAAAATATCGAGGTGCGATCTGTTTGTGGATCGAACCTGACTCTGGATTCGCAAGTTCCTCAGATACGTCTAGTGATTTCGAAGTAAATCCTCTTTCTCATATTATCATACTCTGCTCCGAAGGAGCATAGAGTGCTCAACCGACATACCGCCTATGGACGCATCCTAGCAACCATACTACATATATATATATATATATATATATATATATATATATATATATATATATATATATATATATATATATATATATATATAATATAAAACGAAAAATCAGTGATGCATCTAGACTCAATTTATTGTGTGTTACAATTGTTTCTCCGGCAGACAGCTCGAGACACGATCATTGTATGGATCTGTCTGATTCTAGAACTGCAGGTTCGTCGGACACTTCCAATAACATCGGAACAAATATTCTCGCTGTCTGCGTGCGAAACAATTGTAACACAATAAATTGAGCCCAGATGCATCACTGATTTTTCGTTTTATTTTATATCACACTCTGCTCTGTAAGAACATAGAGTGCTTAACTGGCATACCGTCTATGGAAGCATCATAGCTACCATTAAACACACATATATATATATATATATATATATATATATATATATATATATATATATATATATATATATATATATATATATATATATATATATATATACTACATATATACACTATATAAATATATATATATATATATATATATATATATATATATATATATATATATATATATATATATATATATATATATAGGTGTGTGTGTGTGTGTACGTGTAAATACCTAAATGTATGTATATGATGTCGCTTTGCTGATGTTTCTACATCATTCAATGTCATGGTAGTTTTCCCCGTCATATCTAAGAGGTTTCATACATAATTGTTTCCCCAATGTCTTCCTTGAAAGACAGTTTTCTCTTGATGAAGATTTTTTACTGGTAAGATGTAATTATAATTTAAAGACCGACAATGATTTTTCAAAGAACTGAAACAAGTTAGCTCAAGTTTAGTATAATCCAATATGCAGGTTTATTCAATTCCTCACAAAAGCACCGCTTATCAAAATATAATAAATTTAGTTAAATATATTTGTTTCTGTTAATTACGAAACTGAGGTGTTTCTATATGGAACCGAATAAATATAAAAACTGGACTATGCATGAATTTATGTGTGTACGCGTGCGTCTCCGTAGAGAAAGCGATGGAGAGAGAAAGAAAGAGGGAGGGAGAGAGAGAGATAGGCGGACTGATAGACACAGAGGGAAAAGGAAACAAAAAACAGTATAAGGTTTAAAAAACTACACATAATTGTCGACAAATACAATAATTATGATTTCATATTCAAGAATGTTTTACAATTCTTTTAACTCCACCTGAAGATTTGATTACATTTTAGGCCACTTCAATAGAGATGAAAACAATTTCAAAATGACTTTTGTTGAGAGAGTTAGTAATTTGAAATTCCTTTAATGGAAACAAGATCGTTCTATCACTCTTATTACAGACAACTGGATGTGATATTTTTACAGAAAAACAATTCATCAGATCTATAAAATTATTATGTTGATATTGATTTTAGAACATTAACAGTATAAGGCAAGTCCAAAAACAAAACCTGAGAATCAAACCTGGATATAAACTCAGTTTGGGGCAGACAAAACAAAAACTAAATATTAAATAATCAAAGTACAAGAAGATTAAAACTTAGTTGTATATCATTTTAGATTAATTTTCGTGATTAAATTTAGTAAAGGTTGTAAACGTTTCTCTTTCATTCCCTATTTTGTCTTTTATCTGAAAAGAATGTGGAAAGCCTACATACTTCTTGGAGCCCTTTAAATTTAGGCGTGATAATGAAGGTCAATGTTCATTTTGATTAGGAAGTTCTGCAAAACAAATATTAGTCAAAATGTTTACCATTGGGTTTATAAAACTCAGCATAGTGTATCTATGTGAAATAAATATCTGTGGATCTAGATACCTTACAAAGACTTATGGCGACTCTCTATACCTAAGGTAATGTATATAATATCGCCTCGCAGATATTCCTATATAATTCAGTATCATGGGAATTTTCCCCGTCATAAAAGCTATCTAGTGTAATGTTTTCCCAATGTTTTATGGTCTAAGACTATCTTCTGATGATGAAGTAGATTTGTTACAGGTGAGATGTAATTAGAAATGAAAATGAATTTCATATTAAGGTTCTTATATTACAAGGATAAAATAACTGTCAGAAATAAGACATGTTCCACAGATACTTCAGATATACATATATTTTACTGAAGAAAATTACATTACATGTGAAAATGAAATTACCAACCTAAAAACTTTTAATTCCAACATTTTTTAAAAGCGCACTTTATGATTGTTTTGTGTTATGTTTATAAATATGGAACGATATTCTTAAAACTATGGTTGAAAAGTAAGTGAAAATTCACATGTAAATCATTAATTTAGTGAAAGGCCAGGGAAACTTGCTGAATCCTAGAGGCATCATCAATTTCTACATACATCAGAGCAATATTAATTTGTTTATCGACACTCATATATTCTTCTATACTTATTGAAATATTACTGGCATAGAAAGAATAAACTCTATGAATATATAAACTTCAAAGTCACCTCGGAATATACACCCAGATATAAAGAGTAACATAGGATTAAGCAATGATGAAAACAAAATGTAAAAGAAATGAGTTAAATTTTATTCAAGATTCTATTTTTAATTTAATTTCATTTACAGATGCTCTGGGACAACACCACATCTTTTGGCTGTAGTATCCGTCAGTGTCCTACCCTTAATCTTGGAGGAGGAAAAGTCATTAACGAGCCATCCTTCCTAGTGTGTCTCTATTGGCCAAGGTAAGTTAGCTTCGTATTTAACGTTATTTTTTACTGATGAACTCTTAATTACTTCAACGTGGTAGCTTCTCCTTGCCTCATTCAGACACACCCACTACAACGGTCTGAGCTTTTATTGTAATTTGTGACCCAGTAAGATGTATAGAAACACTTATTCTATTTATGGCAATTAAATCCATCAAATATTTAAAATTGAAACATCATGTTTGTTTATGCGAAATGTTTTTAGCTACTAATCATAAAAGACGGGCCATGCAGGAGTGAACTCTCTGCTAAATATAACAGATGTCTCAATTGATACAAAACACTTTCTCCACAACGGAAGATGCACATTTGTAAATTCTTGGTGGCGATATTTCAGTTCTTTCGCAAAATAATTTTATCATGAGTCTGCATAAAAGCTGATACAATACTTGCTTTCTTATTAACAAGTATAGAAAAAAAAAAGTTTACAAATTTTGCGCTTGAATCATTCCACTTATTTGAGAGGAAGTAGTTTATATACGACATCTGCATGGGGTTGTTGTTTTAATAGAAATTAAGAAGATAACTTAAAAGGTTCTGTCTTCCAACATGGGTGGTATCATGAATAATTCAGCTTGTATTCCTAAACATATTTCCTTCTTTATTTAAATTCCTATGTATCTTTATCAACCAGCACCACCTTTGTCTGATGGGGACTGCTATTATGTAGTGAAACTATTCAAATAATCTAGTACAAATAAACAAATTCAAATGATTCACTACACGACTAATATTTAATAGAAATCTAAATATATTATGCCCATGATATGTGTGCTTTATGTGTGTAGAACAAAGTCAAAAGAATACAATAGCAAGGCAGTACTTGTTCTTTTTTGTATTTTTTCCTAGTTATGGATTGTTTTCATTATTTTTTCGGTAGCTTAATTTATTAATCATGAAACATAATGTAAATAATATATGAGAATGTCTTAAAATATGCGTTTACTATGTGTGGGTGTGAGTATGTGCAAATTGGATATGAATTTTAATAATGGAAATGTAGTGTATAAACAGAAATTAATAGAACATAATATTTCTTTAGTGTACACTTTTAAAGCAACCTTAGCTTAATCACTACAAATAATGCATCTTATGCTTACTTTTTGTTCCATAGCTTTCTTCTGTTTCCTCGTTCAGTTTCATCCTTGAATTTTACAGCATGTTTGTGTGTACTATAGGCGGCGAATCGGCTGAGTCGGTAGAACGTCGGATTGAATGTTTTATGGTTTTCATTTCGGCTCTCTGCTCTCTGAGTTCAAATCCCGGCGAGGACAACTTTGCCTTTCATCCTTTCGAGGTCGATAAAAAAATACCAGTCTAGTACTGGGGTCGATTCTTTCTCAACATCTCTTTTTCCTTTCCTCTTTCTCACTTTCTATCTTTTTCTGGAAGAAATCTGCTGTACTCAGGCCTGGAGAGGGATGGGCTCCGCCAGGCTTAAAATGACCAAGAAACGCCGTATGTCAATACAGCGCCCTTACGATTCTATCAGGAGTAAGGGGACAATACATACATACATGTGTGCACTAAATTACACTATTCTGTAGAGCTTCTACTATTCATTATTTCAAAGCCAAAGTTTAATACTGTCACTACTTAGAGATTTTCATTTTTCACATTCTTCGAATGAAATATACTTCAATCTCCTCAGATGTGTCAGTGTAACGACACGAAGGAACTATTCAACGGACGGACACACACACATTCACACACACGCACACACATTCACACACACACCACACACACACACACATTCACACACACACACACACACACACACACACATATATATATATATTCACCCCTCCCCCATACACACACACATACTTTCATATTAGATACACGTGTGAGTGAGTGTGTATGTATGTAAGATTTCCATTTTTACGTTTTTATTAAAATCTTTCGGCTAAGATGAGCTGTTTCTTAATCCTTTAGGATTTACATTACTCTATATTTACTATTGTATTTTCATGGTAAAAGCTTTACTTCACATAATTATCTCACATAATATCGAATCTACGAGATTTTGATATTATTTATTTTGAGAACAATACCTTAACATACGTATGAGTGGCTATTACAGCTGCTTTGAACAGAAAGAGGTGAGAGAATCCTTGCCGGATACAGCCGGTTTGAATAGAGATAGAAATAGATGTCTTTTCTGTAGTTAAACCACAGGAAATGTGTATGAACAGTTGTATTGTTTATAATAGCAGCGTGGTTAAAATATGCAATAAAGAAGAAGACTAATTGCATACATTTATTATTTTTTTATATAGTAAGGAGGAAGTATGTTCGGGTTTTTATATACTTGATGATATTTTAATGCTTTGTTTCATTGTTTGTTTTGAAATACTTTTTATCCATGACATTTATTTAAATTACGCTGGCAAGTAAATGTGCAATAATTGTTTCTAGTTTTGGCACAAGGCCATCAATTACCCAGTACATTACTGGTACTTTATTTTATCGACCCCGTAGGGATGAAAGGCAAAGTTGACCTCGGCGGGATTTGAACTCAGACCGTAAAGGGAGCACGTAACTATGCTGGAAGGCATGGCGTCCGACTCTCTACCGATACTGCCAATCCACACCCGTGGATGTAAATGTGCAATAATCACTGTACTCTTTAAACGTGTAGTTAATCAGCTGCAAAGATGTGTCTATGTCTTTATAATTAAGTTAAAATATTTCTTGAAATTGAGAACTTCCTAACATCTAAAGCTA
>OZ024740.1:47396789-47401789 GCA_964016885.1 Eledone cirrhosa
AAGTTCTATTTAAATTGTTGGGATACAACAAGCAAATATTTTTATAACTGATATAAAGCACTCAACAAATTATTGGAGTAAAAATACGATATTAACAAATGGAAACTATATTTATAAAACCATATTTATTTCATTATACATATTTCAAGGACACCAAGTTAAATTATGGTGTGCTTTTATCAGATAAAATATAATATAGATCAATTTTATAAATAAACATTGACATACCCTTAAAGAATGCGACCATTTCTGTTGGAAGCTCCGGGAGCTTCCAACAGAAATGGTCACATTCTTTAAGGGTATGTCAATGTTTATTTATAAAATTGATCTATATTATATTTTATCTGATAAAAGCACACCATAATTTAACTTGGTGTCCTTGAAATATGTATAATGAAATAAATATGGTTTTATAAATATAGTTTCCATTTGTTAATATCGTATATATATATATATATATATATATATATATATATATATATATATATATATATATATATATATATATATGTATATATATATATATATATATATATATATATATATATATATATATATATATATATATATATATATATATATATATATATATATATATATATATATATATATATATATATATATGAAAAATAGAGCGAGAAACGGGACTGACCATCATCAGTGATCTTCTGACTATCATCGATATTTTTTCGCATTAAAGACCAGATACTTCAACATCAGTGCGAGCAATAACTAAAATAAGTTATTGGGACAGAGCGAATTGGGTGGAGAAAGTGGGACAGTAAACAAACAAAAGTAGTAATGCAACGTAAAGAGAGGAAATGAGAGACAAGTCAATGATACATATGAACTTAAGTTCGACCAAATCAACGACGAGAAGACGGCAGACGCGTCCGAACCCTGCGAAATGTGAGCAAGAAAAGTATGTCACATAGGTCAGAGGGGAGGAAGTGAGAGAGGGGGAGCAGCAGAGAGTGAGTGAGTGAAAGTGTGAGGAACGGTTTGAGCTCTGCCGTCGGGGTTCTGACTCTTATATATATATATATATAATCATGAAGTACAAGTCAACAGGTTATAATTCACTTCGTTTATTCATCATCGCTGTTACATAACCTTTGTGCAACAGTTATGACCTCATCAGATAGCTAGAAGTTGAACAGAAAAAAAACAAAACAAAAAACTTACTTCTGTTGTTTCGATTCATTCATATACCTCGGGCTGATATTTAGTGTTGCTTTTTCAAATGCCAGTCCGGGGCATATCAATGAATCGAAAAAACAGAATTAAGTTTTATGTTTTTTCTGTTTTTTTCTGTTAAACTTATAGCTGTCTGATGAGGTCATAACTGTTGCATAACGGTTATCACTGAAATAATATAACAGCGATTATGAATAAACGAACTGAATTATATAACCCGTTGATTTGTACTTCATGATTATAATTATACTCCGGAGTATCAGTCTGGTTTTGGTCTAATAGAACGCTAACAACGAGGTCCTCAGAATCGGGACGTAACTGGACTGAAGAGTCTTCGTTCTTAGCCTACTTCCTTTCAAAGACACCTTAAGATATTGAATTATTGATTGTTTGTACATAGTTTTGTCTGCTGGAAGAGTTCCAAACTTTTTGTTTTTTAGATGAACCGCCAATCTTCAGAACCGTACAAGTGGATGAGGAGAACAGCAAACTGCTTTCTAAAACATCGAATTATCTTGATTCTGTTGTAATTAAAAACATTCTTGAACAGTTTCCAGGAAGCAGCATGTGCGGGACGAATGCAATTTAATATTTCCTTGGATCGGAGGCATTTTATTGTTGATACTTCCAAGTTAGCCTAACTGGTTAAGTTATTCAATAGGGAGATCGATAATTTGAACTTTAAAATGTGGGGAGAATGTGAGAAGGCCTTCGTAGTTTCTATATTAATTTATAAACCTATAGGTTCATAAGCATTCATAAATATGTTTAAAACACCCTGAAGATCTTCCGAACTGTGTTCTCCAACGGCGTTACGTGCACAGAAGAAAAGACGTTTTTTCAGCTGATCTGAGTCATCAGCCGAGGAAGAAGGTCAGTGGTAGACAGTGTATCTGATGTCGCTGTTGGGTGAATACTACCTACTCAACTCTGCCACTGACCTGTTTCCTAGATTCACTGGAACTATCAGGCAACTTAAATTTCGCTTTACGACATTTCCATCTTTCGTTACTTATTCAGAATTCAGACATGCTTACAGCGAACCACTGGTAATATACGAATAAGTAAAATGTTTAATACAAATAAATATATATATGTTTATGTATATATATATATATGTGTGTGTGTGGTGTATGTGTGTGTGTGTGTGTGTGTGTGTGTGTGTGTGTGTGTCTGTGTGTGTGTGTGAATGTATGTGTGTGTGAGTGGTTTTACATGTGCATGCGTGTTTGTGTAAGAAATAGAAATTGCAATTAGTTAACTGGTGTGTAAAGTAATTTTAAATATTTTAATTGTATTTTTGACTTCTGGTGTGAAAGTTACTTTTGAATAATGGAAATGCTGAATAATTCTAAACTGATGTGGAAGTCATCACTCTCATACACACACACACACACACACACACACACACACACACACACACACACACACACACACACACACACACACACACAAGCGTATATATATATATGTGTGTGAGCTTGTGTACGTGTGTGCGTGTGTGTGCGTGCGTGTGTGTGTGTGTGTGTGTGTGTGTATGTGTGTGTCTGAGTGTGTGTGTATAGGCGTGTGTGTGTGTGTGTGTGTGTGTGTGTTTGGTTCAACATATTTACGCTATTAGTCATATCTTAAAGGATATCTACTCTCGCTAATTTCAATTCCTCATTTAGTATGTAATAATCTAAATTACATTTTAGAATTTATTGTATTTTCTGAATTATGGAATACATACATTAAGAGATCTTATCGTACATTCCAAAGTATGAATTAAATACATTGTAAATTCCCTAAATTAGGTATTCGGTAGTAAAGTTCCCCCACAATGGCTTCCACGTGTCAGATCTACTGGAGATTGTGTCTCTTATATCATTCGTCATTGGTCTCTGAAAGGTCTTCCCTGGTAAGATAACCTTGTAGTTAAAATAATACCCCCCACTCTAGTGGTATACATCTGTCTCTCATTACTTGGGCTGAAAGATCCTTGTCAGACTACATAGTTGAAGGGTGACGTGACGGCGCCCTCTCTGACTAACTGTGTATTCCCTCTGATATACTCCAAGATTCAGAAACATTTTTACACTCTTCCTTCTGTACATTACTTACTTGTCACTATTAACAACATACACATACACACACACACACACACACGCACGCTCGCACACACACACACACACACACACACACACACACACACACACACACACACACACACACACACACACACACACACACACCAATACAGATGTTACTACACCACTTCACGCCCCATTAAACGTCTTCACTATCGTCATCATGTATGTGTAATCTAAACATCTCACACTAGATAGGTACTGAATTCTTGAATAGAAACTTTCCGAGCAACGTTCGAGACATGACAACAAAGTGACTCAATCACTTTACTTATTAACAAAATAACACAATTAGAATCCACAAAGCTGTGGTAAATGCTTGGCTCGAAAATCTCTGGTAGTGCCACCACACACACACACACACACACACATATATATATATATATATATATATATATGAAAAGATTCAGGATCACCTCGACGGCTGAGCTCCGGCCGTTTCGACAGCTAGATCATATATATATACATGTATATATATATATTATTCAGTTGAAGAAAGTTGGTTGATCAAAAGTCTGCCGGCTTATTCTTAAACAGACGTGATCCACTCCACGGTTTTTGTTCCATATGATTTTCTTCGTTAGGTATCGTTCGGAGTTTTAATATAATAAATAAGAGAAACAGTTTTATTCGTGCATCTTCATTTATTTACTAGTTCGTTATACGTATTTTGAAGATGTAAGGTAGTTTTAAATTAAGCCCTTTCCACGTTCTCTTCATACCTTCCAAGTTCTCTTCATACCTTCCAATTTCTCTTTATACCTTCCACGTTCTCTTCATATATGAGCGAGGTTAACAACATGTCGAACTAGTAGCATATCAATGGAAAATTACATCTCGTTTTCTCTGAAGAGAACGTGGAAGTGGTTATTATATAATTACTTTACATCTTCGAAATACGTATAACGAAGTAATAAATAAATGAAGATGTACGAATAAAACCGCCTCTCTTATATATATATATATATATATATATATATATATATATATGTAAAATAAAGTAAAGTAAAAGTCAAATGTTTAAAATTTAGCTTCGTTTATTACTGCTATATATATTTCGGTGACAGCCATCTTTGGCTGTGACCTCTTCAGGCAGTCCGAATTAGTGTGGTATAGACAAGTACATATGTTGTTGAGGTGTATAATTTTGTCAATACTCTGATATGTCCAGTTCCTGGTTGGGTTGTTATTTCACTGAGGAACTGGAATCATATGAAGCTAAATTTTAAACATTTGACTTTTATTTTACTTTATTTTACATTACTCCGGAGTAACCAAACCAAACTGCGCACTTCGTCGAGTGCTCCAGCCTGCATACTGAGGTGTTGGTATACAACCAACATATACTCAAAATCTATATATATATATATATATATATATATATATATATATATATATATATATATATGTGTGTGTATATATATGACTTACATTACAAAGAATTACATTACAAAGAATGAAGTTTCTCTATAGAGCCAATAAATAGTCTGACTAGGTTGTAACATTCTAAAAAGCTTAGGTAATAACGATATTGAAGTAATTTTGCTATCTTTGTTACAAAATAAAGTAAGGAGCGCGGGACTGCGTACGGTTTATAATTTTTTATCCCATTAGTAAAATAAGTTGGATTACTTTGAATAAATAATGAATGAATATTACATAATTCATCTACTA
>OZ024740.1:47406789-47411789 GCA_964016885.1 Eledone cirrhosa
CACAGTCTTATGGAAAATATAACAGTCTCTAGTTCAAGCAATTAACAATTTTAAATGATATTCTGAAAATATTTATTGAACAGTAGTACAATTGTAAATTATTAATAGCAGTAATGGAATAAGTAGATTTGTTTCGATTCTCAATGGAATGGTTGCTCCGTCTCTGATCTAAAAGCATAATTATTTCTGTACCACGAGCCATAAATGTTATGCTCTGAGGATTTGCTCACCATGACATACTAAAATAATTATATTTCATGCTATTTGATCTCTCTTTTCACACACGGAGATTTTCTACGTGCAATTTCTCCAATTTATTAATAAGAACTGTAAAAACATCCCACAAACACTCAAAACGTTGAATACCAACAATTGTGATCACACAACGTTGTATCTAGTTAGACAATGGAAAGACAGCACACATGAGATATGTAAGCCTTTCCAGACTGGTGAGATTGATGTAGTTGTTATTCAATCGAAACACTTGTAGGCCGAACTCTTTGGAAAAACTGTAGGTGGGGAGAGAATTTACGAAATAGCTGTTCTGGGTGAGAATGATTATGAAAGCTTTGTTTTCATTACAAAACAATGAAGAGAGAAAGTAGAGATGCGTATTGAGTGGGTCAGAGCTAATAAGGTGCATAGCTTGATAGCTCAGTGAAATATAGGGGACGTTGTTGTACAGTAGAAGAGAAAAATAGAGATAACTGCGTCTTTTTTCTAGTGGTTGTATCGTGTTAATGAACATTTTTTTATCAATATGTCGAAGAACTTACTTTTGCATATTCCTCTCTAGAAATAGTCTATTACTTACAAGACACAAATGTCTTATATTTACATGTCTCCAGTGATTACAATCAATGTATGGTTAGATTTATTCATATCAATGTTTGTTAGAAAACTTCACATTGATAATCGGCTCCAATTTTGTAATACTCGTCCTTCTTTCTTAATGGCCATATCGCAACCTAACTTTATCGCATTTGTGGTATTTATCTCAGTTATATCATCTATATTCCCGTGTTGTATATATATTTTTAGCTTTCATCATGTTACACTTGTGCTACATCGTTACTTCGTTATTTGCCCATATCCCCTCAATTTCCTCCTCTTTACCGTGGTCAACAGATCTTCAAAATAGCTCACATGCTGGGTGATATTTTTGCGGACCTCCTTGTTCGAGATGTGTTCTGTATAGGAGATTCCCAGGATTCCTCTATAATATCTCAGTTCCACTGTTTGGATCTTTATTTGCAGTTCAATGGTCAGGAGCCATGGCTCGTATGTGTATAGAAAGATGAATAGGACCAATGCACGCAGCAGTTTTAGTTTGCATCAGAGAGGCTTCAGCTTAGCAAGTGCTGTAGGTGGTAGAGCATTCCTGGCAAGGACCTCTGGTTCGGGTCCCTCTTGACTGATCATGGCGCCAAGGTACTTCAACTGCGTTATAGTCTCCAGCTCTTGATCACTGACTGTGATCCTTCTCTCTATTGGATTTGTGGTTTTTCTTATCAGCTTGGTTTTCTCAGTGCTGATCTCCGTGCTGTATCTAGCAGACGTTACTCCAAGCAGTTCACTAGCACGGCGTGTTCTTTTTCACTGCCTGAGGTTTGTAACAATTCATCCTCCTATACTGATGGTGACAGATTGTCTTCAAGGGTGTCGGTCATGATTCTCTCAAGGAAGATGTTAAACGGAGTCGGGAAGGAGAGGCAGCCCTCTCGGGCGCCTTCTGACGTGTGGAACTAGTCCCCCATTGTACCTTGGACAGGTATTGCACTTGAGGCTTTCACAGCTGTTATATGGTGCGGATAATCTTTTGGCCCATGTTATGTTTCTTCATGGTCGCCCACAGCGCATCTTGCCACACTCTGCCGAAGGCTTTCTTGAAGTCAGCAAATACAAGGTAAAGATCTTGTTGGTGTTGACTGTACCTCTCGCACAGAACTCTCAAATTGAAAATCTGCATTGTGCTGCTCCTTCCGTAACGGAATTATTATTTATATAATATAATACGTATACTATATAGTATTATATAATTAGAATGTGTCTCAAGAACAGATACACACAGATGTATATTTCATAACTTAATAAAGAATGCAACAGTTGAGAGAAGTTTTTCCTTCAAAATACACATTTTAGAACCATTCATAAACCTCATTTTGTTATACATTCATTTTAATGATTTGTCTATAGTCACAGCGGAATATTTTTATTTAATAGAAATGTGTCAGTTTAGACTTGCACATATTTTTTCGTCCCAATTTCTCAGAGGTGGTAATTGTAGCATAACAGATGAATTATTCATTCAATGAAATATAATGCTTAGCCAAGCAAATATTACGAAATGTTTTTCTCTCTATCAGCACAAAAATGGTGTAGTTACCAGTCTATCGTTTTGAATTCCAAATCCTTGAAGATTCTTCATAATTACATGAAAATACTAGATTAATTATTCATTCGGGAATTGATTTAAAATTAAATCATTCTTTTACTTGATAACATACTCTCGAGGAGCCAATTGATTATAAAAATCATATAAGAAGGTTAGAGTTTGAAGTAAATATGCAGCTTTCTTAAAACATCACAAATGTCTGGTCATCGTATGTCTGACATTTATATGATATCATTTAATTCAATCTTTCATCATTTAATTTGAAGAAAATTGGGAAGTGACCTTATATTTTTCAGTCTTACTTAGACTAGGATATAGAAATATATGGGCATTAGTACAAAGAGTGTTCCGTTTCAAGTGACACAAGTTAAAGTTGAAGCAACAAAAATATCGATAGGGCTAAAATTGTAAAGGAGAGACGTTCTAAAAGGAGATGATTTAGTAAGGATTATAGTGACGTATCCAATGAGTATGATTCAAGACGTTATATTCAGTTATACCCCCTCTCACTCACTAGAATTATGACTACCTTTAAAAAGGATACACACACACACACACACACACACACACACACACACACACACACACACACACACACACACACACACACATATATATATATATATATATATATATATATATATATATATATATACATATATAGAATAGAAAACGAAAAATCAGTGATGCATCTGAACTCAGTTTATTGTGTGTTAAAATTGTTTCGCCGGCGGACAGCTCGAGATGCGATCATTGTGTGGATCTGTCTGATTCTGGACCCGCAGAAGTGAGAGAATATGCTCCGAAATCATTAGACGTGTCCGTCGAACCTGCGGGTCCAGAATCAGACAGATCCACACAATGATCGCGTCTCGAGCTGTCCGCCGGCGAAACAATTGTAACACACAATAAATTGAGTTCAGATGCATCACTGAATTTTCGTTTTCTATTATATCATACTCTTCATTATTCATTGTTTAACAAAACTTATGAAACTCCAAATACATTTAGTTCAAACCATGGAAAACAACATATCAAAAATTCATTATTTTCTTATGTGTCTGTCTAGAGTTGCAGCACATGTTCCACGTGGTCCCCATTTAAATCTATGCATTTTTTTCTTTCTTTTTTTGAGGCGTATGGTGAAGTTTAGCATAACGTCTTTACAAACTGACCTAGGGATGGCTCCGATCTGCTCCCTGTTGCTTTTCTTTACTTCAGAGATGGTTCTTGTTGCTTTTCTTTACTTCAGAGATGGTTCTGGGTTTGTTGACATACACCGTGTAATTCAGATAACCCTAAAGAAAGAAATCTGAGAGTCTTAAATCAGAGCTCTGTGGGGTTCCACTCAAAATCAGTTTTCAAACTGATCACACGATTTCCAAAGTTATTTTTCAGCGATTCATTGGCGGTGTGCAGCTTGCTCCATCTTACTGAAAGCAGTACTTATTTATTAGAAATGGATACATGGTCTGTAGCTCATTTTTTAAAAGTCTTCCAGGAACTTCAACTGGCGTTTCTTTGTGACTATAGCAGTGACACCATTTTCTTCAAAGAAGAATGGGACAATCAACCCTCTCTCAGAATTTCCCCGTTTTGTGTTCTATTCCACATACGCTACAGAACCTCGGATCATGTCACTAACTTTCAGTGTACCTTTATGGGTCGTCTAGAGTGGGTAGGACAGTCCTCAGATATTGCATTGAAATTCTTCACTGTACCATAGCTCTCAAACTTTTTTTATCCAGTTTCCTGTATTGAATTTGAATGAATATTTGTCCGTTCTAAAAAATGCATGAAATTACTCCTGGTTCTGCTTGTACGAGCACACGTATAGTAGTGTTTAAAACTGTGCCGTACCGGTAACCGATCGTCAACCCTTTGTTCAACACTGGCTTTGAGGAACAATCAACATATTTCTGGGTCATTATATATATATATATATATATATACATATATATATATGTGTGTGTGTGTGTGTGTGTGTGTGTGTGTGTGTGTGTGTGTGTGTGTGTGTGTGTGTGTGTGTGTGTGTGTGTGTGTTTGTGTGTGTGTGTGTGTGTGTGTGTGTGTGTGTGTGTGTGTGTGTGTGTGTGTGTGTGTGTGTGTGTAAGCAGTAGTAATGCTCTGACGTAGTGTGAAACGTAACAAGAGAGTATATATGTGTAAAATAAACATCTGTTTAACCCCAATGTGAATTTTTTCAACGTGTCATGCTATTTTTAGCAACAATGAGAGGGCACTATTGTACCATTTCTAGATTTTTATCCATCTTTAGAGAGACTTACTCATTTGCTGCGAAAACAAAATAAGTTGAAAGCTCATAGTTTTTTGCTTATGAACATGGTAATGGAAGAGAACCCCAGTTAAAAGATGTTCTCAATATAATAGTGGAGAAAGTAAATATTTATTTAATATAGAAATAGCTTCTACAACACTTTCATTAGTTTTGAATCACCAGGAAAGTCCTGATGATTTCAAACTAATGGAAGTTTTAATCACGTAGAAGTCCTTTCTGAATTATATATATATATATATATATAATGTATGTGTGTGTGTGTGTAAGCATTACTACTGCTTACAAACACATATATATATATACGTT
>OZ024740.1:47416789-47424289 GCA_964016885.1 Eledone cirrhosa
CTTGAATCTCAGTCATTGATGTTGGTTAACTGGAAAGTCCGTTGGATTGAATATCAAGCCACTACCTGCAGCCTCAGATATTCAGGACGTATCGGAGGGTTCTTGCTGTTCCAAGCATGCATGCCTTTTGAAGCGTTCCAAAAAGCGTGAAGGGGCCGATTTTCTTTAACCATCCCTGGAAACTTTTGGAGATAGTCCCCAGTGCGCCTATGACAATCGGGATCACTTTGTCCACAACCACCAGGTCAGGTCTATTGTGTTCCAGTTTTTTGTCCGTCTGTATCCTAAAATCCCACAGCACCTTCACCTGATTGTTCTCCATCACCGCCTCTGGCCTATGCTCATACCATTTCTCAGAATGTGGTAAATTGTTTACTTTGCATAGGTGCCAGTGGATCACCCTGCCCATCACATCGTGTCTCCAGCCCTTATAGTGGGTCTGGGCTAGGTGTTTACACTCGGACACAATGTGAGCCACAGTCTCCTCTCTCTCTCCACAGATCCTGCACAGTGGGCTAGCCTCCTCCTTGTAGATATGGTGCTTCAACCACTTCGTTTTGAGGGCCTGCTCCTGCGCAGCCATTAGCATTCCTTCTGTAGACTTTTTGAGGTCTCCTCTTCTCAACCAGTTCCATGTCTGTGGATCTCTAAATTCAGTTTTCTCAAAGAAGGTACTATGAAGGGATTTTCCCTTAAGGCTGCTCTTCCTCCTTGATGTTATTTCCTCCTTGGACATCCCCTGGCCTACTGTCCCCTCCTTCAGTACAGTTCTGAGCATTGGCTCCTTACTATAGGTCACGTATTTGTATAGGTTGTTTTTCTCCATCTGAACACAGTCCTCTATGCTGATAAGACCTCTTCCACCCTCAGATCTCCTTAGGTAGAGTCTATCGACATCACTCCTCTTGTGGAACATGTTGTAGATAGTCAATAGCTTCCTAGTCTTCCTATCCATTATTATTATTATTATTATTATTATTATTATTATTATTATTGTTATTGTTATTCCTTGAATCTCAGTCATTGATGTTGGTTAACTGGAAAGTCCGTTGGATTGAATATCAAGCCACTACCTGCAGCCTCAGATATTCAGGACGTATCGGAGGGTTCTTGCCGTTCCAAGCAAGCATGCCTTTTGAAGCGTTCCAAAAAGCGTGAAGGGGCCGATTTTCTTTAACCATCCCTGGAAACCTTTGGAGATAGTCCCCAGTGCGCCTATGACAATCGGGATCACTTTGACTTCATGGCAGTTCCAAATCCTTTTCACCTCCCACTTTAGGTCCTGGTATCGGTTAATTTTCTATTATTATTATTATTATTATTATTATTATTATTATTATTATTATTATTTATTGTTATTGTTCTTTGAGTCTCAGTCATTGATGTTAGTTAACTAGAAAGTTTGTTGAAATGAATATCAAGCCACTACCTGCAGCCTCAGATATTCAGGACGTATCGGAGGGTTCTTGCTGTTCCCAGCAGGCATGCCTTTTGAAGCGTTCCAAAAAGTGTGAAGGGGCCAATTTTCTTTAACCATCCCTGGAAACTTTTTGAGATAGTACCTAGTGCCCCTATGACAATCGGGACCACTTTGACTTCATGGCAGTTCCAAATCCTTTTTACCTCCTACTTTAAGTCCTGGTATCGGTTAATTTTCTCCCTCTCCTTCTCTTGCACTCTCGTGTCGAATGGGCAGGCCACATCCACAATCAGGCACGATCTTTTTTCTTTGTCCAAAACCACCAGGTCAGGTCTATTGTGTTCCAGTTTCTTGTCCGTCTGTATCCTAAAGTCCCACAGCACCTTCACCTGATCATTTTCTATCACCGACTCTGGCTTATGATCATACCACTTCTCAGAATGGGGTAAATTGTTTACTTTGCATAGGTGCCAGTGGATCACCCTGCCCATCACATCATGTCTCCAGCCCTTATAGTGAGTCTGGGCTAGGTGTTTACACTCGGATACAATGTGAGCCACAGTCTCCTCTCTCTCTCCACAGATCCTGCACAGTGGGCTAGCCTCCTCCTTGTGAATATGGTGTTTCAACCACTTCGTTTTGAGGGCCTGCTCTTGCGCAGCCATTAACATTCCTTCTGTAGCCTTTTTAAGGTCTCATCTTTTCAACCAGTTGCCTGGAGACTGGAATGTCTTCAGGCGCTCACAGCCCTCGACCAATCGGGCAATGTGATCGGTGGAAACTCCACCTCGGCGTTCTATAGAGGATTAGTGGAGGGTAAGAGCGACGACGTACTTGGGGAAACTCTAGGCGTCGACGAAAATCAACTAGCCAATCTCTTCGGAAGAACTTTCGGGCCGGGGCCTATGGACAACTTCCAGAAATCTCTTGCCTGGCAGTGCTACCGAGGAGCCTTGCCAGTTCGGGATAAACTCTACAGGCATGGAGGTGCCGTCAGCCGGGCATGTCCGAGATGCGCGCAGGGCGACGAAACCGTCCTGCACGCACTCGTCCAGTGTCCGAAAATTGCTGACTTGTGGGTTTATGTCGAACACCTGCTGTCGCGTTTAGGACGGATCCGGCTATCATCTGAGTCCATCATGAGGATTGCCCTGCCCTCGTCCTTTAGCCGTGAAGGGCAGGCAGTTTTTATCTGTCTGGTGGCCATGGCGAAAGAGATAGTCTGGTGGACACGTTTGAAAGGGCTGAAGACGAGCACTTACCTCTTCGGTGATGCTCTGATTGACTTTTTCAAATTTCATTTGAAAAGGAAAATCAGAGTAGAGAGGGAAGTGCTCTCTTCCCAGCATTTTGTTGAAAGATGGGTGAGAGAAGCAAGAATGGCCCGAGTGAATGGGCCTACTCTGAGTATATATCTGTAAATTAAAGGTGGAAAACTGGGAGAGGGCACTTGCCTTGGTGGTCAGGGTCATTGTGGCTTTTTACTGGGCTTTCTCCACAAATGTCCCTCCGAAGTCTCCCCCCTATTGGGGAATTTTTCATTGTTATTTTCATTGTTATTTTTTGTTACATCCTCTGTTTTTGTTTTTTACACGCAGAAATGCCCATTTGTACCGTCCTGCATCGTTCTGCACTGTCCTTAATGTCTACTTTATGTAAACCCTTGTGGTTAATAAAGAAATCATTATTATTATTCCTTACATTAAACTGCAACTATGCTGACAATCTTTAAATAATGTCTTCCTTGTGAAATTTGTGGTCTGGTTTTGCTCAACTAATGAATATATATATATATATATTTATATATATATATATAAATTACACAATAATCAAAACTATGTTCAAAACACTTTATTGCTGACAATCGTTTCTCCCAAACTTTCCTGTTTGGAATCATCGGAGCACTAGCAAAGTTTGGATATATAATTAACTTCCTATTCAACTCAACAATCATATAGATACATGGATATTAATGCTGTCAACAACAGTTTCGTATTTACAGAGTGGAATGTATGTGACAGAGATTACAAGAGTATTATATAATAATTAAAGAGACACAGAGTGGAATGCATGTGACAGAGATTACAAGAGAATAGTATAATAAAGAGGCTGTAAGGCAGAAAGTTACTCATAAAACGAGGACATTAGCAGTACATATGCAAGCGTATGGAGAGTGCAAATGCGTTAGGGTTATACAGGACAGCTAGGTAGGAAACAAGCAATGGTACTAGAAATATAAAATTACTGTATGGCAAAGGTATCACATAAAATAACACAGGTTTAGAAGCATATCAAGCAGGCAAAGATGTTTGTGTATTAAAATTATGAGTTTGTGGTGGATATAGTGTGATAATTGTTTCTGTAATGTTCAAATGTGCATGTGTTGAGAGTATCAATGTTATTGTTTTCTTTTCCATTACATTGGTTATATTTTATTTAAGTGAATGTTTATAATTAGTTACAGCTATGGATTGTATATTGATCCTATTATACTGTTATCCAGGGTTCGAGTTGTTCTGGAGTGATTCTTCTAACGGTTTAATTTCCGGAAGTGAGTGTGAGATCTATATTAGGGGGAGCTAATGTGAAAGGGGAGGTAATTAGCGACTAATTTGTATATGATAGAAAAAATAGAAAAAGTGTATAGTTATTTACAGCTCCAATTAGTTAAATTCCTTGTGCTAATATACATTATATTGTGTTACAAGTGAATCCCTTTTATATAATGCTATTTATTTATATTTAATTTTAAATACTATCTATTTTACTATAATACATTAAAGGTCTCATAGTGGTGGATTGGCAGTATCGGTAGAGGGTCGGACGCCATGCTTTCTAGCATAGAGTTACGGCCCTTGCCATTCTGAGTTCAAATCCCGCCAAGGTTAACTTTGTCTTTCATCCATACGGGTCGATAAAATAAAGTACCAGTAATGCACTGGATAATTGCTGGCCTTTTACCAACAGTAGAAACAATTATATTGTTATCTATCCATTACTGGATAAAATATAAATAAGTTATAGAAAAATTGTATAGTTGTTTACAGCTCCAATTAGTTAACTCTCTTATTTTATTAATATACATTATATTATGTTATAAGTGAATTCCTTATATATAATTGTTTCTACTTTTGGCACAAGACCAGCAATTACCCAGTACACTACTGGTACTTTATTTTATCGACCTCGTAAGGATGAAAGCCAAAGTTAACCTCGGCGGGATTTGAACTCAGATCATAAAGGGACGTAACTCTATGCTTCAAAACATGGCGTCTGACCTTCTACCGATACTGCCAATCTACCTTACTGCTATTAATTTATACATTTAATTATAAATACAATTTATTTTCCTATAATACATTAAAGGTATTATTATATTATTACCTAAGGTATTACCTTAGATAAAAACACTAAAAGCGTTAACTTCCTTGATGCTACCCTTTGCCTGAAATATATACACCCCTTCATAAACCAAACGAAAAACTACTTTATGTAGATACCAACTCTAACCACCCTAAATCCATATTAAAATCAATTACTAAAGGAATATCAAATAGAATCTCTACTCTATCATATAATGAAACCATATTTAACAGTAATTCCCAATACTATAATGAAGCCTTAGCTAAATCAGGCCATAAAAATGAAATTAAATTTCTACCTATAAAATCACCTAGTTACAACATTATTTCTCACAATATGGCCATGAGGAAAAATAATAAAAGTACTAGCCACTCTAACTATAATACGAAGGGTAATATCAAACTTAACTCGCACCAGAATAAACACCCCAATAATAATATAAACATAAATATAAACAATACCTCAAAAAGCATTGCAAAAAACAAAAATAGAAGAACTGATACATTTTTCAATCCCCCTTTCAATCTAAACGTTTCTACCAACTTGCCTAAGGCTTTCTTCTTAATCCTAGAAACAATCTTCCCAGTCGGCCACAAATACCATAATCTTATCAATAAAAATACCATTAAAATTTCTTACTCTACCACACCTAACATCGCATACCATATAGCTAGTAGTAATACAAGGATGATTAATAATTATTTCCAACTAAGTAAATCACAACGGGGGGTAAACTTACATAGCAACGTAGTACCAGAGAATTCTAGTAGTAATAATAGTAATGGTAATAGCACTAATGAAATTAATAACAATGAGAATGATAACCATCATTACCCTAATGATATCCCTAACAACCATGCATCTACACAACATAGTAACCGGCAAGCAAACAACCAGAATAACTGTAACTGTAGAACAAATAGAACTTGCCCCTTAGGTAAAAATTGCTTAATTAAAGACATGCACAGTCAATACAAACAACTCTTCAAAAACATATATCGGTTCGACTTCGAACTGCTTCAAGACGAGATATAACTCGCATCTCCACACTTTCCAAAATCGCAATCTAGCCAACTCCACTTCTTCATCTAACTACATACACTCTCTGAAAGCTAGGAATAGACCATATACACTTCAATGGGAAGTAATAGATAGAGACGCATCTTATAAACCACCGAATAAATTATGTAACCTCTGTCTTCTAGAGACCCGCACTATAATCTATTCTAAGCTAAGCCGGTTAAATAGAAAATCTGAAATTTTTTCCATGTGCCAACACTACCACCGACACTCTTTGCATACCTTTAAACCCAGCTGCTAGTATATAACAATGTCAGATCTGGATTACTCACCACTATTAACACTTCACCTCTAGGTCTTACCAGCATATAATTACCCCCCACAGCATCACACTCTACGATCAGCTCATTCCTCTACATAACTCCTATTTATCTCAAACCTTATACTCTACAATAACTATTAGGAATAAACATAAAGATACCACCATTTAATATAACTACTATAGCTTACTTATATTTTATTCAGTAATGGAGAGGTAATAATATAATAAGACCTTTAATGTATTATAGGAAAATAAATTGTATTTATAATTAAATGTATAAATTAATAGCATTATATATAAGGGATTCACTTATAACATAATATAATGTATATTAATAAAACAAGAGAGTTAACTAATTGGAACTGTAAACAACTATACATTTTTTCTATAGCTTATTTATATTTTATTCAGTAATGGATAGATAACAATATAATGAGACCTTTAATGTATTATAGGAAAAGAGATTGTATTTAAAATTAAATATAAATAAATAGCATTATATAATAGGGCGGTGAATTGGCAGTATCGGTAGAGGGTCAGACATGCTTTCCAGCATAGTTACGTCCCTTTATGATCTGAGTTCAAATCCCGCCTAGGTTAACTTTGCCTTTCATCCATACGGGGTCGATAACATAAAGTACCAGTAATGTACCGGGTATTTGCTTGGGCCAAAAGTAGAAACAATTATATAAAAGGGATTCACTTTTAACACAATATAATGTATATTAGCACAGGGAATTTAACCAATTGGAGCTGTAAACAACTATACATTTTTTCTATGTTTTCTATCATATACAAATTAATCGCTAATTACCTCCCCTTTCACATTAGCTCCCCTTAATATAGATCTCAAACTCACATCCGGAAATTAAACCGTTAGAAGAATCACTCCAGAACAACTCGAACCCTAGATAACAGAATAATAGGATCAATATACAATCCATAGCTGTAACTATTTATAAACATTCACTTAAATAAAATATAACCAATGTAATGGAAAAGAAAACAATAGTATTAATGCTCTCAACACATGCACATTTGAACATTACAGAAACAATTATCACACTACATCTACCATAAACTCATAATTTTAATACACAAACATCTTTGTCTGCTTGATATGCTTGTAAATCTGTGTTATTTTATGTGATACTTTTGCCTTATAGTAATTGTATATGCCTAGTACCATTGCTTGTTTCCTACCTAGCTGTCCTTATATGCCTAACGCATTTGCACTCTCTATACGCTTGCATATGTACTGCTAATGTCCTCGTTTTACGAGTAACTTTCTGCCTTACTGCCTCTTTAATTATTATACTATTCTCTTATAATCTCTGCCACATGTATTCCACTCTGTGTCTCTTTAAGTATTATA
>OZ024740.1:47426789-47439289 GCA_964016885.1 Eledone cirrhosa
CCAGGAATCAAACTCACAACCTCGCGATTGTGAATCTAATTATCTACCTCAGCCACGCGCCTTCACGAGTATATATATATATTGTTATATTTGAGAATGGTTATGTGGCCAGTATTGCTAATTAAAACAGGCACTATTTCATTTTCACTTCAGCTTTATTATTATTTATTAGTCGAAGTTCTTTCCTCACAAATTGTCTGACCTCCTCAATAACTATTTGCTTTCCTCTGTGCCTCTTCTTTTTTTCTGGTCCTATTTTGTTTGCCTCACCCAAACAAAATGGAGTGAACAAAATAAGATTAGAGAGACGCAGCGGTACAAAGGAAATCAAATAGTCATTGTAGAGGACACAAATTGTGTGACGAAAGGATTTTCACGAACTAACTAATAACTTATAATAAATCTGATGTGCGTATGTTTTTATGGGCAATATTGGAAATATGACCATCCCCAAATATAACAATATCTGATCGCATCAAGAATCTGACAAAACAACTATATACATACATATATCGAGCATAGGTTGCACTCACAAACAATTGGTCAAATGCACGAATACTGAAAACTTTACCAGCGACCAAGACACAAGATAAAGACTTCTGCTTAATACTACTTATTGATAATGTCATGGCTGCTACAACTACCGTAGCCTACATAAATAAGATGTTGCAGATCTACAAGCACGTAATTATGAAAGAAATGCTGCGTGTCTATTATAAAGCAAGTATGCTCCGAATACTTCTACAAGGCGAGAGCATATGTAAATGTATGTAAATATGTATATAATGTTATAACTGTTACAATATCGGGCTTTTAAATGCCATATAACCACTAACAATGTGTTCCAGGAACTGGCAAACTGAAGGCAACGTTAATTCATCAATCTTAAACATTCATTAACCTTCTGTAACAGTGGAGATTACAGTGATAATGAATGGGACTCTACTGGAACTCTTGACCCAAAGGAAATAGCAAACAAATCTCCCTTAAATGGCACCCTACCTTTTAAAAAGCACTGAATAATGTAATGTAGTCCTAAATAAACGATAACATAGTAGTTACTGGAGACTTAATTGGTGCTTCACAGCAATGAATGTAAAGAATATGTAGGGTAACTGTGTTCGCTTATTGAAGGAAATGTTTCCAAAAGGGTGAACCTAAATGATATTACTACGTTGTCTATCAACTTGTGACTGAAAACAAACATTGTGCATCATAAACATATGTATATACACACATTTATGTGTACATTTATGTATATTCAAATTGTTTGAAATTCACATCTAACCTCTGAGATATCACCATCAGCTTATTGAAGAGGAAATCAAATATATGAACTATAGTGAATACATACATATAGTCAACTACATGCCCATACATTATCCCGAAAACATATGTGCGCATACTGTTACAAACACACATACACACACACAGGTATGTACAACCCACTCACGCTTGGGTCCATGTTCCATTTTCTCTGTTAATTTCTTGTCTTGGTTACAAATGTCTAAGTTTGAATTCCAGGTGAGGAAACTGTGACGCTGAGTTATAGTAAGTATGGTGCATGTTTGAGTTTAAATTTTAACTCAGCATGATTCTATTTGTTTATATTAAATCATTATCTATTATTTCAGCTTCAATTTTTACCTTATATATGTCTTGATTTTCTCTTTGCGTGCATCCTCTTTCATACTTGAAGTCTTTAAAAGTCTTTTCCATATCCCTGTACTCTATACCCTAAATTCCTGTCTATGCTACAGCATATTCTCATTACCACCCGCAAATATTATATATACATATATTTATATACATACATACATACATACATATATATATATATATATATGTATATATATATATATATATGTATATATATATATATATATATATATATATATATATATATATATATATATATATATATATATATATATATATTTATATATATATATATATATATTTATAATATATTTATATATATTTATATTTATATATGTATATATATGTACATATATGTACATTATATATATATATGTGTGTATATATATATATATACAAAAAAGTTTATATATATATATATATATACTTTTTTGTCAATGGAAGATACACAAAAATATATTCCCTCAAACATACATGCTGAGCAAACGAATTACAATAAGTTCTCCAAACAATTCCTCCTTTTCTCTCCTCAGGAACTGATTGTGATTCTTGAAATATAAGCTTCTGTGTACATGCTCTTTCCTCATGCCTGTCCTGATTCATCTAACTGCTTTCCCTTTGTCCTAAAAATGTTTTACTATTAATAATTCCCTCGCTGTTATTTAATCTAAATAAGACAGAATTTTACCATAATATAGTGTTCGGATGGAGTTAACATAATTGTAAGATATTTTCCGTTATTCATATAATGTAATAGGTAAGACTGAAACATAGTATAACCTGCTTGGTATCGGAAAGTCATACATTGAAACTGTACTGCTAGCTACCTATTTCTAAACATTCTATATTTCATAATTTCAGATTTTTTTTAATTCTTAAAGAACTTTGATATGGATGCAATAAACCAAGTAGTAAATAATGGAAAAATGATTTTAATGTTGATTTTATTTAAATTAGATTTGAAAAATTTATCAGTCTGTCTATAATTCTCACACATATGGATATGCTTCAAATAATTTATTAATTTACTACTAGATTTAAAGCTGTTTTGATTATATTAATAAATACAGAGGAGTTAACATATTTTAAACTGAATGTGATTAGTTAAAATAACGTCATATAAACACATTTTATATTACATATATTAAAACTGTAAATGCAAATCATTTTTGTTTTAAATTGCAGATAATATGGAAATGTTAGGGTTAATCTAGGGTCTAAATATCATTGCTACAAATTCCAACTAGAGCAAGTTTTATAAATAGTTAAAACAAACTGAAAAGTTGTTATTGCATGTTTGCCTTTATTTGAGGCTTTTTCCCCCTCTAACTTCTTTCCTAAACTATTCCATTCTTTCCTTACCTTGAAACTTTATTCCAATCTTTCTTTCATATCATTAACTTGAAAACATTTTCTTTGATAAAAATAACAAAATCAAATTGTGGCGCTTAAAACATAATTGACCATATACATAACAATATAAATACATTAGCAAAGCATACGTTCTACTAATACAGATTTAATACATTAAATAATTTATTCATTTATACGAATATTTCGATTGGTTTCTGGGTAGACAATATCTAAATGCCTATTAACAACTGTTTCTTGCGTTGTACGTTAATATATTGCTAAGTGACAATGTTATTAAAAACAATATGATTCGTTCCAATATATTTGAATGTTATCTAGGGTAAAGTTAAAGTTATTCTTTACTCCTTTAACTAAACTGTAGAATTTGTAAAAAAAAACATTTGTAAAAGCTGTTTTATAATATCAGAGAAATTTCGAGTTTAAAATTAACCTCCTAACTAGTATTACTATATGTTTATGTTATTAAGGTTATCGTTCAACAATCAAAATAAAATATAGATTTAACGTAGTTTAATGTTAAAGTATGTTTGGAATCTATAAGCAATATTTAATTTCCTTAGAACAACATTATTTAGGATTAATTATCAGTCATTTTTGTTTTGCTCACTTTCAAATAAATTTGGTTCAAGCTTCATTATATTGGTGATAACTCGTATGAACATAAAGCAAGATAAATGCAACTATAATAATAATAATAATAATTGAATACGTTATACCGAAAATATTTATTTACATACAGATGCACACTCATACGCATATATCTACAAACATTCATATATATAGATAGATATGTATGTAAGTATATATCTATATCTATATCAACATATATATATATATATATATATATATGTGTGTGTGTGTGAGTGTGTGTGTGTGAGTGTGTATGTGAGTGAGAGAGAGGGGGTGATGAGGCTTGTGTACGCTTATTCTAGTGAAAGTAGGATGTTGTTAGTTTTTATCAAGAGCCACAATGGCAGACATTAATCTTGAATGGAATAACAGAGCAGTAATTTGTGAAATGGAGAAATAATTATCTGATTATAATCAGACAATGCTTGATCATAGATATTGCATACGTATGTACGAGAAAAACTAAAGTGAGGTGTAAAACCTAAATTTTCAACAGTAATAAAAAATAACCGTTCTGCAGTAGCAGCTAACTCTGGTTAGCTAAGAAAAAAGAACACATAAATACTTCGAGATAGACATAAGTAATTATAATATTCCCTGATAACATTAGATTGAGCTCGGCCTCAACAGAGTAAGTGATGCACTTGGATGTGGCTGTGTGGTCGCCAATCGACAAATAAAGAAATATATGATTTGCAATGCAAATTCTACCTACAACAACAACAACAACAACAACAACAACATGATTAATAATAATAATAATAATAATAATAATAATAATAATAATAATAATAATAATGGATGCAGCCCATTATGCCGTGTATGCAAAAAACAACCAGAGACCATTGACCATATAATTTCAATGTGCAGTCCTATAGCTCCAACCGAATACCTAAACAGGCATGACAGAGCTGCACAATACATACATTGGATAATGTGTAAGCATTTTGCCCTGCCCCATGAAAAGAATTGGTGGGAGCATCAACCACCTCGCATACTTGAAAAAGATCACATCTCAATCTTGTAGAACTTTAGCATCCAAACAGACCGAAAAATAGATGCAAATGGACCTGATATAATATTGAAGGACTTTAAAAAGAGGGTATGTCTGCTAATTGATATGTCCGTTCCAATAGACAAGAATGTATCTATAAAAACATTTGAAAAATTGAGCAAGTATAAGGACCTGGAGATAGAAATTGGAAAAATATGGAAATTGAGAACTAAAACAATACCACTGGTTGTAGGCGCTCTGGGAATGATACCTAAGGGGTCTAATGATTACTTATCGCAAATCCCAGGAAACCCGCGTATAGGAGAAATACAAAAGATAGTACGAATGGGAACTGCCCATATACTAAGGAAGATTCTGTCAATATAAGTACATCACAAGTCTAAACACTAAAGATGCATGTGTGAGTATGTATGTTCTTTCTTGAACATGGCGGACCTTGTTGTCTCTTGAGGTCACTGGTTGTGACTTGGTGATAACCTGTATGAACATAAAGCAAGATAAATGCAACTGTAATAATAATAATAATAATAATAATAATAATAATAATAATAATAATAATAATAATAATAATAATAGTAATAATAATAATAATAATAATAATAATATCAACCACCTCCCATACTTGAAAAAGATCACATCTCAATCTTGTGGAACTTTAGCATCCAAACAGACCGAAAATAGATGCAAATAGACCTGATATAATACTAAAGGACTTTAAAAAGAGGGTATGCCTGCTAATTGATATGTCCGTTCCAATAGACAAGAATGTATCTATAAAAACATTTGAAAAATTGAGCAAGTATAAGGACCTGGAGATCGAAATTGGAAAAATGTGGAAATTGAGAACTAAAACAATACCAGTGGTTGTAGGCGCTCTAGGAATGATACCTAAGGGGTCTAATGATTACTTATCGCAAATCCCAGGAAACCCGCGTATAGGAGAAATACAAAAGATAGTACTAATGGGAACTGCCCATATACTAAGGAAGATTCTGTCAATATAAGTACATCACAAGTCTAAACACTAAAGATGCATGTGTGAGTATGTATGTTCTTTCTTGAACATGGCGGACCTTGTTGTCTCTTGAGGTCACTGGTTGTGACTTGGTGATAACTCGTATGAACATAAAGCAAGATAAATGCAACTGTAATAATAATAATAAACTCTAAAATTAATTTCAACATGGAATCATAGAACCCTAAAATATTTTAAGAAACATTTAGGGTAAACTTTAGTGTGTTATCTACCCAAAATCATTCCAACTAATTCTAATCCAACTTATAACTTCTATCTCTCTCTTTCCCGCCATCTTTGTCTTTCTATCTCTTTTCCTTGATTATTCTGGTTTTCTCTGCTGTGCTTTCGTGTGTATCTTTCTCTCTTTCTCTCTCTTTCTCTTACTCTCTCTCTCTTTTACTCGTATACACACACACAAACACAAACAAACACAAACACACATACATACACACACACACACACACACACACACACACATATATATATATATATATATATATATATATATATATATATATATATATATATATATATATATATATATATACGTATATATATATATATATATATATATATATATATATATATATATATATATATATATATATATATATATATATATATATATATATATATATATATACGTATATATATATATATATATATATATATATATATATATATATATATATATATATATATATATATAAAGATAAAATGAAATTCAGTTGTATGTAATCATGGGAAATTTTAATTGAACGCAGCCTAAACTGATCCTACCCTCGCCTGCAATCTAATAGTTTGGCTCCGCTAAATCTTTTCCCCTTCATATGCCTTTTCTGCTATCTGACAGTCCCCATCCGTGAAACATACTTCTGTTGCGAATACAACACAGTTTTACACACTATATCTTTTATTAATCAACGATTAAGTTTCCAGATTTTTTATAGCATTTATTTCATTGTAAATAAGCAGTTTCTTTCAAAATCAATTTTATATAACATCGTGTTTTCCCCATATTTTGTTTTCCCCAGTTTCTCATAATTGTTTTCTTTGATAAATCCCTATTACATTTGGTTGCCATATTTGCAAACCTGTGATTTACGTTTTGATAGTGAATTTTTCAAATATGCATGTTTATTTACAATTCGTTTATTTTCCGAAATTCAGAAGATTTATTTTCGTAAAATAATTTGCGATTAAAAGAAGTGTATATAAATGATTTTAGTGGAAATAGTATTTGATTAAAATGGAAATACATTACCTGAGGATAGTTATTAAGAAAGGCTTTTTTATCTTTACCTTCGTTAATGTATACCTAATATTAAAATATTGTAAACATATCGCAGGATTTGGGTATATGGTCTTAATAATTAACGTTTATTGATTACAGTTCTTAAAGTTTTCATCTTTATTCAAAATACAAAGATTTGTGAAAAAAATTTCTTTCGGTGCTCATATTTTGTTCATTGTCATCAAATAGTTTTGTATATAGATATTTCAAAACTTTTCTTCTGTTCTGATTATTGATATATATCTTCAAAGTAACAGTGATTAGTCAATTTAAATGATATATATCTCCCCTGTGATAAGAATGAATTAAAATGTTACAAATATCTCTTGAAATCTGTAAGCATCCGCTATTATATGTTGCAAAATTAGATGTAATTTTCTTGCTGCAATTTTTTAACTTAAACACGTATTTCTGAAACAGAATGTTTCAAAATAATTTTACTGAATTTGATTAATTTCAAGGATATATTTTCTGATTAATGTATACTGCGGTTAACACTGTGGGGATAAATTTCAGATCCCACCATGTTGAAATTGTATTAAACCTGTTTGATATCGGACATAAACACCACATCATCCTATATCATGTTTAACTTTCACAATGCATTTCGGTTATGAAAATATGGAGATCCTTTTAGAGTACAAAATAATTTAAATTTATGGTTTTTACCAATGCGTTTCTCTTTTGAAAATATGGAGATCTTTTTGGAGCAAGAGGTAGGTTCTCATTTTGTTTGAGTGTACAAAACAATTTAAATTTCTAGTTTTAATAATTTCGCAGCATCTTTGAGAAAGGCGTGAAATTCTAACAGTTTCTTTCACATGTGAACACGTAACATGTACAAAAAATAAATAAAATAAACAAAACACTTAATCAGCTATTCAACTTTCTTTACTTCAGATGCAATTATTTCTAATTGGATTTTTCTTTTTGCATGTCTTTTCCAACTGACCGTCATTCATATAATACTTGTCGAATTTCAGGTGAAGAGCTAGCAAAAAGGTTAATGGCTCCTCCCAAGTACCATCGACATCTATTAAGAAACAAGAGCGTTCTTGATGGTAAAAGACTTCGAAGACAACTGGCTGGAGCAGGTAAATGTTTCTATCAGATTTTAATTCTTTTTATTCATCACATCTATATTTTTAACTATACTTTTTATTTACACGAGAAATAGATAAACGATAATATATGTATGATAATGTAAAAGTGAGAGAGTATGTGTGTGTAACTAAGAAAGAAACCCTTATATTACCACATGTAATCAGCGTAGAACAAAGGTTAGCTAAACAGAGGTTCATTTCATGTATGCATCTGTTCTCGAATTTTATAGCTTCTGTGTCACGTTAACAACAGACTATATATATATATATATATATAGTAATAATAATAAATTTGAAGACTAAAACCCAAAGAGGGCTCGATAAGGATAAATATATATCAAATATATAAGAACCCTAAAGCGATTCTTTGCGTAAACTTTAATCTCTTATATATATATATGTAAATATGATAATAATGGAGCTGTGGAGCTGCAAATGGGTTACATATGAAAAAGTTTGTCCTCATCAGTGGCCTTCCAACCGTCGTAGGCATTTCGTCGCATATATATATATATATATATATATATATATATATATATATATATATATATACATATGGTTATCCAGACCACTGTGCTACTATTTACACCAACACATCACCCGTCTTTCTCCATTCAAATTAGAAGCTATAAACTTAGTGATTGTAATGTCAAGTGAGAATATTTTCGAAACAGCGAGCGGGTTTGAAATTATTATAAATGTAAGCTATCGCCGTATTTTGACTAAAGAAATTAAAGAAATTATTTTAGCCTGATAGTGGGGTTAAGAACCCTCGGTGAAATGGAAAAAGATGAGTATTGACGTACATGGGAGTACGTCAATACTCCCATGTACGTCAATACTCATCTTTTTCCATTTCTCCGAGGGTTCTTAACCCCACTATCAGGCTAAATAATTTCTTTAATTTCTTTAGTCAAAACACGTCAATAGCTTACATTTCTAATAATTTATATATATATATATATATATATATATATATATATATATATATATATATATATATATGGCTTCAGCCGGATGGCTGGAACAGGTAAAAGAGGAAAAGAGAGAATATGCGAATATGCGGGTGTGTATGAAGAGTTGAAGGAACATATCGTTCCTTTTTAATATTTGAAGAATTTAATATTCTGAACCTATTTTATGCCATTTGTCCATATTTATTATTCTCTGAAATATTAGGAAGCCATTTCCATTATTATTTAGTACAAGGAGAGTAGTGTGTTCACATGTACTTTGTAGGCCCTCTCAGACCGGGTGCGAGATACGACTTTGGTGAAAGACTTCAGAAATTAGAATGTATATAATTTGAGGTGATTGCTCAGTTTTGGTTCTGAGCAGGTAGCGCGTATCATTGCACAACCTTTTTCATCCTATTGAGTATTGTTTATTTGTACTACTTAAGAAATTGAATTTGCCCCATTCAAGTTTGGTGGTTGTTACTGAGAATTAAATGTAGGATTGTGTTCTTAATGTTACTATTATTACTGATTTCTGCAGTAGAATTGCTTGAGATATTGCACTCTTCTTTTTTAAATTAGTTTTATTTCCACCAACAAATCATTTTGTATTTTATGTAGTATAATTTCAGGAGAATTTTTTATTCCATTTATTTGGGGATATAGGTTTTAACATAGATTTGGTAACTTTTCCTGTGTATTACTAAGATTTTATAACCTCTTCCTGCATAACCCTTTATTTATTATTTCAATTATCTATTGCTCATTCTGACTAGAAACTAAATGTGTCGTTATTGCTTTTTTCTAAATAGGAAGCTTGACTGACACCGAAGAATATTACATGGTGAGCGCTCATAACACTCTTCGTCGAAGGACTAACAAGAAAGAATTGGTAAGTAATGTAGGCTTTTAAAGAACACTTTCCTTTTTCATCTCACACTTTGATTATATATGAAGAGATGAAGGAAGATATCGCAATAGAATTACGTACATTTCTATGTTCCTTTTTAATATTTGAAAGTTTTACGACACACTATTATGGTCAAACATTTTAAAGGATGTTTTCACCTTCATAATATATCTCTATTTCAGACATGGAACCGATATTTAAGCAGATGGGCTAATTATGTTATTCGCTGTACCGAGGAGTATCCTGGTCCCAGAAGTGCATACACTAACTTCGGAAAGATGTTCACATCAGACCGTGACAAGGATGAAGTAAGTTATCTTAATTATTTAAACCAGTATTATTTTATCGAATGTTGTTTTGATATGCGCGCGAAGTTAACAATTTGTCATTTGTAGTTTTGTGCTTGTATTTACTAAATGCATTCGTTAGTTTTATAACATTTATATTATCACCATAGTTTGAAATATCTCGATAGGTTTAATGACTCGACAGCAATTCGAGGTTAAAAAAGAGAGTAGGCTTGTGCTCCACGTCTTTACTAAAACATATTAGCAGCATCTGTAAAACAGTTTTGTATGGGAATTGAGAAAACCGCCATGAATTTAATTCACTGAAAACTAACGTTTTTCATAATTGGGTCATCGTATAAATTTAGAAGTATTGTTTACAACAAACGTTCTATGGAATAGTTTTCTAAAAGTAATATGGTGCAATTTACACGAGGCAAAATATAGATGATATTATATTCGGTATGGTAAATATATGTCAACTGATCAACAGCAGCCGACTGGTTGGCGAAGTTCTAACCTATTTTTCAAAGATTAACGAAATCAAGTTACAGGTTGATTCCATTATCTTTAGCAGAGACAGAGGTAATAATACGGGGAAATTGTCGTTAAATCCAGTATAGACTCAAATATAATTAATTTCGGATATATAGAGTACAAATTCCTACTTGTTTTTCGCTCCACGTAATACAAGATACATTTGCTATGTTTTTAAATAAAGAAAAAGTACAAAATAAAATACTTTTGTATATATCAAAATGTTAATATGAATATTAACATTTATGGACGTCAAGACAAAAAGGAATATGATCAAGAACTGAAATTCCTTCATTAGTGCCTTACCTCCTCTACTATCGTTCGATTTTATTATATAAATTTGTGATGTTTTGAGATAGCATTACATAGTTTTCATAAAGTTATTTTTTGTTTGAGGTCAGCAATACCATTTCTATTTTGTCCTCATTCTCCGTAGCTTTTCAATTTTTATAATATGTTCAACAACGAACACCAGTAATTAACTTGGGACCGAAGAAATGCATATGGAGATTAGGATATTTTTCCCTTAAATAGAAAATTCTTCGAAATTAAAAAAAACACATGGAATCAACTTGTTTTTCTTATGAGTTATCCAGCAAAGGATATTGTTTAAAATATCTCAGGAGAGGGGTGGTCATATATATATTTAAGTATACGCTCTTGTGTGAAATGGAGAAGCTTAAATTTATGATCACATACAAAGGTTTTAATGCGAGAAAGTATATACTTGACGATTGGTCAGGCTACATTACACGACTTGGCAATGGGCTTGGCCAAACTTATGCACAACACACAAATTATACTAACCATTTCAGGCATTTTCTATATTCTGTACAGCGTAGGTATAACAATATTCTTCCATACACGGAACAAGAGGGGGTAATGATTCTCTGATGACGACGCAATAACACTTGAAATACATAAGAATAATCTCTTGTTTTTCTGTTAATAGGAATAGTTGAAAAGATTTATATTTTACATTTCATTCTTTTAACAACAAAGGATATTAATTGAAACATAATAGACATATCACCTTAAACTTATCTTAAAATCTTCAGATATCCGGTGTAAGTAATATTTTAATGTTCTACTTGTTTGTATGTTTTTATGAAAGATATCGATTATATGTGAGTGTCTTCTGTTCTTGGTATTTTAGCGCCAAATTTACATGGATGAGTTATAGTCAACGAATCGATATTTTATACATCGATATAATTACATTATATATATGTGTGTGTGTGTGTGTGTGTGTGTGTGTGTGTGTGTGTGTGTGTGTGTGTGTGTGTGTGTGTGTGTGTGTGTGTGTGTGTGTGTGTGTGTGTGTGTGTGTGTGTGTGTGTGTGTGTGTGTGTGTGTGTGTGTCAAATAGAAACATATCTTGATAGCTGAAATATACTAGTAATATATTAAGAATAAAACATAGAGCAACCTAGATAACAAGGGGTAAAGTTTATCAGATTATAAATGTGTGCTTTGTTGTATGATTGCCCCTAACAATTCTCATAAAAGAGTGGTCCTTTGAAACTTACACAGTATGTTTAAACCCTGCTTGTTTTCAATGCATGTTGCTGTCTTTTTCATTTTAGGTTATTATGCGCGTGGGAAATCGCATATGGCATCTAAGCAAACGCGTGCGTGCTTTTCTTATCTCCTGTTAATTTGTTGGTGATGGTTAATCAAGAAACAAGTCAATTCCAACTAAAGTTTTTCATTTTAT
>OZ024740.1:47444289-47446539 GCA_964016885.1 Eledone cirrhosa
TACATGTACCAATGAATGTCTATATATATATGTATGATATATGTATTAAACATCATTTGCATCTTACCACAGTCTTAGGTCGATTCAACTCTTGAATAGACAGAAACTGTGCAATCTCGTAGAACCTGTATTTCAAACAGTGTGCGTACAGTTGAATGTGTAAAGCTCAGTCCATTACGCATTTCTCAATTAGCAATTTAACTAAGTACACTACCGATGAACAACATAATAAAGTAATCAAAACATGTGAATATGCTTTGGGACACGTCATAGAGGATTAATATTTCTATTTTTTTATGAATTCTGAAAAGAATTTTCATTATTAACACTACCTAATGGCGGATTGGCAGAGTCGGAAGAGCGTCGGACAATATGGTTTTCAGCATAGAGTTGGGGCCCTTTACGCTCTGAGTTCAAATCCCGCCGAGGTTAGCTTTGCCTTTCATCCTTACGGGGTCGATAAAATAAAGTACCAGTAATATACTGCAATCGACTTAATCGACTTTTCCCTCCACCCCAAAATTACTGGCCTTGTGCCTAAAGTAGAAACGACTATTAACAACACCTAAACATATAAACGCATGAAAATATTTCCAGGACGTCTTTTATTAATAGTAGATAAAATGAAGTACCAGTAATGTACTGGTATAATTGATGGCCTCTGCCAAAAATAGAGACAATTATATATGAGAGAGGGCGGTGGGTTGGCAGTATCGGTAGAGGGTCAGACGCCATGCTCTGCAGCATAGAGTTACGCCCCTTTACGTTCTGAGTTCAAATCTCGCCGAGGTTTACTTTGCCTTTCACCCTTACGAGGTCGATAAAATAAAGCACCAGTAACGTATTGGGGTCGATTTAATCGACTTTCCCCTTCCCCAATTACTGGCCTTATATGCCTATACTAGAAATCATTAATAGTAGTATAACATCAAAAATGATACAAGATTTATATAATTGCTAGTTGATATCAGATTACGAAGGATAAGATAATATATTTACTATGTAATCGAACTTGATTTGTTTGGTATTAATTATTCATGTTTAGAATGTGGCCCTATTTCATCTGGTATAGTTATCTAAGTGACTATGTTTTACTATACTTTAATATTTCTGTAAAATTAGAACTAATTTTCAAGCAAAGATATTCAATCGAAATTTGTAATTTGTATTAATTTCAATTTTCTCCATCTTATTTGCAGCTTTGTTCTACATACAGATTTAACTTTCAATTTACCTCAAATGGAAAAGTTATGATCCTTATTTGAAAACAATTGACGACATAAAAGACAAATATTTCAATGATATCATTAAGAATGATGAACAAAGTTATTCTACGTATTTTAATGCAACAAAAGAATATTGTGTCACACTTTTTGACAGTACACCGACTAAATTCAATGATATATATTCTATCATCATCTCTTTGAATTCACCTAAGTAACCTTTTCTTATTTCCAATTCAGGCTGTGTATCATGTCGTATTTCAATGGGGTAATGAAGGCTATGACATAACTAGAGAATTAGAAACTGGATGCCGTACTCCCGAGGACAGAGATACTTGCAACCATAATACTAATGTAAGTTAGACTTGTCTTTGTCATCATATTTTGCGTCATGAAATCTTAATGGCTAGAGTGTTCAGTGCACAAACGTAAAGTAGAGTCTCCTGCGATACGTTGTGTCATTGAGCATGACACTTTATTTCCCTTTGATACAATACATTAAGCTGGATAAAACTAGTGGTTCCTGTAACTCAAAGTTCTCTCTTTGTCACACATTGTGACACACTGAATTTGGGTACACGCGTTTGTGGACAACTATGATTTGGGTACACGCGTCTGTGGAATGCTCTATTCCTTGCAAATTACTTTTACGAGCTGGCTGTTCCGCCGATCAAACAGCTTGAAAACTCATTGTCAGAACTGACGAAATTCCAATACACACACACTAAGTCTGTTAATCACCTTTTCTCCGCTCCATTAGTTTAATAATCTCTACCTGTCTCCACAACTCACCTAATCTCTGTTCCTCTCCCACACATTTTCTCACTCTCCTAGTTCCTCATTCTCCCTTTCTGCCTTCCCTTATTCTTTTCTTATAACAATTTATTCATTTATCTGTCTATAAATCTCCCTTATTCCTTAAATATTTCGTTTTCTTCTTCTCTTTTTTCTTACTCTCTCTCTCTCTCTCTCTCTCTCTCTCTATCTCTCTATTTCTCTCTCTCTCTCTCTCTCCCTCTCTCTCTCT